>CM046045.1:70237301-70795394 GCA_025215565.1 Flaveria ramosissima | reverse complement strand
GGAATCATATTCCCAATTAAGGTAGGATACTTGCACAGAATCCTTATGTGCCTAAGCCAATCGTCAAAAGCCTTCACTCAACAGCGTTGGTTGGTGAGGTATGGGATCGTCAAGGACATAGGCCTTTCCCTCATTTTTGAGAACGATTCTCAATTCAAAATTAGTCCATAAGGTTATTATGGTTAAGACGATCCCCTTTTAAGATGGTTCACGGTGATAGGGTAAGGACGGTCGGGGTAGTAGCATCGTGGTTTGCGGCCATTACTACAAAATTACAAAGTTCGTTTTAGTATTTCTGAAAAATTGCATTTTAACTATTAATACCCTTTACACGTCTCACAGACAATTAATAATTAAAATCTAGAATCCAACGTTACATTTAAATGATGGTTAGGTAACCTTTATCCCATTATTTAAATTACAAGGTAGTCAAGAGTTGACAATTGCAACCTATTGCAACTTCTAGTCTTATGGGATCGGTTAAACATCATATGTTTAGCCGGCATGTTTAATCCCATCAACATCATTGTACGCCATGCTTCGGTGACCCTAATCACATGGTTTCCAATTCAAGTCGTCCTACTTACACAGACGTGTGAGTTTTCACATACAAGCGGTTAGGTGACCTTTATCCCACAAGTACGTTAGACTCACCTCAAAGATACAAGTTCCCTACAAGTGGTTAGGTGACCTTTATCCCACAAATAGTTCCCAAGTGATTCGAGTGTCATGTAAAAGGATGGTGTTAGACTTGTTACCAAAGGGATTTATGTTTCCATTAATTTTAGTTATGAAAACTCTATGTACCTTGTATTCGCATGCTTTCAAATACATGGTACCCTATGGTTCTCTTTTAATAAAACTTCTTTTATTTTGAAATCATTAATCCTTTTAATAACCTTTTATTAGTCACTTAATGATTAGGAACCAAAAAATTCAGCTTGTTATGATAATTTATTTAGATTGTTAAGCATATCCATATATCAAACAATCAACATAAAATGAATAATCAAACAAGCATATTTCATACAACCACATGTGCATAACCATAGCCACTAAGTTGACTACACTTGTTTGCCATCACAAGTGTTGTCATAAGGTCTTTCCTAAGGGTTAACAATGACACATCATATGTGTCCATGAACTCCCACTTGATTCCACATCCAAATGCTTCAAGTGTCCATGTCTCTTGTGTCCTTCCTTTTGTGTCTTCATCTTGTGCATCTTCTTTTACAAAATCATATCCTAATACAATTTTCTAATAAAGAAATGCACCTATTCTATTTATTACATAACCAAATGAATAAATAAATTACAACCCAAATACAAACAAAAAGAATAATATTACAACCCTTTACGAATGAAATCAACCAACATGACAAAATCACAATCAACCAAATCCAAAACACACATGGTCAAGGCTATGTTATGCACTAAAATATGTATCCATATACATCATTTACAACATTCAAGAACCAAATAAATCCCCATATGACCCTAAATTTTCAGCCAACATAAACCATGAATTTAGGGTCTTTTGTCCAAACAAAACATAATCAACTACTTGATATCTTACTTTCAAGGTTTAATCACTAGCATGTTAGATATAACCTTGAAAGGTTGGGGATTTATTATCATCACCACAAAACAGCCCCAAAATGGTAGTTAAAGCCTCATAAAACCAATTTTACAAGAACACATGAAGCTAGTCATCCACATATCCGGCTCTAGATGCCAATGTTGGGTTTGTTGGACCATATCAAAGTAGTTTAACCTTTTAACTATGAAAACGCAGCGGAATGTAACCTTAAAATTATCATTAGTAATCTGAAAATTAGGGCTAATAACAAAACATCAACAAACCCAAGAATATAGGATCATTTATATGTGTTTGAGCTAGCTATCAACTACAAATAACAACCAAAACAACCCATACATACTACCTTTAGTATACTGCTGAAAATCGAGATGTAGATGGAGAGAATGATGTTTTTGAACAGCCAAAACACCAAGAAGAGGTGTCCTCAAGCTTCCATACCCACAAGCACCAAGCAAGCACCTTTGTTGCTAGGATTTCATCACCAAAAACGAACCTAATAGGCTGCTGAAAACCATTTTCAGCCGAAATCAAAGCTGCTGAAAAACCCTATTACCACCGAGATATTCTTCTAGATCGGAGGGGTTTGTGCCTTGAGGTTCTTGCATATATGAGAGAGATCAGAGATTGGAGTGTATGTGTGTGTTCTTAGAGAGAATAAACTCAAGAGAGAACTACAACAAACAAAAGGAATGGGGCTGCCAAAGGGGGCGGCCGAAACCCTTTGTTTTTATTAGGGTTTTCCCCCAAAACCTTTTTTTATACTTAATAAACAAATGTTTTTAATAAGTTATGCAATTATCCCTTTAATTATATAACTTATACACACACTCCTATTATTTGATGTTATTTAACCAAATTAAACAACATTACAAATAATATCCATGAACAAAATATCCATATAAGTTGTTCAATCTCATATGCAACTTATTTAGAAAACCCATTTTCTAAATTGGTGTTTTTATTTAATTGCATGATCATATCATCAATTAAATATTAATTGGTGTTTGCTAAGCTTGTTATTGGGTATGACCCGACTTGGATCATAACGTACTAACCACATCAATGTTCTATGTGTCTTGGGCATAAAGAATCCAACACTTCTGACGTTCGTTGACGTTAATACAGGTAGATTGCAGTGAAATCTCAATGAAATCAGAAGAAATGGAACCCTAATTTTGTGATATTCGAGTGAAACTAGAACCAGACTGAAAATGACCTAATAACCAACATAAACTAAGCAAAATGTTAAAATTAAGTTTAATAGGTTATTAGTGACAATATGGCGAGTCTAATGGACCATTAAACCATGTTAAATTACTTGATTTGGTCAAGATTCGAACAGCAGGCGACTGAACAGTGGGACAAACGACTGGTCGTCCGAATGAACTCCAATCGCACGATTGAATCTTACGATTGGGTCAATCAGGCGAATGCACCATGCGAATGAACTCAGTCGGCCGACTGAACCAATCGCAGACTCAGTCAGCAGATTGAACTCAGTCGCATGTCTCATTCACCCGAATGAGCTCAGTCGCATGAAAGGACAACCGACTGACTTCTGTCGCATGATTCATTCGCACGAATGAATCAGATTGAATTTGAACTATACACTTAGAACTGATTTTGATGTGTGACTTTCTAATGGTTCTGTGTCTTGTGTTTCAGGCAAATGGCTGATAGATGGTCCATTAACCCAAAGCACAACATATGTGCTCATTTGGACCATACGACTCGGAAGGGGGCCGAGTTTACAGAGATTATTGCGTTCCTTCGACGTTCTCGGATACATAAGGCCATATCTACACCGTGTACTCCTTACAGGTCGTTACAACCAGGCATTCTAGGAGAATGCCTCCGTTGATCGCTCACGTGAGCCTTACAGTATACGAAGCTCCATTCATGGTCATGATATTGAGATTACAGCAGCTGACATCTAGAGAGTTCTTGAGTTTGGGGACGATACTGATCACCCCACCAGACTACATCCACTTACAGTTAGAGGCTGCTTTCTCAGGATTAAGTACGCTGGGGACATAAACTCAGGTGTGCTCAACAAGAGCAACCTGTGTCCCCAGTACAAGTACTTGGCGCATGTGATCCTGAAGTGTATTGTTTCAAGGAGGGGTGGGTTCGATGACCTATCAGACCAGATTCAGAATGCCTATGTGGCACTGATGCTGAACCACCCTTTCAGCTTCTCGAGCATGATCTTTTCATATTTGGTGGAGAATCTGGAGGCCAAGGGGAAGGAGGGTTTTTGTATGTACCCCAGATTTCTGTAGCTGATCTTCAACGAGAAGCTGCCATTACTCCCCAAGGAGAGCCATGATGCTGTTGCCCTAGAGATTATGGATGACACGACTTTGGGCCGTATGAGAGTGTATAGGGGCAAGCAGGTAAAGCCCCAAGTGAAGAGGTTGATCGGCCATCTGGCCAATGAGAGATATGTGGCGCCAGGTAGACGCAAGTGGCGTCATGATGACAGCGATGCATACGACGAGAGGCTATTGCTCCCGGAGCATGATTCAGACGATGATGACAGTGGGGATGCTCGGGATGATATGCCTATTCCACTAAGGGGCATTGCTACAGATGTTATACCTCCAGTATCTGCCCTAGCTGGTGACATAGCTGAGTCTGCTGGTTTCCATCAGGACTTTATTCCTGGTGAGGAGGAAGACGAGTCTGACGAGGAGCCCTTAACGAGGACTGTGGGAAGCAAAGTTGTTCCCACAGAGTATGGGCTCCGGGCGGTTGGTGAACGCCCCAGGGATTCAGGAGAGTCTACTGCAGATCCTAGTTATGCCCCTGAGTCAGCTAGCCGTGTTCTAGGGGGAGCATCCACCTCGACTGGATCGAGGAGGAAAAGGATGGTTCAGCCCCACGGCCAGAAGAAGAAGAAGAGACGACTCACCTTTGTTACCACCACAGCCACTACATCTACCACCACCACTACCACCCGACAGCCACACCATCCACCACCACAACCACCACAGCTACCACTACCACCACCACACTTCCCACCACTATACATATGCCGACCACCGCCATAGCTTTCACTCCTACATCACCTCCACTATCTCACAGACCCAACCCCATCTTCACCATAGCCACCACTACCACCACTAGTCACCAAGCAGGACCCTCTTCACAGCCCTCACATACATATGGATCACCTCTCCCTCCAATTGGGGTAGAGGAACAGCTTTCTGCGCTTAACCGGATGGTGATGCGTTTATTAGCTGCTGATGAGGAGAAGACGGCTCAGATCCGTCAGCTGGCTGATCTTACTGCTGCACAGTCTCAGCAGATCTCGGAGCAGGCTCGGTTGATTGAGGAGCAGGCCCAACAAATGGCTGCTCAGAGCTATGAGATCGCTCAACTCCAGGAGCACAGTGTCACATCTGCCAAGAAGATAGAGGAGTTGGAGGAGGCTAAGAAGACCATCATGCTAAAGCTAAAGGGATCTAAAGAGGAGCCCCTGAAGATTAAAGAGGGAGACGGAGATGATGGTGATGATGATGATGAGGATGATGATGAGGATGATGAAGATGAGACTGAGGATGATGAAGGGACTGAAAAAGAGAGGATAGAGGAGAAGGATGAGGATGATGATGCAGAAGGAGGAGATGCAGCTGCATCGGCCTCTACTCAAGGTCAAGAAAGGAGATCCAAGAATAGACAAGACCAACAAGCTTCCTCATCTGCTCCACCAAACGATGATCCAAGTGATCCAAAAGAAAAGTAAAGATTAGATGTCTATGTATTTGATTACTTTTGTATTTGGGTCATGTATTTAAACATATGTATTTGATGTTTATCTTATAATTAATGCATTTCTGTTTTGATTATTAACTAATGGTTGATGTGTTGCATGTTTAAATCAAACAGATCCAAACTATCAGAGGGATGAGTTCGATGTTGCTCCCCTTCAGCAGGTCAAGACTCAGTTAACTATGATTCTTGATCTGTAAGGGATCGTAAGGAGGTCAGTGAGTTATACCCCTGAAGAACGGGAAATAATTCATGATCTATCAAACGAGCAACTAGCAGAGATCTTCAAGCTAAATCCTGATGAGATTGTAAAGGATGCTCCGACGTGCGACTCAACAAGTGACGAAGAGCTCAACGATGTTGATGAAATAGAGATAGAAGATGTCACTGCCGAGCACTACCCTCAGTATGCTGACAATGAGGGAAATGTGGTCCCCAATCTGGGTGAATCCCTTGTTAGCGATACTTTTGAGGTGTTAGACAAGATGGAGCAAGAGTCGGAGAAGACAGAGGGAACGGCCCAAGCCTCAAATGATGATGTTGACATTCGAAAGGCTGAATGGGCTGCTTGTTTTGAAGAAGTTAGAGCCCAACGCGCAGCACCTAAACAGGACGCCTACACCAAACTCTACAGAGTCAAGAAACATCATAAGGTGTTGGGCAGGATCATAGCGTGGGCATATTTTGAGGACCTTAACGTCTATGCAGTTAAGAGGGAGAAGGGCATAGAGTACTTTAGATTTCCACATGATCTAAAGACTCTACCAGGTTTTGAGCTCAACCAGTTGGCTAAACTGAAGCTGTTGTATGCTGACCCGAGAAAGATGTCTGGCTGGTTTGAGGCTGCCCTAAGGAAGGAGTACCACACCAGGTGGGTTAACTTTAGACCCCAACAGCCTAGAAGGTATATCAGAAAGTCTGAAGTTGATGCCATTAATGGAAAGCCAAAGATAGTGTTGAAGTGGAGTCCTCCGTGCACGATGTCATGAATCCCGCTCAGGGAAATGCCACAGGACTTCACTCCACACTTTAAGTGGTGGTACTATGATTAGAGGACAGGAGAAGCGGTCATAGTCCTAAACAAAGAGGGCCAAATGGATACTATCAGGGTATTTGACCCAATGTGGCTTACCAACTTGTCAGCTAATGATGTCTACACTCTATACAAGTGGCCACTGTTCTATGATACGCAGGATATAGTACAAGCCCTCCAGTTCCAGAACGTCATAAGACTCTGCTTCGCGTTTGAGATTCACGCGGGAGTCACAAAAGAGGATAAGTACAAGAAATATGAGGAGGTGATGCAGAAAACAAGACATTAGAGAGATCTAGGTCCAAGGGGGAGTTTGTTGATACATGTATGTCCCTATATCAGGATATGAACATAATAGATCTTGTTTATCTGATTCTGATGTAATGTTTGGATTGTTAATGAAACGATATTGGTTGTTTGTGATTTATAATGTTTAATATTTCATTAATAGGTCGATGTTGAATTGGTTAATTAGGTTTGTGGTTGTTTGAATTGGTACATATAATGTTATATTAATTATTACATTCAAACTTAACACAATGAAGTTCTCATGCGAATAGCCCATGCGAATGGACCACACGCATGAATAACTTCATGCGAATGACTCAGTCGCACGACTGAACCAGGAGACTGGATCGGTCGTATGATTGTAACATAAGATTGGCTCAGTCGCACGACTGAACACTCAGTCGTGCGGATGAATCAACCGCATGGTTCAATCGCACGACTTAACCATACTTATAGTTCAGTCGCACGAATGAACAATACTAACCTATAAATACAACCCAATTCGTGGAAAAAACGTAAGCATTCATTCTATTTCGACTCAAGACATACCCTAGCTGTCCAGAAACCTCCTAGTTCGTTCTCCAAGTTCATAGAACGCATTAGATCGATTCCCAATCGATTCTTAACGTTTGATTCAATACTTTATTGATTATACGTGCGTTCTCACTGATTGGATCGCCAATCAAATAGGATTCCGCACTATTTGGTTTGGTTTATACGCTAATCATTCGGTATTTCGTTCAAATACCATGTCCTAACACCTTTTGACTGCAATCGTATGGGATTCTTTAGGTGCAGCCTGAAATCTAGCATAGACACAAGTTGCAAACATAATGTCTGGTCTAGAAGTTGTAAGGTACATCAAGGAACCAATCATACATCTGTAAAGAGTTTCATCAACTGCTTTACCTTTCTGATCAGCATCCAGTTGTGTGGTGCTGCACATGGGAGTAGAACAGGGCTTACAATTTTGTAAATCAAACTTTTTCAACAAATCCTTTGTATATTTTGACTGATAAATGAAAGTTCCATCAGCCATTTGTTTGATTTGCAAACCCAAAAAGAACTGTAATTCTCCCATGGCACTCATTTCAAACTTTTGTTGCATCAACTTAGTAAAGGCATCACACAACTGTGGATCAGAAGATGCAAAAATAATATCATCTACATAAATTTGAACAAGGAGCTTACGCATGCCTACTTTCTTAATGAACAAAGTTTTATCTATGGAGCCTCTAGTGAAATTATTTTGAAGAACAAAGTTAGATAGTGTTTCATACCAGGCTCTGGGAGCTTGTTTTAACCCATAAAGAGCCTTATCAAGCTTATACACCCAATCTGGATGTTTATGATCTTCAAAACCTGGTGGTTGACACACATAAACTTCTTCTTTTATTTTACCATATAAAAATGCACTTTTGACATCCATTTGAAAAACTTTAAGATTATGGAAAGCAACATAAGCTAAGAACAATCTGATTGCCTCCAGTCTGGCTACAGGGGCAAAGGTTTCATCATAATCAATACCTTCTTCTTGTGAAAACCCCTGTACAACCAGTCTGGCCTTGTTCTTGATAATTTGACCTTTTTCATCAGTTTTATTCCTAAACACCCATTTAGTGCCTATTGCACACTTACCTTGGGGTAGAGGAACCAGTTCCCACACTTGCTGCTTTTGAAACTGAAGAAGCTCAAGTTGCATGGCTTCAACCCATCCATTGTCTCTTAATGCAATATGATAGTTCTTTGGCTCTTGCTGACTGATGAAGAGAGCATAAAGGCAGAAATTGGACAATTGACTTCTAGTTGAAACACCAGCATTGATGTCACCAATGATCTAAGACATGGGGTGATTCTTTAGTTCTTGGTACTCAATAATGTCTGTGCAAGTGTTTGTAGGAGATTCAGCAGCAACAGATGTTGATTCAGACTCTTGAAACCTAGAATGAGATGGCAATTCAAATGAAGTAGATGATTCAGAGATCTCATCCGCATTTGTTGTGGATGGAACTGCTGAAGCTACAGGAACATCAAGTGTAATAGACACAGGCAGGTGATCACTAAAACTTGCATTTATACCACCAGATAGAGATGATGGATCCTCAGAGTCTGCAACAGATGGAGACTGATATGGAACATATTGCAGTAAGTCCAAATCAAATAACTCCATAGGGTTTTGTGGAATTTTGTCCTTTGGAGATTCATTAAACTTTACATGCAAGGTTTCTTCAACTATCTTTGTTCTGCAATTAAAAACTCTGTATGCCTTGCAAGTAGATGAATACCCAACAAAGTACCCTACATCCACCTTTGATTCAAACTTCTGAAGTGGATTCTTTGTGTTAAGAATATAACAGGGACACCCAAATGCTCTAAAACTGAAATCAGAGGGGCCAAATGATGTAATACCTCATAAGGAGTCTTCATCAACCTCTGATTTACTAACACTCTATTTTGCACATAGCAAGCTGTGTTGACAGCTTCAGCCCAAAAGGTTAGTGGCAAACCAGAATCAGCCAACATTGTCCTTGCGGCTTCAATAAGGGTCCTGTTCTTTCTCTCCACCACTCCATTTTGTTCAGGAGTTATTTGAATGCTATATTGCCTCTTGATTCCCTTAGATAAATAGAATTCATCAAGAGTGTGGTTTCTAAATTCTGTGCCATTATCACTCCTCACACACTTGACTGGAAGGGAGTACTGCTTTTCCACATACAACACAAAGTAGATGATGATTTGAACAGCTTCATCTTTTGAATGTAAGAAGAAAGTCCATACAAATATGGAATAATCATCCACAATTACCATGCAGTATTTTTTCTTTGCCATGCTCATCACTCTTACTGGACCAAAAAGATCCATATGCAGTAATTGCAAGCAGGCAGTGGACTTTGGTTCTTCTATTGGAGGGAATGATACTTTGTGTTGCTTTCCTTTTAAACAAGCAGAACAGTTGTCATCACATTTGAACTCCTTTAATGGCAGACCTCTCACTAAACCATGATGAATAAGCTGGTTCATGTTTTTAAGATTTACATGACCAAGCCTTCTATGCCATAGTTCAGATTCCTGAGGAGAGGCCTTGGAGAACAGACATGGATGGCCTTTTAGAATAATTTTCTTTGATAAATCTAAGGCATATACTCTTCCAATCCTGTTGGCCTTCAAGAGAGTAAATTCATCCAATATCTTGTCAATCATTCTCAGAACTTTGGAAGACAGAATCCGACAGTTATGGCTGGTGAAAAGTGCAACATGCCCTTTATCACACTTTTGACTGACACTCAATAAATTGTACTTGAGATTCTCCACATGGTTAACATCATCAAATCTTATCTCACCATTTGACACAAAGCCTTTGACGATGATGTAACCCTTAGCATCATTACCAAAAGAAACAAATCCCTTCTTTCCTTGAGAGTAGTAATGAAGAAGAGAACTGCTCCCTGTCATATGCATAGATCCTCCACTGTCCACATACCAGATGCTTCTTTGGTATGCTTAAGAACCCTGCATTCGTCACAAGAAATTAGTTAGCTTTTGAGACCCAAACCATTTTGGTTTTGGGTCTGTTCTCATTAACAGATTTTAGACTAACTGATTTGTCATGATTGACAGCCTTTGAAGGTGGAGATGGTGCTGAAAAGAATTCCTTTGATTTTGGCTTAGTTTTCCTTTTCAGTGGTTTAATCACAGATACATCTAATTGGTTAACTCTCCCCAACAGATGTTGAACCATCATAACAAGTTGTGTCTGATTGGTTGTCAAAGCCTTCAGTGCAGCTGACACATCAGTACTTGTTTTTGATTTGTTATTGTGACTCACCATATCCTCCTTTTTGAAAGACACAGACTTAGTCTGGTGTTTTGATATTCCATGAGGAATACCTTCAGCTGTTTTATGATAAACCCCTTCCTTCTTTTTAGATTTTTGGAAAAACTTTGGGTTATCAGATTGAGATGTTTGTGGTACAAACTTGGTTTTAAATTCATCTTTCATTTTATTATTTTCTTTTTAATGATTTTATCTTTGTTGAATTTTGAACCCTTGTTATACCAACATTCATCAGTGAGATGATTAAATAGACCACATATTTCACATGGCTTTTTCTTCATCTTTTGTTGATTAACTGCTGAAGAAGATGAAACTACTGAAGATGTGTTCTTCAGTACTTTCTTCCTCTCAGTACTTATGGTAAGTACTAAAGAATTTGTAACAACTGAAGATTTCTTCTTCAGAAGTTTTCTATTTGTACTTTTGGATTTCCTGATAGACTTTTCAGCAGTTGTCAAACCATGTTTGTTTTCATTTGGTTTGAAATGCTCTTCAGGTGTTGTGACTTGCCCTTCAGTACTTTGAATACTTTGTGGGACAACACCTGAATTGCTCAGTTTCTCTTTGATCATGTGTTTAGCAGCGGTGAGACCATCAACAGATTGATTAGCTGAGGTACTAATACTGACTTCATCCTCTGATTTTGAATTATCACTTGAGAATGAGACACATGATGATGTGGTTTGGGAATTACTTTCACCTTCAGATTTTACTTCTAGCTTGGGAGTAAAATTTGTAGGAGGTATAGTGTGATTATACCCAATCCCAAACTTCACATTTGAAGCTATTTGCTTGCTGAGAAGCATTTCAAACCCCTTGCAGGATGTTACCCAACGTTCACAATTTACTTGAGTAGCTGCAAGTGTTTGTTTGAGATTCTTATGATTCTCTAAAATGACTCTACCTTTGCCTTTTCATCAGTGATTTGGCATTTTAATTTGTAAATCTCCTCATTTTTTCTTTTAAGACAGACTCAAACTCAGCTTTTCTTTTGGAAATCACTTTCTCTAGGTCAAGATTTTGATTAATTAAGGCTACATTTGCTTCCCTAATTGAGACAAAAGCAGCTATGCATGACTCAGAACACAACTTGGCCTTAGCCTCAGAAGATACATGTGGTACCTGTGATGATGAAGCATTTCCATCAGTAGACTCCAGGGCCATAAGAGCAAGATTTCCAAAAGGATTTTCACCACCATGTTGACCAGCACCAGAAAAAAATTGTTCAGAATAACCAGAAATATCATCTGGTAAGCTGCTCCAGTCAACAACCTCAGGTGTGAAAAAGCTTTGATGTGATTGAGATTGAGATTGTTGATTTGATTGAGATGGTTGAGGATCAGGTAGGGCATGTGGTTGTTGAGCTATGGGTACTGGAACCTGACTAGACTGAGGCATGTAAAAACATGGATAAGGATATGGCAATGGACCTTGAGGGACAAAAATGCAGGAGATGATTGAATTTGTGCATGATGATCAGAACTGGTAGAATGTTGCCCTTTGGTTTGTGAGCTATTGCTTGGAAAGGTCACAAAGGGTGCAGAAGAGTTAGATCCAGATGATCTACACTCTCTTGCAAAATGTCCAAGTCTATGGCACTTGTGACACCTCAATTTGCTCTTGTCAAAACCAACTTTGGTTTTTCCAGAGAGACCAGGGAATTTTCTACCTGTCCTTTTGTAAAATTTTTGAGATCTGATATTAATTAATGCCATTTGGCTCAAAATATCCATCTCTTCCAAATCATCATCAGCAATTCCTTTCAAATCATCCATCAAAAAGCACAAATTATCAATACTACACCGTGAATTACTATCAACACCAACAAAAGCATGATCTCCACTGTTTGAAGAGAAATCTATATGCTCATCATAAGAACTTTCTGATGCAGCATATTCTGACTCATGACCAACCAGAGCAGTATTCCCTGGTGCAAAATCATCAGTGAGCTTCCCAGATGAAGCCAGTTTCCTTTTCTGTTCTATCTCTCTTTCAAATGTTAATAGTTTCCCATGAAGTTGGGTAAGAGATAGAGTGTCCAGATTTGCACTGGAGCAAAGGACAATAGTATATGTGTCCCATCTCTCAGGCAGGGATCTGAGGAATCTGTTGTTCATCTGACTGTTTGTATATTCATGTTGAACCATTTTTAGCTCAGATATCAAACAGGAAAATCGCTCAAACTGTTGAGTCAGTGACTCACGCTTTCTATGAGAGAATGTCTCATATTGCTGGGCAAGAATCTCTCTATTGTTTGCTAAGACCTCATCAGTTTCTCCAAATTGTTCTTTCAGAGCAACCCAGAGATCATGAGCAGTTTCATGATGCATAAGTCCAGAATAGATTTCATTAGGCGGTGCCATGGCCAGAATTCCATGGGCTTTAGCATCAATTTCAAACAGTTTCAGATCTTCATCTGAGTATTGCTCCTTCTTCTTCGGAACCATCTCATTGGTTTCCGGATTACTCACCATAGGCTTATATGGTCCATGAACCACAGACTTCCAACAACCTGAACTGTTAACAGACAGGTGATGGAGCATTCGGCGTTGCCATATGTTATACTCACTCCTAACAAGCATCGGAGGCTTTGTTGAGGAGCCAGTATTATGAGGATCATTGATTGATGTAGTCATTTTCACCAATTCAAACAGGTTCAATGAAATTTTAATAAATCTAGCTCAAAAACTCAACAACACAGTTTGAAACAAGACGAATCTCAAATTAATTCACCGGAAGCAATAGAAAAACAAACTCTATAACCAATTCTTGCAAATTTGCTAATTCGATCAAACTTAGATATCAAAAGAGCAGTTTCAATGATCAATTGTTAAATCAATCAATGATTAACCTTGCTCTGATACCATTTGATAGGATCGGATCTAGTTTGATCAATTAGATTAGGATTTGCAGCGGAATATAACACGAATTAGATGAAATTTAAGCAAGAATAGTATGAATATTCAATCAAACAGTGACGATTATAGAGAGAGAGTTTTTTTGCAAATGGAATATTTTCATTCACGCAAAAGCTTGGGTTACAAAACAATTAGGTCAACATTCCTTTTATAAAAGGAATGTGACGTCAGCTGATGTCACTTGATAGTGACATCTAACTGATTTATACAAACAACTGAAAATAGACTAAACTACTGAAGATGTCCACAACAACTGAGGTCACCTTCACAAAAAGCTAAGTACAAGCTACAATTACAACTACTGAAGCTATAACATCTAAAGTGTAAGAACTGCAGATATTTTACATAAAATAAAACTATTGAAAAGTAAACCATCACAACTACTGAAAAGAACTACTTCAGCTGTTGTGACAACTTGTGAGAACTTGGTCTTCAGACTTTGTCTTCAGCTATTGTCTTCAGACTTTGTCTTCAGACTTTGTCTTCAGCAGATGTAGATAACTTCAGTTGTTATGATGTCTGTGGGACTTAAAGGTTTTTCTGATCTGGCTCATTGGTTATTTTGGTCCAACATACACGGTACCAGTGAGTAAAGTTAACATTGGGTTGAATGAGCGAGGCTCAGAAGATTTTCTACAATGCTGAGAAGAAAGTTTATGCTCTGCTGACTCAGTCAATCCCGAAAGACATCTTTCACTAATTTTCTGAGAACAAGCAGGCCAAAAAGTTGTAAGAGGCGTTAGAGAAGAGGTACGAAGGGAATGCAACGTTAAAGGCACAGAAGGCTAAGGCTCTCAAGAAGGAGTTCGATAATTTCTCTCCTATAGGAAACGAGAGCTTGGATGACATCATCGATAGGTTCTACCATCTTATGAGTGAGCTACACACTCATGGGGTGACGACGTCTATGGAAGATAAAGTTTCAAGCTTTGCAGATGGGCTGCCTGAGAAATGGGATTCATTTGTGTCCAACTTGAGACAAAATGACATACTTATTACGTTGGACATAAATGACTTCGTCTTGAAGTTAAGAGAGGAGGAACTGAGGATGAAGTACAAGTCAAAGAAAGGATCTTACGTTTAGAATCCTTCAATATATAACTCAGCTCCTACTCCAACTAGTTCAGGAGCACCACTTCAAACAACGTTCGTGTCCAGTTCTGCGGCTCCTTCCCAAATCACTGCTTCAGGACCAGAAACGTCAGGGTCATCAGGGACACACTACATAGTGCCTGAAGCCAATACAGCGAAGTTGAAGACCGAGAATCTCGGTAATTTCACAGTGGAAGTTGCAAAGGAGCATATGATCTTCTAGCAGCAGTGGTCCAATCATATGATGGTTTAGTTGATGGGAAGATCGGAAATTGTCATCTTGCAGATGAAGACTACGAGCAGGTTGACGAGAACGAGCTGGAAAGAATGGATATCATGTGGGCTTTAGCTAGTGCAGTTAGACGAGCTAAAAAGTTTGTCAAGAAGACGGGGCAGAATCTAGTTGCCACGAAAGATACGACTTTTGGTTTCGACAAAACCAAGGTCACCTGCTTCAACTGTGGTGAAAAGGGGTATTTTAAACGTGATTGCATGAAGCCCAAGAAGACGGGAAATGGTAACCCATTTCCTACTTTCAACCGTCAAGACAAAGACATGGTTGGAACTAGTTCTTCAAGTAAAGAGACTAAGGCACTAACTACTCATGATGATGAAGGACAAGACTGGTCTTTCCGTTTTGTCTCTCCTGGAGAATCAAACATTGCTTGTGTCGAAGCATTGGATGATGGGTCTACAAGTGATGGTGATATTACAGCTGAGCAAGCTATGTCAGATTCAGAAGAAGATGTAAACGTGGTAAATCACGTGATTGAGGAAGAGCTCAGAGCAACAAGTTCAGAAACTCCAACCACAGAAGAGTCAAACTCTACTACATTGATGGCTGACTCAACTGACTCCTCACAGGTAAGTTCCTTAGATCAATTATTTAATAAACATGTGTGTTTTGAATGTGAAAAGTTTAGGGAAAGCATTGATCTAAAGTTTGCTAGGTTATTAGAACACAATGATAACTTAGTAAATGACTTACAACTCTGCACTGAAGCTAATCAGATATTAAAACAAAATGAGTGCAGTTTTAAAGAAAAGATAGAACTTTTGGGTAAACAACTAAGCGAAACCGAGGTTGTTGCCTTAAATCAATTTGATGATATCAAGTTTTATTTGAATTCACTAGAGGAAACCAAAAAGGACAAAGCAGTTTTGGAAGTCGAGGTTAATGCATTAAAACAAAAACTGCATAGTTGGGCTAGTTCTTCTCACATAGTACAGAACTTAGTGAAAGAACAAAACAATGGGGAAGGTTTGGGATACAAAGTTGTGCCACCACCACATGAGATTCTTTTGAATACAAAATGTATACCTATTAATAACAACCCAATTAAGGATCACGTGGTGTCTACTCCTCTAGTTAGTGATCCTGATTCCACAAGAAAGACTGTGAAATCTGACACTAAACAGAAGGAGGCTACTTTGAAAGCAAAAGGCAAAATGCCAGTTGAGAATTTGGATGATGCATTCAAAAGGGTTAATGTAAGGTCAGGTTCACCAACGTCCATTTCAGAACACAAACTGACTAAACTAGTTAACCACAAACGTATTAATCATCAAAGTCCAACCAAAGTGCAAGTTAGAGATGTTCAAAATGTTAAAACAATTCAGTTTGTTAATAAGGATGAAACATCTAAAAGAGCAGTGACAAAACCAAACCAGAAACACCTCACACCTTCACTAAACTCAACATCACACAAAAGTGTTCCTCAATCTGTAGAAGGGAGATCATGCTACAATTATAGAAAGAGATGACACATTTCTTCTAAATGTCTTTATTATCAGACTCCCAGATACAAAATTGAACTTTATGATACAAAACCAAGTTCTTCTAAAATGAGTTTTGTTACTCCACCAAAGAGAATTAAAGAGCCTAAAGTTCAAACTGTAAGCCAGTCGTCTGTTTATCACAAACAGGCCTTACACAAAACTGGCTTATGGAAAGAAAAGTCAAGTCCATTGTCTGATAATTAGAACAATAAGAAGAATGATATGCTTTCACCCTTAAACAGACAATGGGTTGAGTTTATGATGTGTGATTCCTCTAGGTCACCCAAGCCAGTTAAGGCTTGGGTCCTAAACCTAAACTGATCATTTCCTTTTAATGTGCAGGGTCTCCGTTACATCGCTATCACAAATACTTGGATTGTTGATAGTGGGGCGTCTAGGCACATGACCGGCAACATGTCTCTCCTTTTCAATGTCAAACAAATTAAAGGGGGACATGTATCATTTGCTGGAAATAAAGGAGGATACATCACCGCTCAAGGCGAAGTAGGAAACCAGAAAGTCAAGTTTGATAAGGTCAACTACATTCAACAACTACAGAATAACTTGCTTTCAGTCTCCCAGATCTGTGACAAAGGATTTAGAGTTATTTTTGACAACAAGAAGTGCTATGTATTTAAGAACGATTACATTATCCCAGAGGACAAATTCTTAATGTTAGTTTCAAGATATAATGACTTATATGTCTTGGATCTATCAAAAGCCTTCACAACCAATCATAAAGTTCAATGCTTCTTGTCAAAGGCAACAGAGATGGACTCAATCTCTTGGAATAGGAGAATGGTTCACATCAATCCACAGAAGATGAATCATCTCATCCAGAAAGATTTAGTAAATGGAGTAAATGTCAAGAATTTTCAACTTCCGGATTTTTGTGTAGCGTGTAAGAAAGGTAAACAGACCAAGAAGACTCACAAGGAAAAGAAAGTTAATTCCATTGACCTGCCTCTCGAACTTCTACACATGGATCTGTTTGGTCCTGTCAGCACAAAAAGCATCGCTGGTGATTTGTACTATTATGTAGTCACTAATGATACTCAAGATTCTCTTGGGTGATGTTTCTGAAATCCAAATCAGAGACATTTGAATCCTTCAAGCAGCTAGTAACTACTTTGGAATCACTCTACAAGCTGAAAGTGAGACAGATTCGATTAGACAACGGGACGGAGTTCAAGAACCAGCGGATGGAGGCATTCTGCAAAGAGAAAGGAATTGTACACCAGTTCACATCTGCCTACACTCCACAGATGAATGGCGTTGCTGAAAGGAAAAACGAGAGCTTGATAGAGTCAGCAAGAACGATGCTAGCCGACTCGAAATTGCCTATCCAATTTTGGAACGAGGTAGTTGCCAATGCATGTTACACCCTCAATCGAGTCTTAGTGGTCAAATGACATGGGAAAACATGTTATGAGCTGTTCCAGCGACGTAAACCCAACTTGGAGTATCTAGAACCGTTTGGCGCACCGTGCATGCTGCTAAAGAAAACTCAGACTTGGAAGTTTAGTGAAAAGATAGAAGAAGGGATCTTTCTAGGATACAATATACCAGACAAGAGAGTTTATAACAACTCAACGGGTAAGGTAGAAGTGTGGTGCAACGTTGATGTTCAGAGATACACCACCCCCCTGCTGGAAAGGGACCCTCATTCTTCTTCGACTATGATGGATTCTTTAAGTCCTTCAACATCCCTCCCTCCCTTCCTGATGATGAGTTATCGACCAGATTGATGTATGATGACTTAAACACACCGTCCCTAGACTCGACAACATCAGTGCCACAAGGTGAATCTTCTAGTCCTTTAGGGGGAGCACTTGATGTAAGTGACTCCTCCTTTGACGATGAAGAAGTGAAGACTGAACAGGTGGACCAGGAGGAACAGGTTCCTGCTACAGAAAGTACACAAGCATCAGATGTTGATGCCTCTAACACTTCAGAACCTCACACTCCAACGGCTACAGATACTGAACCGGGAATTCAAAATCTGGATCAGGAAGTAGTTGTTCCCACCAGTCCTGGATCTTGTATAAATGTATATCATCCTCTAAGCAACGTCATAGGGGATGTACAATCGGGAGTACAGACAATAAATCAGCTCTACTCAGCTGATTATGCCTCAGTCATGGAAAAAGGCTATCTTCATGACAGCGCTTACCGATGTTTTGTGTCTCAATTTGAGCCAAAATATGTAAGTGAAGCCTTCAATGATGAGGCATGGGTTAGTGCCATGCAAGAAGAACTCCTACAATTCAAGGAGCTAGGAGTATAGACACTGGTGAATAGACCAAAAGGTGTTAAGGTGATTGGCACTAAATGGGTCTTGAAGTGCAAGAAAGATGATCAAGGGGTTATAATCAGAAACAAGGTTCGACTTATGGTTCAAGGTTTTAGACAAGTCGAAGGCATTGATTACAATGAAGTGTTTGCACCTGTGGCTCGAATGGAAGCAATGCGGATCTTTTTAGCCTATGCATCCTACATGAAGATCAAAGTTTATCAATTGGATGTGAAAAGTGCCTTCCTTCATGGTGAAATCCGTGAGACCGTCTACGTCAGTCAACCCGAAGGATTCGAGGATCCTTATCATCGGGACAGAGTATACAAGCTGGACAAGGCTCTCTACGGGCTCAATCAAGCCCCTAAAGCCTGGTATGAGAAGCTCTCTACTCATCTTGTGAAACACGGTTTTCGCAGAGGAGTGATTGATTGTATGTTATTCATCAAAGAAAAAGATGGTGATTTACTACTGGTACAGATATATGTAGATGACATAATCTTTGGTTCCAAGAATGAAGAATTATGTAATGAATTTGAATCTGTAATGAAAGCAGAGTTTGAGATGAGTGCAATGGGGGAGATGAAGTTCTTCCTAGGACTACAGGTGGATCAGACACCAAAAGGAATCTTCCTGCATCAGACTAAATATGTAGGGGACATCCTCAGTCTGTTTGACATGGAGAATGCTTCAGCTACTGGAACTCCACTTGCCACGAACCACGATGTGGCACCCGACAAAAATGGTGATCTGGTTGATGCTACAATGTATAGAGGAATGATTGGATCCCTTATGTATCTCACAGCGTCTCGCCCTGATATCATGTATGCCACGTGTCTTTGTTCAAGATATCCGGCAAAACCAAAAGTAAATCATCTAATTGGTATGAAACGGATTTTTCGCTATCTGAAGGGTACTCCAACACTCGGGTTGTGGTATCCTCATGACGATGATTTTGAGCTTACAGCGTATAGTGACTCGGGATTATGGTGGTTGCAAGATGAATTACAAGTCAACTTCTGCAGGATGTCAATTCTTTGGTAAACGGTTAGTCACATGGCAGTGTCAGAAGCAGACCTCGGTTGCCCTGTCAACTTGTGAAGTTGAATACGTTGCTGCTGCAAGTTGCTGTTCGCAGCTCAGCCCCTCCATGTGTTGGAAAAGAGGAGTGATTTCTTCTACCTCCTTTTCTTTCACAAACCATTCGTTTTTATCCATCTCAATTACATCTACATCATCCTCTGCCTTCTTAGCCATGGTTGTTCATCAACTTCATAGAACTCAGGTTCTGAATCATAATCTATGAGCTGTTCATATTCCTCTTCCTCATCAACCAACCCCTTTCCTTTCTCAGAGACTCCTTCAGCAATTTTTGTTACTATTACTACTTCACCAACCAAATCCTTTTCAAAGTCAAATTGCATATTAACAAACCCAGCCTCTATAATATCCTCCTCATCATCTCTTCCAACATCCTCTCCTGTAACTTCATGATCTCCACATCAGTGGTTGCTGCACCAGATGTGCCCTCTCCTACCTTGGATGAAGTGCCCACATTCAGAAATGGGTACTTTGATGTGTCAGTTAGATCATCTAACTCAGATTGAGTTAGTTGATTAGGTAGGCCGGCTGCAGCTTTCAGCAGTGTAATATCTTCAAACAACTTTTTCAGTAGTCGATTTTGGTCGACAAGCATCTTCTGCATGAAGGGTTTGTTAGAACATAAAACCAAGTTTAACCATTTAAACTTTTAGAAAACGCAGCGGATATATATAGCTTTAAAACCGATTTTAAAAGCTGAAAAATGTGTTCTTTAAGTGACCATACAAGTGTAAAACAAACCCATAATCAAAGGGATCTTTAATATGTGAATGAACAAGCTATGAACATCTATTAAACAACATAAAATCACAGCTACATACAGCTGTGATTAACTACCTTTATTCAGCTGCAAAGTCGACCAAAAGAGGAGAATAAGATGCAAGAAACTCGGCCAAGGCTCCAAGGAAGGACCCCTCAAGTTAGTATACCCCAAGCACTATCACAAAACACCTTAGTTGCTAGGATTGAACACCAAAAACGAAGGGAGACACTTCTGAATATCTTTCAGCCGAGTTCTTCTTCAACAAGAGCAAGAAAACCTTTTTTTTCGTGTGTTCTATTGCATGTGAGAGAGAGAGAAGAGATGGAGTGAATGAGTGTGTAAAGATTAGTCTTTCCAAGACAAAATAGAAGCAAAACCAAGGGCCCCTAGGGGCGGCCGAATGGTTTGAAAAAATTGGGGTTTTTCCCCCCAAAACCAAATAATAATATGACACATTAACAAGTCATATTAAAGGGTGTTCATTCAATAAACCTTTTATTAGAATAACACTTACACAGTCACTAATTGTTTGATGTTATTTAAACAACTTAAATAACATTACAAACAACATCAATAAACAAAATATCCATATAAATTGTTTAATCTCATATGCAACTTATTTAGAAAACCCATTTTTCTAAATTTGGTGTTATTATTTAATTGCATGATCACATCATCAATAAATATTAATTGGTGTTTGCTAAGCTTGTTATTGGGTATAACCCGACTTGGATCATAACGTACTAACCACATCAATATTCTAAGTGTCTTGGGCATATAGAATCCTACAATCTCCCACTTGCCCAAGATTCATAGAAGATTGATGCATGCAGTAAATACCGCCTAACAACGGTTTACTACCCTTAATACGCATGACTTATAGCCATTCAATTACATCATCCCTTTCAAGTACCCTACTTGAAATGATTTAGGTGAATCAATCATCTATCCTTTTATTTCAGATGTCATGTTAAATCCGAGGACACAGAATGATCATTCCTTGTTGATTTAACTTAATCAGGCCCTAGACATCTAACTCTCAACGAATAAGTGGAACAAATTCCATCTTGACTACATACGTTTCTCATAAACACCTCGTGTCATACCTGAACATACCCTTATTATTGTCCACTATTTCAGGACAGTGAAGAAAAAGCTCAAGGTATAATACTTGGTGAATATCAAAACCCAATATGTATCTCAGGTCGGAGGATACCAAATGATATTCGCCTTTACTCAAATTTACTTATGATCAATCAATAAGATTCCATGTAGTAAAATTTAAGATGCGGGTTAGTCCAATATTTGTATCCCACAAATATCTATGAACCTTGGTAGCAACCCATTGCTCTATATTCATCCTTATGAATATCAACCAATCCAAGTTCATAATAATCTTACCTCACACTTGTTCCCACAAGTATGAACGACTACGGACATTTAGAGTAAACAATTTACTCATGGATTAAACATGCTAAATTGGAACATTAATTGAAACATTATAACCAAATAATTTTATTCAAATTATAAAGAGTTCCACATATCCAAATACAAAGTTTACAGATCAAATCCAATCACTAGAATATCGAAGTCCCATGGCACAAGTATGACCTTCATGCTTTGCTTTTTCAAGGGGCTTCGTGAGAGGATCCGCAATGTTTTGATCCGTGTGAACTTTGCGAATACATATCTTTCCCTTTTCAACTTCATCTCGTATGTAGTTGAATCTTCGCTCAATGTGCCTAGTCTTTTGATGAGCACGAGGTTCCTTGATTTGAGCAATCGCACCCTCGTTATCACAAAAGATATCTAGGGGGTCCTGAATGGAAGGGACAACCCCTAGATCGGCAATGAATTTCTTCAACCATGCAGCTTCTTGAGCTGCCAATGAGGCGGCGACGTATTCTGATTCTGTAATTGATAGAGCCACCACATCCTGCTTGGAGCTCTTCCAAGAGACAGATCCTATATTCAGAATGAAAATGTATCCCGATTGTGACCGTGAATCGTCACGATCGGTTTGGAAACTCGCATCCGTGTAACCTTTTACAACGAGCTCCTTGTCACCAGATCCATAGATCAGGAACATATCTCTTGTCCTCCTTAGGTACTTAAGTATGTTCTTAACAGCCATCCAATGACTGTTTCCAGGATTTTGCTGGTAACGGCTTGTCATGCTCAAAGCGCATGACACGTCCGGTCGAGTGCATATCATTGCATACATGATGGATCCAATAGCAGATGCATATGGGATTGCCTTCATTTTATCTTGCTCATCCTTTGAGCTTGGACATTGAGTCGTACTCAATATCGTTCCTCTTTGAATAGGTACGGTACCTTTCTTAGAGTTCTCCATCTTGAACCTTTTCAAGATCTTATCAATGTATGCACTTCGATTCAAACCAATCAACCGCCTTGATCTATCCCTATAGATCTTTATTCCTAGAATATAGGCGGCTTCACCAAGATCCTTGATGGAAAAACAACTTCCAAGCCAGGTTTTTACACCTTCCAAGGTTGGAATGTCATTTCCAAATAGTAGTATGTCATCAACATACAATACTAGGAAAGTTACTGTGCTCCCACTAGCCTTCTTATACAGACAAGCCTCATTAGCGTTTTTGATGAAGCCAAATTTCTTTACTTCCTCATCAAAACGGTGATTCCAGCTTCTCGATGCTTGTTTCAATCCATAGATTGATTTCTTTAACTTGCATACTTTATTAGGATGTTTTGGATCGACAAAACCTTCAGGCTGAACCATATAGACATCTTCCTCAAGATATCCATTTAGGAAAACGGTTTTGACATCCATTTGCCAAATCTCATAATCATAATGAGCAGCTATGGCAAACAATATCCTTATAGATTTTAGCATCGCAACAGGTGAGAAGGTTTCATCATAATCAACCCCTTGAGTTTGAGTGAAACCCTTTGCTACAAATCTAGCTTTATAAGTATCCAAGTTTCCATGCATATCGGTTTTCTTCTTGAAAACCCACTTACTTCCAACTACCTTGGAATTAAGAGGTGGTACAACAAGTTCCCAAACTTGATTGTCATACATGGATTGCATCTCAACGTTCATGGCCTCAAGCCATTTGTCACAATCCAAATTGGACACTGCATCATGGTATGTGGTTGGTTCATCTGAATCTACCACATAGCATCCATCCATGAAAAATCCGTATCTTTCAGGTGGATTACTAGTTCCACCACTTCTGCGAACGTTTTGCGTGTATTGATCAACCATTTGATCATCCTCAACATCCTCATGTTGAGTGCTAGTTTCAACCAAACGTGCATCGGGTTGTGGTTCTTGATCCTCCTCAAGATCCACTGTTCTACTGCTAGTTCCTTCCATAAGGAACTTTGCTTCTAAGAACTCACCCTTTCTGGCAACAAACACCTTTTGTTCCAGTGGATCATAGAAATAATATCCCATAGAATCTCTAGGATATCCAATAAAGATACACTTGGTGGATCGGACTTCCAATTTGTTTAGGGTGGGAGTCTTAACATAAGCCTCACAACCCCAGACCCTTAAGTATGATAGGGATGGAACCCTTCCATGCCATATCTCAAAAGGTGTCCTTTCCACCTTTTTGGTTGGGGCCATATTTAGAATACGGGCCGCGGAGAGCAAAGCGAAACCCCAAAATGATAGAGGTAATGTGCTTCTAGCCGTCATAGATCGGACCATATCCAATAAGGTTCGATTCCTCCTCTCAAACACACCATTATGTTGTGGTGTTCCAGGTGGAGTGAGTTGTGAGACAATCCCACAACTCCTAAGATGATCTTGAAAAACATCACTTAGGTATTCACCTCCTCTATCGGTACGGAGAACTTTAATTGACTTGTTGAGTTGATTTTCAACTTCATTCTTGAAGATTTTGAACATTTCAAAAGCTTCATCTTTGTGCCTTAATAAGTACACATACCCATAGCGACTATAATCGTCGGTAAAGGTAATGAAGTATCTTTCACCATTCCTAGTCATTGGCTTAAAAGGACCACATACATCCGAATGTATGATTCCTAATAAATCTTTTGCCCTTTCGTTAGTTCCACTAAAGGGTGCCTTAGTCATCTTTCCTTGTAAACAAGATTCACAAACATCAAATGAATCATATTCATTTGTTTTTAAAAGACCATTCTTTTGAAGTGTTTGTAAACGTTTCTTGTTTATATGGCCAAGACGACAATGCCAAAGATAGGTATCACTCAAGTCCAACTTGAGTTTCTTGGTGTTAGTTTGGTACAATGAGCTATTTAAAGTATTTTCATGAACCAATTCATAAATACCATTAATGGGAATAGCTTTAAAATAGAATATACCATTAAAAGAAACATGAATATCTTTTTCAACAAATGATAATACATATCCAAATTGTTTTAACAGGGCTACAGAGATAATATTCCTAGTCAAACTAGGAGCATACAAAACATTGTTCAAAATCACTTCCAAACCATTTGGAAGTTTCAAGATGTAGTCACCACGGGCTTCAACTTGAACTTTAGCCCCATTGCCCATGTAGAGGCTTACATCCCCTTTCTTGAAGTCACTACTTCTTTTGAACCCCTGCAACAAATTGCAAATGTGAGTTCCACATCTGGTATCTAATACCCATGTGTTAGAGGATATCATGTTTAAATCAATATGGATCATGTATATTGTACCTGAGGTCTGCCCGGCATCCCTATTTGCTTTCAACTCTTGGAGATGGACGGGACAATTCCTTGCCCAATGTCCAATCTCCCCACACTTGAAGCATGGGTCGTTAGTAGCAACCTTTTGCTTTTTCTCTTGTGGTTTGGGTGGTACCCATACCACCCCTTTCCCCTTTCCCCAAACGGGTCCCTTACCCTTGGCAACCTTTGCCTTGGGTGCGGGATAAGGCCTTTTCTTGTTCCCACCTTCATTGATGGTGAGAACGGGTAAAACCCTTTTACCCATGGCCGCCTCGGCTGTTTTAAGCATTGAGTGAAGCTCACCAATGCTCTTGTCCCAAGCATTCATGTTGTAGTTCAACACAAACGTCTCGAACTTCATGGTAAGGCCATTAAGGATCAAATCCGTGGCCAATTCCTTCGAGACGGGACAATTAAGCCTCTCGAGGCGGTCAATATGACTTTTCATCTTAAGAACATAAGATGAAACAGATTGGTTGTCGTCCATACGACATGCATGGAGTGCTCGAACCGTTTCGAAGCGCTCAACCCTTGCTTGCTGTTGGAACGTTTCCTTCAGCTGGGTTATCATGTCATAAGCTCCGTGATGTTCATACTCCTTTTGGAGATCCGGAGTCATGCTCGCTAGCATGAGACAAGACACTTGGACGGAGTCCTCAGTGTACTTCAACCAATCGTTGAAGGCCTCCTCATCATCCTCGCTAGGTTGATCGGGGATAGGGTCGTCTAAAACATACGATCTTCTCTCTTGCTTGAGAACGATTCTCAAGTTTCGATACCAATCGATGAAGTTGTTATGATTTAGACGTTCCTTTTGGAGGATCGCTCGTAGAGATTGGTTGGACGCGGATGAGTTATCGGAATTATCATTATTTGAGGCCATCTACAAAATTTAACAAAGTTTTATTTTAGTATTTTCGATATTGTAATTTTAATAATAAATGCCTTTTAAGGTCTTTTCATATTAAAATCTAGAACCCAACATTACATTTAAATTGTGGTTAGGTGACCTTTATCCCACGTTTTAAATTAATAAGGTGGTCAACGTTTGACGATTGCAACCATTTGCAACTTCTAGAAATATGGGATCGACTTGAAACATCATATGTAAAGTCGGCATGTTAATCCCATCAACACCATTTGGAAACCACATCGTAGGTGATCCATTTGACATGATTTGCAAGTCAAGACACCCTACTTACACCCACGTGTGAGTTTGCCAAAACAAGTGGTTAGGTGACCTTTATCCCACAAATAAGGCATTCTCACCTCAAGTCACAAGTTCCCTCAAAATGGTTAGGTGACCTTTATCCCACTAAGAGTTCCCAAGTGACTCAAGTGTTGTGTAAAAGGACGGTGTTGATCTTGTTTGTAAAAAAAAGTTTAGAGGTTTCAAAATTCTAGTTTACAAAACTCTATGTACTTGTATTTGCATGCTTTCAAATACAAGGTACCCTATGGTTCTTTGATTAAAACCTATTTTAATCTTTAAAATCATTAAATCATTTTAATAACTTTATATAAACTTTTAAGAACCATCAATTTTCAGCTTGTTAAGTTTGTTAATGAGTTTGTTATGAATATCCAAATATCAACCAAACAATCAAACAACAAACAATCAACCAAGCATAAACATAAACAACCATATGAGCATATGTGCATAACCATAGCATCTAAAGTGGTCCACACTTGTTTGCCATCACAAGTGTGGTCCATAGGACATTCCTAAGGGTCACAAACAAAGCATATAGAAAACTTCCAAAAGCCTCCCACTTGAAACCGCATCCAAAATGCTCCATGTTTCTTTCATGACCTTCCTTTGTGCTTCCAATGTGTATGTCTTCATATTACAAGATATAAAGTCCTAATACAAGATATCTAGTAAAATGAAAATACACCTAATCTATTTATTACAACCCAATAATAAATAAATTACATTTGGAACAAAGCACAAACAACAAATAATACAACCCAATTGAATGAATGAATACAACCATCACAAACAATCACAAGGTCAATGGCTAGGTTATGCACTAAAACAAGCATCTATCATATCATCCAAAATATAATGAAAACCCCACTTAAAACCACGAAATTTCAGCCAACATAAACTGAAATTTCGGGTTTTATTTTGTCCAAACAAAACAAATAACAAACATGTATATCTTTCAAAGTTTAATCACAAGCATGTGTGATATGACTTTGAAAGATTGGGGTTTCATATCATATGAACTTAGCAGCCCAAAATCAGCCTATACTAAGCTTATTATCATCCTTTAAAACCTATTTAAAAGGACAAAACAAGCAAGTCATCCACATAACCGGCTCTTGATGCCATTGAAGGGTTTGTTAGAACATAAAACCAAGTTTAACCATTTAAACTTTCAGAAAACGCAGCGGATATATATAGCTTTAAAACCGATTTTAAAAGCTGAAAAATGTGTTCTTTAAGTGACCATACAAGTGTAAAACAAACCCATAATCAAAGGGATCTTTAATATGTGAATGAACAAGCTATGAACATCTATTAAACAACATAAAATCACAGCTACATAGAGCTGTGATTAACTACCTTTATTCAGCTGCAAAGTCGACCAAAAGAGGAGAATAAGATGCAAGAAACTCGGCCAAGGCTCCAAGGAAGGACCCCTCAAGTTAGTATACCCCAAGCACTATCACAAAACACCTTAGTTGCTAGGATTGAACACCAAAAACGAAGGGAGACACTTCTGAATATCTTTCAGCCGAGTTCTTCTTCAACAAGAGCAAGAAAACCTTTTTTCTTGTGTGTTCTATTGCATGTGAGAGAGAGAGAAGATATGGAGTGAATGAGTGTGTAAAGATTAGTCTTTCCAAGACAAAATAGAAGCAAAACCAAGGGCCCCTAGGGGCGGCCGAATGGTTTGAAAAAATTGGGGTTTTTCCCCCCAAAACCAAATAATAATATGACACATTAACAAGTCATATTAAAGGGTGTTCATTCAATAAACCTTCTATTAGAATAACACTTACACACTCACTAATTGTTTGATGTTATTTAAACAACTTAAATAACATTACAAACAACATCAATAAACAAAATATCCATATAAATTGTTTAATCTCATATGCAACTTATTTAGAAAACCCATTTTTCTAAATTTGGTGTTATTATTTAATTGCATGATCACATCATCAAATAAATATTAATTGGTGTTTGCTAAGCTTGTTATTGGGTATAACCCGACTTGGATCATAACGTACTAACCACATCAATATTCTAAGTGTCTTGGGCATATAGAATCCTACACTGCATACCTTCAATCACTTCATCCTTTTGTTTTTCTCTGATTTCCTGGTTTGTGAGTTTGGTCTTGATCATACTCAGTTCATTTGCCAATGAAGTATTCAAATTGTGAATCATATCCTCATCAAGGTTTCCACTATCCTCTCTTCTTTTGGTGAATCCTTCATGTCTATGTTTGGATCGTCTCTCATGTTCAGCAAAATCAGCTTTCCTCTTTGACCTTCTTTCTTTTTCAACTCTAACTTCCTCAGCTTGTTCAGCAATGTCTTCCTCAAAGTCATAGTCTTTCTCCTTGGCATATCTCTTTCTTTTCTTTGTGGCTTCAGCTTGCTGTACTCTAGTTTCTTCAGCCCGTTTATTTTCTGATTCATCCACCCGTTTAATATAGCTCCAGCGTTCTGGAGGATACATGTTTTCCCAAAGATGGGTGATCTTTCCACTGAAGTCGTGGCGAATGGCACAGCAGTCAACAAAGATACGGGGATTCATTTGTACCAGCCTCTTTATCTCTCCATGTTTTGGTACATGAGGTATAAGATCATCAAATATCATCTGAAGGAACCGGGGATACAGCAGCCATTTATCTTTCTTTAACGCCATCACATTCTCAGCCATGCATGCAAAAATTAGTTTGGCAATATTGGCTTTTTCTCCTTTACAACATAACACCATTGCCTTAGCCTAATCAATGTTAAGACCGTCGGATCCACCTTTACGGTGATCAAGACACATGGTAAAAACATGAGCAATGTATCTCCACTCCTTAGATAGAAATGACTTCTTGATCTTCTTCCGAGAACCAAAAGCTGGTCCCTCATATCCCATACCTGAAGGCCTGGAACACCTCGGAATCTGTCATGGTGACTTCATCTCCTGAA
The DNA here is from genome assembly GCA_025215565.1 of Flaveria ramosissima. NCBI lineage: Eukaryota > Viridiplantae > Streptophyta > Magnoliopsida > Asterales > Asteraceae > Flaveria > Flaveria ramosissima. Next base: position 70,766,059 of record CM046045.1, on the reverse strand, counting down.
TCTTCGTCTAGTCTTAATATCCTCGATACAGTCTCAGCAGTGATCGTCACTTCTTGATCAATGACTTTAGCAGTAATCCGCTGTGAATCTCCTCGAGTGTCATACTCTGCAAATCGCAAGAAGTCTCTGATATGAAGATCATAGATGGTAGTCGTATGAGATATAGCATGGGCTATAGGTGATCTTTGTAGCCATCTGATAAAATCTCTAAATCCAGCAGCCTTTGGATGAGTATCATCTAAAATAGCGGTGATATTGTTCCGCTCATCAAACTTTAGATTAGCCATGATAACCTGAAGAATACATCAGATAAGTTGAATAAGAAATTAAGAAGATAAGAAAATAATAATAATTAAAAAAATATAATCTGACAGTTTCGGCAAGCGAAACACTAGTTTCGCTAAATTAAAACATGTCAGTTTCGCTGACCAAAAAGACAATTTCGACTAGGCGAAAATTATTTAAAATAGATTCGCTGTTAGTTTCTGCAGACGAAAACATAGTTTCGCTAGCTAAAACATAATAGTTTGCTTCCCAAAAAGAAAATTTTGACCAGGCGAAACTGTACAAACTTAAGTCCAAATTCTGCAAAACTGAAAATAGGTTAGCGAAACTGTTAGGTTCGCACGGATAGGATAACCTCACAGTTTCGCTGAGAAGTTATGAACTTTCGTTCAGTTGCGCAGAATAATCTGCAGTTTCGCTTGATGAACAGCGAAGACACCGAAGGGTCAAAATTCAAATGTCTTAAAATGAGTTAATATTAACCAGATTAAATGATCGTTCAATGTTCAAAACTCACAGGCGAGCAGAAAAGAACACGTAATCCGACCAAAACACAACGAAAACTCAAAATCGCCAAACAAAGTCACTGATAAACCCTAGAGAACTACTCAGGTCGATCTTGCGAAAATGAGAGAATAATTTGGCAAAACGACTTATATAGCAAATAGTTTCGCAGACGGCGAAACTATAGATTCGCCAGACGAATTTGCAGTTTCGTCCAAAGAATCGGAAATTTCGCTAAGAGATAGACAGTTAAAAATGATTAGAAAGCCTAGCGAAATTGCAGTTTCGTCATGCGAAACAATGAGCGAAAGAGTAGTTTCGTCACCATTTTTTTTATTGTATTATTATTATTTTTTTATAGAATAATGAATAACGTCAAACACTAAGATCTAAATCAATCAGAGATCACATCCTCTATGTATTTATGAACACAAAGATGATCGTAAATCATCGACCGGTAATAAGATCATACTGAATACCAGATCTTATCACAATCTGCACAGGAACAGTTGAAATTAGAACAAATCAATAACGATTGCTGATATATTTGTCCACTTAAACTCATGCCTTTTCCTTTTTCAACAAACAGCTTATGATTTGTTAAGGTTCAATTAGATGCTTTAGAATGTTAGGACCCCACAATCATTTGGCAAAAACCCTCATCCCAACCTCAGGATTTCTTGAATTTTGAATCAATCAATACGGTGAGAGCTCTAGATCTATACTCATGTATAACAGAGGAGATGACCATTAAAACATGTGTTGAGGAGAGCTCCAGGTCAGTGCTATCGTACAACAGAGGAGATCATCAATCCAGGTTAGTACTTCCGTACAGCAGAGGAGATTAGCAAAAACACAAGACACAAAAATACACCAGACATGGTCCAGAGATATGACTTATATGATCATGATGGGTGAAAGATTCATTCTCAATCCAATTTTTGTCAGGACTCAGTTTTTGTGCAGGCCAAAACGATTGAGTAAATCCAGACGTCCTTAAGCATGATGTTTTAATTTAAATCATATAGCTGTTGTATACTTTATTCTTCAGGCTGAGTCTATCAAGCATATCGTTAAAGAATCTGTTCGATTCTTCTTGAATTTTGTTGTTTTTTTATGTGAAACAGAAACCAGTATCAGTTACTATCATTTCTCATTTTAGCACCAGTCATGTATAAAGAACATACTTAGAGGATATACAATCATTTCTCGTCATTTTAAATTCCGACCACAGGTTATGACATTACTCCCCCATAATTTTATTTTCTAAGAATATACAAGTTATATAAATTATGAAAATCATTTATTATTTATTTATTATGATTATTATATTATTTTTATATTGTTTTTTTATATGAATTAAGGACTTTAAAGAAAAATTTAAAAAGATATTAACCCGAGCATAGAGATCAATTCATAAAAATGGGGTTTATCAAAAGTTTTTGTGAAAAGATCAGCTTTTTGATGTTTCGTATCAATGGGTGTAATATCGATGAAACCCTTTTCTTGAGCATCACGAATTGCATGAATTCGTGTCTCAATATGCTTGGTTCGTGAATGATGAATAGGATTTTTTGCAATCCCAATGGCTGCTTCATTGTCACAAAATAAAGGCGTATGGAGAAAATTAATTCCATAATCAATCATTTGGTGTTGTATCAAAAGAACTTGAGAACAGCAGCTAGAGGCAGTAATATATTCGGCTTCTCCTGTAGAAAGAGAAACAGTGGTCTGTTTCTTGCTCTGCCAAGAAACCAAACAATTTCCCACATATTGACACCCTCCAGACACTGATTTTCTGTTTAACCTGCAACCATTGGAATCACTATCAGAATAAGCATGTAAATCAAAATTCCCTCCATATGGATACCATAGCCCTAAACGAGATGATCCTTTGAGATAACGAAATATTCTCTTGACAGCTTTCTTATGAGATTCTTTTGGAGCCGACTGATATCGAGCACAGTATCCAACAACAAAAGTGATATCAGGACGGCTTGCGGTAAGATACATGAGAGAACCAATCATGGATCTAAAAATATGAGGATCAACTGGTTTCCCGTTTTCATCCGGAGTGAGACAAGTCTGAGCAGTAAATGGAGTCATCTCAGGAGAAGCATCATCCATTTTAAATTTCTTTAAGATATCTTTAATATACTTCTCCTGATGAATAAGAATTCCTTCTTTCTGTTGTTCAACTTGTAATCCAAGAAAGAAACACATTTCTCCCATCATACTCATTTCAAACCTTTGACGCATTACCTCTTCGAACTCTCTACATAATAGAGAATGTGTAGATCCAAAAATAATATCATCAACGTAAACTTGGACAAACAGCATTTCACCATTCACTTCCTTTTTGAAGAGAGTCATATCAATGGTACCACGAGAGAAACCATTGCTTAGAAGATACTGTGTGAGGGTCTCATACCAGATCCTTGGTGCTTGATGAAGACCATACAGAGATTTGTCAAGCTTAAAGACTTTATCAGGAAAGTCAGGATCCTCAAAACCTGGTGGTTGACACACATATATCTCCTCATCAATGTCTCCGTAAAGAAAAGCACACATCACATCCATCTGATAGACTTTGAATTGTTTATGAGCAGCATGAGCGAGAAATATCTTGATTGCTTCAAGACGAGCGACTGGAGCAAAGACTTCAGTATAATCAATCCCTTCTTCTTGAGCAAAACCTTGCACAACGAGTCTAGACTTGTTACGCACCACTACACCTCGATCATCCGGTTTGTTCTTAAACACCCATTTTGTACCGATTGGGCATTTGTTAGGAGGTAAGTCAACTAAGGTCCAAACTTTATGAAGATCATGATAGGTTGGACTCACTTTAGTATAGATGTTTACTTTACATTGTAATAGGACTTGTGTTAGTTTCATTTTGTATTTTGATAGTTATTAGCAGTTTTGGCAGTCCAGCGAAACTGTGAGCGAAACTATGGTTTCGCTCACAGTTTGCTGTTTTGGTTCACCCGGCGAACTTATGTTCTGCCGGGCGAAACTATAGTTTCGGCATGACAGTTTCGCTTGTAGCGAAACTGTCAGCGAAACTATGACTGCTATATATACTATTGTTATTTCATTTTGCATGATAAGTTTGCAAAACCCTAAACGTGGAATTCTGTTGCAAACTATCATTCTCAAGCAGTTACTTCATTGAAATACAATTGTGCTTATTGTTATTGAGTGAGTTTGTTCATTTGAATATCAATTATGTCTTGATTCATCATATTCATCTCTCAATTGTTTGTTATTTGGTTTATGTATGTGATATTGATCAAACTATTCTATCAATTGTACTGTTCATCGATCACATGGACCAACAATATGGTATCAGAGCCTTAGTGCTCTTGATTTGTTGAGTTTTGGTGGTTTTGGTCAATATCTAGTTTCAATCAATTCTCATTGGATTATCAGCTGTTTTTGGGATGGAAATTGATTGAATTATGCTTGTTCTTCATTGAGGAAGATTCTACAATCATCAGATCTCAAATTCATTGAGTTTTGGATGATTTCAGATTGATTTTAAGGTGAAAAAGGGTTTTCAGATCGACGAGCGAAACTACAGTTCTTACAGCGAAACTGTGATCTTCATTCAGCGAAATTATGAGTTATTTTGAATTTGAAGTTGTTTTCTAGAGTTTCAGCGAAAGTATCTCTTTGAACGAAAGTTCAGCAGTGTTTTTGATCAATTATCAAGCGAAAGTGCTGCCGAATCTATTTTTGAACGAAAGTTCAAGCTTGTTTCCTGCGAAATTAGCAGCGAAACTAAGCAATTGTTGTCTCTAATTCAAGCGAAAGTGCTGCTGAAATTGCAAGAGAAAGTGTCTGTGTTTGCGAAAGTGTTTGTTTTAGCAAAACTGTTAAGCAAGTCTGCTTTCTCAGCGAAGTTGTTAGCGAATTTGTCAGCGAATTTACCAGCGAAATTACCAATCTTTCTGCGAAACTATCATGTCAAAATTAACTACTCTCACACTTGCAGATCTTGAAAGTGTTGCTCCTAATAGACCTCCAAGACTCATTAATGGAGATAATTTTGAAGATTGGAAGAGATGTCTCAAGGCTTTCTTTTTCTATACAGATCATAATCAATGGGAATCGATTATTTCAGGTCCTCATATACCTACGGTTACAGTTGGTGATGTCGTTTCTCAGAATAAAGATCCATCTTCTTATACTGAAAGAGATTTGAAACTGATTGATCGTGATCAAAAAGCATTTGGTGCTTTAACTCTCTGCTTGGCTCCTGACATCTACAATCGTTTTGCAGAGCATAAAAACGCTAAATCTCTTTATGATGCTCTCTGTGAATACTTTGATGGGAATGCAGATCTGGTGAAAGACAAGAGTATTCAAGCTGAAAAGGAGTTCAATTCGTTTGTAGGATATAAGAATGAAAGTTTGACAGATCTTACAAATCGTTTCTTAACTGTTTCAAGCACTCTGAAGAAGTATGATGAAAGACTCTCCAACAGTGAACAAGTTAACAGGCTTCTCGATTCTCTTCCACCACAATGGAGTCTTCAAGTGAGGATGCTCAAACAAGAAAGAGGTTTTACAGATTATAAGCTGATGGATATCATTAATAAGTTGAAATCTTTTGAGTTGGATATGAAAAGAAGAGAATTTAACCAGACTATGATGCCCACACCTGGTTTTTCTCAAAATGCTGCTTTATTGTCATCCGCTGCAAACTCTCACATTCAGAATCCAATTCAAGGAGGGAGCAATACAAGTAATTTCTCAAGTGGTAGTAATCATGTTGGAAAGGAATTGGGAAATTCTAAGATGAATGCTAAAACTACTATTCCATCTGAAACAATGGCTCTTTTTGGAATGTTTGTTCAGAGCTATGAAGCTCTTGTTGCTGGTGAATTGAAAGGTAAAGGAATGACTATGGAGGATATGTATCAAGTTGATCCTGATGATTTGGAAGAAACTGACATTCAATGGCAAATGGCAATGTTAACTTTAAGAGCTCGGAGGTTCATGGAAAGAACAGGAAGAAAGAACTTCGGTGGTCAATCATCAAACTCAAAACTAGGATTTGACAAGTCAAAATTGAGATGCTTCAACTGTAAACAATTGGGACATTTTAAAGTGAATGTCCATTACCAATTGTAACAGATCCTAGTAACACTGGAGTGCCAAGATTGACAGCAGAGAAAGTAAAGGAAGAGGGAAATTCAAAAAAGGAGTCAGCCTTGATTCTAATTTTGACTGGAGTGCGGAGGTGGAAGAAACAAGATCTGAAATAAATCATGCTTTAGTTGCTGAGATTGTGAAAAGTGATGAGATGGAAGTTGAGAAAGATGAGTTTGTGTTTTAAGGAATTCAAAGGAGAGAATGAATCTTCAGTAAAGGAGAAAGAAGAGAAGGATGATGGAGAGAAGAAAGAGAAAACTACAGATTCAAAAGTTGTGAAAGGAAAAGAGAAGGATGATGCGGCCGCTACTGTTGAGGAAAGGAAATCGAGTACTCCAGTATGCATGTGCGATAAAGCTTTAGCTGCCGAAAAGATGGTAATGGGACTTCCTTATGAGGTAATACAGGATATGTGCTCATCTGCTTGCAAAATTAGACTTTTTGGGGTTTATAAGGCTAATCGTTTGTTAATTGATAAAAAAGGATTTAAAACGAATTAATGATGAACTTAAAATGAATGAATCAAAATACTTTTGTGAAATTAAATGAGGCTTTAAAAGAAACTGATCATTTAAAAGAATTGTTTTGGAAAGGAATGTAGAGATTAATACTTTGACTGAACGAGTTGCTCTGGCTGAATTTGAAGCAAGCAAACTTCAGTCAAAGTTAGATAAATGGACTATTTCTGGAATGAAACATGATGATCTTTGTAAATCTCAACGGGGAGCAAGAATTAAAACTGGTTTGGGTTATGAAAATGTACAGGTTTATCCTCCTCCTAGTACATATTGTTATTCTCCTATGCCTGTTCCTCATCCTTCTAATGATTTAATCAAATCAGATACTGACAGTATGTCTGCAGGTTTAGTTGGGAATAACTCTAAGTACATTCGTGAAGACTACGACTATGGACCAACTAGTGGGCTTGGATGCACTAGTTCTAGTACACCTGAAAAACAGCAGTCTGTTTTAGATAATAAGTCTAGTTTAAATTCAGTGTTTGTTTCTAGTTCAAATGTAACAGACTTGAATGTCTCATGTTCTCCTGATTGTTCTATTTCATCTTGTAATTCAAATCTTAATAGTGATGATTTTTGTTCTGGTTATGAATGCAATGAATCTGATGTTTCACCTAAAACAACTGAGCAACTTAAAACTAATTCTTTTGAAAAGTTCTTTTCTCAACCTATTCCATCTTTATACCATTAAATATGACATCTTCAGAAAAATGCAGTTCTCCTTCATCTGAAACTGGTACCAATGGTACGAGTTTTACTGATTTCAAAAGAATCAAGTTCTGATTTTGTAAAGAATAACTCTGATTCAAATAAACAAAAACATCATGAGATGTATGAGACATTCAGTGATGTTGATTCTAGTTTGTCTGAATGTGATGAGGAGATTATTATTGATCCTATTTTTACCTCATCACATCATCGACCTAGATTCAAACATCATTGTTTCAGGTGTGGTGAAGAGGATCATCTTATCAAAAATTGTCCTTTGATTGAAAGATCCTCTAATAGAAATTGTTTTGGGAATAAATTGACAAAATTGGTTAATAATTTCTTTCATAAAAAATCAGCTTCTTTAAAAAAAACAAAGGTTGTTCAATCTTGGGTCCCTATTACTCCTGGCTAAATGATTTGTTCATTCATTTCAGGGATCTTCTTTAAAGATTGTAAACAGTCTGTGGCATGTTGATAGCGGCTGTTCCAAACACATGACGGGATTAAAGGATTTGTTGACTAATTATCGAATCATCGATGGAGGATATGTGGCATTTGCTGGAAACAAGAAGGGTGGAAAAATGATTGGACAAGGAGAAGTTACCAATGTCTCTCTTACTCTGGAAAAAGTCAACCATGTTCCTGAATTGGCATTTAATCTTCTGAGCGTCTCTCAAATTTGTGATAAAGATATTCCAGTTCTATTTAAATCTGACGAATGTTTATTTTTGAAATCAGAGATAGCTATTCCAGAAGATTTAATTCTCATGCGTGCTCCAAGGAAACACGATACATATCTTCTTGATATGAATTCTAATGAGTCAAAAACTACTGCAACTTGTCTTCTCTCAAAAGCTTCGACATCTGAGTCACTCTTGTGGCATCGTCGATTAGGCCATGTCAATTTTAAGATAATTAATAAATTAGTAAAGAACAATCTTGTTAGAGGACTTCCTTTAAAAGATTTCTCTGTGACTGAAAAATGCATGGCATGTGCCAAAGGGAAACAACATAAGAAACCTCATAAGCCTAAACTTTTAAATAGCATATCAAGTCCTCTAGAGTTGTTACATACTGATTTATTTGGGCCAATTAGTGTTAAATCCATTGCTAAAAAATCTTTTGTCTTGTTGTTACAGATGATTTTTCACGTTATTCATGGGTGAGGTTTCTTGCTCACAAAAGTGAAGTTGCAGAGGAGTTGCAGAAATTAATCATTTCTATTGAATCAGTCAGTAAGAAAAGAGTTATGGGATTAAGAAGTGACAATGGCACTGAATTTAAAAATCAGATTCTTGACTCATTTTGTGCTCAAAAAGGGATCGTGAGACAATTTAGTGTTGCAAGAACACCCCAGCAGAACGGAGTTGCAGAAAGAAAGAATCGTACTCTTGTGGAAGCTGCTCGTACAATGTTGATAGAATCCTCATTACCTGTCATTTTCTGGGCTGAAGCTGTTAATTGTGCATCTTATGTTTTAAACAGAGTGCTCATTGTGAAAGATAAAGTGAAGACTCCTTATGAACTTTTTCATAAGAGGAAGCCACTAATTGATTTCTTTCGCCCATTTGGATGTTCTTGTACGCTTCTGAATACTCAAGCTCAAAAGACAAATTTGGGGCTGTTTTGATGAATGTTACTTTGTTGGATATTCTTCTTCACAAAAGGCATACCGAGTTTACAACAAAGAACACGTATTGTTCAAGAGTCATTTTATGTTGACTGGCAAGAATCAAATCCTTCTGAAGTTAAATCTGAACCTGCATGGTTCTTTGATTCCGATACTGTGTTCAATTCATTTAATTTGCCAGTTTTCGATGATGATACGTCAAGTCCATGTACTCAAACGAATATTATTCCATCATCTTCATCGTCTGTTCCATCAATTCCACAAGTAACTGATGCTGTTTCGATTGATGTCAGCTCATCGTCTCCGATGCCTGATCAAGCTCCGTTATCTGATTCTTTATCTCCTACATCTCCTAACTTACCTGATTCAACACCTGTCATTGATACACCTTCATCTACTCTTTCTCCGGCGGCTGATACTTCTTCAACTATCTTTCCTTCTTCAGGAGATTATAAAACCTTGAAAGATCATCCGCTTGATAATGTAATTGGATCTGTTTCTGATGGTGTTCGCACACGAAGTCAATCCGGTCTGATTAATGTTTGTCTTTTCTCATGCTTCATTTCTCAAATTGTTCCTAAAAACGTTCATGCTGCTCTACAAGATCCGTGTTGGGTAGAGTCTATGCAGTTGGAACTTCAACAGTTCAGGAAGCTTAAGGTTTGGACTTTAGTTGATTTACCTCCCAACAAGTATCCAATTGGTACAAAATGGGTATTTAAGAACAAACCAGATGATCGGGGTGTGGTGGTGCGAAACAAATCTAGACTTGTAGTGCAAGGCTTTGCTCAAGAAGAAGGAATTGATTATACAGAAGTCTTTGCTCCAGTTGCTCGTCTTGAAGCAATCCGTATATTTCTTGCTCATGCTGCTCATAAACAGTTCAAAGTGTACCAGATGGATGTGAAATGTGCTTTTCTCTATGGCGACATTGATGAAGAGATATATGTGTGTCAACCACCAGGCTTTGAAGATCCTGATTTTCCTGATAAAGTGTATAAGCTTGATAAATCTTTGTATGGACTTCATCAAGCACCCAGAATCTGGTATGAGACTCTTACACAATATCTTTTAAGCAATGGTTATTCTCGTGGTACCATTGATATGACCTTATTTAAGAAGGAGGTGAATGGTGAAATGATCTTTGTTCAAGTGTATGTCGATGATATTATTTTTGGATCCACAAACTCTCAATTGTGTAGAGAGTTTGAAGAAGTGATGAGCCAACGGTTTGAAATGAGCATGATGGGTGAAATGTGCTTCTTTCTTGGCTTGCAAGTTGAACAACAGAAAGAAGGAATTCTTATTCACCAAGAGAAGTACATTAAAGATATTCTGAAGAAATTTAAAATGGATGATGCGTCTACTGAAATGACTCCTTTTACTGCTCAGACGTGTCTCACTCCAGATGAAAATGGAAAACCAGTTGATCCTCATCTTTTTCGATCTATGATTGGCTCTCTCATGTATCTTACTGCAAGTCGTCCTGATATCACTTTTGCTGTTGGTTACTGTGCTAGATATCAGTCGGCTCCAAAGGAATCTCATGAGAAAGCTGTCAAACGAATCTTTCGTTATCTCAAAGGATCATCTCGTCTCGGACTGTGGTATCCATATGGTGGAAATTTTGATTTACATGCTTATTCTGACAGTGATTCCAATGGTTGCAGGTTAAACAGAAAATCTGTGTCTGGAGGATGTCAATATTTGGGAAATTGTCTGGTATCTTGGCAGAGCAAGAAACAAACAACAGTTTCTCTTTCTACAGGGGAAGCTGAATATATTGCTGCATCTAGCTGCTGCTCTCAAGTTCTCTGGATACAACACCAAATGATTGATTATGGAATTAATTTCCTTCATACACCTTTATTCTGTGATAATGAGGCTGCCATTGGAATCGCTAAAAATCCCATTCATCATTCTCGCACAAAGCATATTGAAACCCGAATTCATGCGATTCGTGATGCTCAGGAGAAGGGTTTCATTAATATTATTCCCATCGATACAAAAAATCAAAAAGCTGATCTTTTCACAAAAACGTTTGATAAACCTCGTTTTTATGAATTGATTTCTATGCTTGGATTAATATCTTTTTAAATTTTCATTTTCTATTTCTTTGGTAATAATTAAAAAAAACACATAAACAAAAACCAATAAAAATAATCAAGTTCCATTTTTTATAATTATAGACAAATGAAAATAAAAATTTGGGGGAGTAATATCAGTATTCTGAGATCGGATTTAACATGATGAGAAATGATTGTATATTCTCTAAATATTTCTTATTTACATGACCAGTAATTCTATGAGAAATGATAGTAACTGCTACTAGATTCTGTTTCATAATAAAAAAATAAAAAGATGGATCAGATTCTTTGACGATATGCTTGATAGACTCAGCCTGTGAATGAAGTAGACAGCAGCTTTATGATTAAATTAAACTTTATGCTTAAGAATGCCTGGATTTACTCATTCATTTTGGATTGCACAAAAACTGAGTCCTGACAAAAATTGGATTGAGAATGAATCTTTCGTTCATTGTGCTTTGTTATGTCATCATTCTCTGCTGGTTTATTTTGTGTTAAGATGTCTTGTGTCTGTGCTTATCTCCTTTGCTGTACGGAAGTACTGACCTGGAGTGATGATCTCCTCTGCTGTACGATAGTACTGACCTGGAGCTCTCATCAGCACATGTTCAAATGGTTATCCTCTGTTATACGTGAGTATAGATCTGGAGCTCTTACCATCTTGATATAATTATGTCAAATCATCTTATCGATGAATTTCTCTCAGATGAAATATTCTGTGTATAATCATTTGTACACTTATCCACAATCTTGTTTCATGAAGATTGATTCATAATTCAATAAATCCTGAGGTTGGGTGAGGGTTTTTACCAAATGATTGTGGGGTCTTAGCATTCTAAAGCATCTAATCGAACCTTAAATGAATCATAAGCTGTTGTTGAAAAAGGATAAGGCATGAGTTTAAGTGGACAATTATATCAGCAATCGTTATTGATTTGTTCTAATTTCTGTGGTTTCTGTGCAGATTGTGATCAGATCTTGTATTCAGTATGATCTCATGACTGGTAGATGATTTTTAATCATCATTATGTTCTAAAATATTTAGAAAATGTGATCTCTGATTATTTTAGATCTCATTATGTGATGTACTCCTTTGAGTATTATTGTTAATAAAAAAAATAATAAAAAAAATAATAAAAAAAATTAATAAAACAAAAATAAAAAAAAAAATAATAAAATAAAAAAAAAATTAAAAATAATAAAAATAAAAAAATTGGTGCGAAATTATTCTTTCGCTGATAGCTTCGCTAAGCGAAACTGCAATTTCGCTAGGTAGCTTATAAGTTGTTAACCAGTTATCTTTTAGCGAAATTACAGTTTCACTGAGCGAAACTGTAAATTCGCTTGACGAATTTATAGTTTCGCTGTCAGCGAAACTGTTGGCTATATAAGTCAATTTTGCGAAATTTCTTCATACTTCGCGAATTTGTTCAGGTCGTGTTTTAGGGTTTTTTAAGTGACCTACGGCGATTTTGTTTTGTGATTGTTATTTGGACTGATTTTGAGTGGTGTTCTCTTCGGATGTGAGTTTCGAACTTAGATTGACCATTTTATCTGGATTACATCATGTTTCTGATAAGCGATTTGGATTTGTCGCTTCGGTGGTTTCGCTGTTCGTTCAGCGAAACTACTGAAGTTTCAGCGAAATTGAACGAAAGTTCACTGTCTTTCAGCGAAATTGTAAAGTTATGCTGTCCGAGCGAACTTAACAGTTTCGCCATATCTTATCTAATTTCGCAAGGACTAATCCTTATTTCACAGTTTCGTCTATATTTTCCTAAGTCAGCGAAACTAATTTGTAATAGCGAAACTAAATTAATTTTTGGTGAAACTAATTGCGAAACTACTTTGAATCATTCTAATCTTGTCGAAAGTGCTTTTTGTTCTGCGAAATTAACAAGTTTCTATGAGCGAACTATAGTTTCGCTCGTCGAAACTGTTTGTTTCCTTGACGAAACTGTCTTTAATTCAGCGAATCAATCATGTCTTAGTGCGCGAAACTATTGTTTCGCTTGCCGAAATTAATTGTTTCTTTTTGTTTGTATCTTATTTTTCTTTTCAGTATTTCTTATTCAAATTTATTTGTTGATCTTTTCAGATTATTATGGCGAATCTAAAGTTTGACGAGAGGAATAACATTACTGCCATATTAGATGATACTTTGCCAAAGGCGGCCGGATTTCGGGGATTGTATTAGATGGCTCCAAAGATCACCCATTGCATATGCTATCTCTCACTCTCCCACTATATATGATCTTCACATTAGAGACTTTTGGAGATCAGCTGAATACAACACCGGAGGAGATGTTCAGAGGATCACAGCTAGAGATGCTTGATCATGATATACTCTAATTACTGCTGAGAACGTGTCGAGGATTCTTAGACTGGACGATGATACTGGTGATGAAGTTGATATGACGGAATCTGAAGTATTCCAAGCTTTCAGGCAAATGGGATATGAGGGACCAGTCTTTGGTTCGAGGAAAGAGATTAAAAAGTCCTTTTTATCTAAAGAATGGAGATATATAGCTCACGTGTTTATTATGTGCTTAGATCATCGTAAGGTGATCAGATGGACTTAACCTTGACTGGGCCAAAGCTATGGTGATATGTTGCAAAGGAGAGAAGGCAAACATTGCTAGATTGATCTTCGCGTGTATGGCAGAAAAATGTGATGGCGGTGAAAAGGGATAAATGGTATTATATCCTCGTTTTATTCAGATGATTATTGATGATTTGATTCCTGATGTTCCTAAACACGGTGAAGTTAAGAGATTGGTTCAGATGAACCCTCGATATTTGCAGATTGCTGTGCTATACGCCATGATTTCAGGGTAAAATAACCCCTCATCTCTGGGAGAACATGTACCCACCAAAGCGATGGAATTATATCAGACGAGTTGATGAGTCTGAAAACAAAAGAGCTGAGGAAACACGGGTGAAACAAGCTGATGCAGCTAAGAAAAGAAAGAGATATGCAAAGGAGAAAGATTATGATTTTGAAGAAGATATCATACACAGCAGAGAGATAAGGGTGGAGAAGGAACGAAGGTCTAAAAAGAGGACTGACTTTGTTGAGCCTGAACGAAGAACAAAACATAGACATGAGGTTCACACAGCTGGGAAAGAAGCAAGTGCTGGTCTTGATGAAGATGTGATTCGTGGTCTAAATACTTCATTGGCAAATGAATTAAGTATGATAAAGACTAAACTGATGAATCAAGAGATTCAGGAGCAACAGAAAGATGAGGTCATTGATGGAATGAAAAAGATGTTGATTGATCAGAACAGTTTGATTAAGAGGTTATTTGAAGAAATTTCACAGATGAAAGCTGCTGCTGGCCTACCCAGTCAACTAACTCAATCTGAGTTAGATGATATGACTGATATATCTAAGTACCCATTCTTGAATGTTGGTACACATCATCAAAGGTAGGAGAGGGCACCTCTGAAGCAGCTGATACTGAAACAAGAGAACAAGAGATTCCAAGAGAAGAGGCTGGCGAAATGATGAAGATGAGATTGTTGAGGCTGAGTTTGTTAATCTACAGTTTGACTTTGATAAGATATTTTGGGAGAAGAAGTGATTGTTACAGCTACTCATGAGGAAGCATCAGATAAAGTAAAGGTGGATTGATGAAGAAGAGGAGGATGAGCATTGGTTGATTATGATTCTGAACCAGAATTCTATGAAGTAGATGAAAGACCTTTAGTGTATGTGGCTAAGAAGGGAGATGATGAGAATGACGTATTTGAGATGGATAAGAGTGATTGGTTAGTAAAAGAGAAGGAGGCTGAAGAACTCACTCCTCTGTTTCAAAATATGGAGGGTTTGAGCAGAAAAGAGGCAGACAAAAGATAATCAGCTGGTGTTATAATCCTTTCTTAAAGATGTTTTTGATTAAAGAAGAGGAGGTAATATCAGTTACATGCTCAAGAGGAAGGCGTTTAAGACCTTGCCTAAGTGGGATCTGAGACGGTTGGCTACCTTGCCTTTGATTAAACGCTAATTTAAGTGAAAGGGCGGTATTTCTGGAGAAGGAGATTAAAAATGGTCTTAATGATAATTTTGAATCATTTGGATTTATGAAGGCTGAACGAAAGAGATCTAAGAAAGACAAAGACTGGGAGACTGGGAAAGGGAGATTGTTTTGAGAGTTAAACCGCCTAAGACTGTAAACACGTAAGACTGGCTGATCCTCTTCCACCTCGTTACAGGACTTTGAGAGTGGTTCTATGATAATAACACTGGTGAGGCTGTGATTAGAGCCAAACAAGGAAAATAATTTAGGGTGTTTGACCCAATGGAGTTATTCAGTTTTTGTGATGAAGATCTCTTGATTCTCTGTGAAAATCATATAAAGGCGGGGGCAGGTGAAGAAACAAGAAAGGAGGCAAGCTTGTTTATGAATGTGGCGAACAATAAGGGGAGTACGGGCAGAGGTAAAAAGTTTGGCTGAAAAGGTGAGAGCACAAGATGACTTTGCTATGGATGTTCAAGACTTAACAAGGCAGTTTTCTAGAGCTAGTGGTCATTCGCATGAAGCTGATGATGCAGGAACTAATCTTGGAGAATCAGTGGCTGAAGCTTCTCAAGACATTGCTGCAGGAGGGGATGAAGACAGATCAACAGCAGCTGAGGAAACGGGGGCTGAAGAGCCAAACCAAGAGCAGTGAAGACAGTGAGGTCCAACCTAGGGGGAGTATTGAAGATCATGATAGGTTGGACTCACTTTAGTATAGATGTTTACTTTACATTGTAATAGGACTTGTGTTAGTTTTCATTTTGTATTTTGATAGTTATTAGCAGTTTTGGCAGTCCAGCGAAACTGTGAGCGAATCTATAGTTTCGCTCACAGTTTGCTGTTTTGGTTCACCCGGCGAACTTATGTTCTGCCGGGCGAAACTATAGTTTCGGCATGACAGTTTCGCTTGTAGCGAAACTGTCAGCGAAACTATGACTGCTATATATACTATTGTTATTTCATTTTGCATGATAGTTTGCAAAACCCTAAACGTGGAATCTGTTGCAAACTATCATTCTCAAGCAGTTACTTCATTGAAATACAATTGTGCTTATTGTTATTGAGTGAGTTTGTTCATTTGAATATCAATTATGTCTTGATTCATCATATTCATCTCTCAATTTTTTGTTATTTGGTTTATGTATGTGATATTGATCAAACTATTCTATCAATTGTACTGTTCATCGATCACATGGACCAACACTTTAAGCTTTCTGAACTGTTGAAGTTCCAATTGCATGGACTCCACCCAACATGGATCCTGTAGAGCACCATGAACATTTTTCGGGACAGTTTGAGAAATGAAGCATGAGAAAAGGCAAACATTAATCAAACCAGATTGACTCCGCGTTCGAACACCATCAGTGATAGATCCAATGGCGTTATCAAAAGGATGATCTTTCAAGGTTTTGTAGTCGCTGGCTGAAGGAAAGATGTTTGGAGAAATGGCACTCATAGATGGTGAAAGATTAGATGAAGGTGAATCAAGTGTTGTTGTTGGATCAAGTAGTGGAAAAGATGTAGGAGATAAAGAATCAGATGTTGGTGCCGGATCAAGCATTGGAGAAGATGAACTAACATCAGTTGAAATAGCTTCATTTACTAACGAGTTGGAATGAACAGATGATGGAGATGGTGAAATAATATTTGTTTGAGCATTTGGAATGGACGTATCATCATCGAAAACTGGCAGATTGAACGAATTAAACACAGTATCGGAGTCAAAGAACCATGCTGGTTCAGATCTAACTTCAGAAGAGTTAGATTCCTGCCAATCAACATAGAACGACTCTTGAACAATACGTGTTCTTTTGTTATAAACCCGATATGCCTTTTGAGAAGAAGAATAACCAACAAAGTAACACTCATCAGATACAACACCAAACTTTGTCTTTTGAGATTGAGTATTCAGAAGAGTGCAAGAGCAACCAAATGGCCGAAAGAAATCAATTAGAGGCTTCCTCTTATGAAAAAGTTCATAAGGAGTCTTCATTTTATCTTTCACAATCAACACTTGGTTTAGAACATATGAAGCATAGTTTACAGCTTCAGCCCAAAAGATAATGGGTAATGAAGATTCTATCAGCATTGTACGAGCAGCTTCAATGAGAGTGCGATTCTTTCGTTCTACAATACCATTCTGTTGAGGAGTTCTCGCAGCACTAAATTGTCTCACAATCCCCTTTTGAGCACAAAATGAATCAAGAATCTGATTTTTGAATTCAGTGCCATTGTAACTTCTCAGGCCCATAACCTTTCTCTTGCTAATTGTTTCGATAGAAAGAATTAATCTCTGCAATTCCTCAGCAACCTTGCCTTTGTGTGCAAGAAACCTCACCCATGAATATCTTGAGAAATCATCTGTAACAACAAGACAAAAATGATTTTTAGCAATAGATTTAACACTAATTGGGCCAAACAAATCAGTATGTAACAACTCGAGAGGACAAGATATGCTATTTAGAAGTTTGGGCTTATGAGATTTCTTATGTTGTTTGCCTTTGGCACAAGCCATACATTTTTCATTAACAGAAAAGTCTATTAAAGGAAGTCCTCTGACGAGATTGTTCTTTACTAATTTGTTAATTATCTTAAAATTAACATGGCCTAATCGACGATGCCATAAGAGAGACTCAGAAGTTGATGCTTTTGAAAAAAGACAAGTTGCAGTAGCCTTTGACTCGCTTGAGTTCATATCAAGAAGATACGTATCATGTTTTCTTGGAGCACGCATAAGAATCAAATCATCTGGAATAACAATCTCTGATTTTAAAAATAGACATTCATCAGATTTAAACAGAACGGGAATGTCTTTATCGCAGATTTGAGAAACACTTAGAAGATTAAATGCCAACTCAGGAACATAGTTGACTTTTTCCAGAGTTAGAGAACCGTTGGTAACTTCTCCTTGTCCAATCATCTTTCCACCTTTTTTGTCACCAGCAAAAGCAACATATCCTCCATCTATAATCCAATAATTGGTCAACAAATCTTTCAGTCCAGTCATATGTGTGGAACACCCACTATCAACATGCCATAAGATGTTTACAATCTTAGAGGATGACTCCTGAAAAGAATGAATAAATCAGTTAGCCAGGTGTAATAGGAACCCAAGATGGAACAACTTTATTTTTTGATGAAACAAATTTTTTACGGAAGAAATTATTAACCAATTTTGTCAATTTATTTCCAAAACAGTTCCTATTAGAAGGTCCTTGAATCAAAGAAGGACAATTCTTGACAAGATGGTCCTCTTGACCACACCTGAAACAATGAGGTTTGAGTCTAGGTCTGTGATGTGATGGGGGTAAAAATAGGATCAATAATAATTTCCTCATCACATTCAGATAAACTAGAATCAATGCCACTGAATGTCTCATACAACCCATGAGTTTGACGTTTATTTGAACAAGAATTATTATTTACAAAAATAGATGAAGATTCGTCTGACATACCAGTAGAACTAGTTCCACTGGTACTGGTGTCAGATGAAGAAGAAATACGTTCATCAGATAAAGTCATATTTAATGGAGTGAAAGATGGAATAGGATGAGAAAAGAACTTTTCAAAACAATTAGTTTTAATTTGCTCAGTTGGTTTTGGAGAAAGATCAGATGCATCACAATCATTACTAGAACAAAAGACATCACTACCATGAACTGAATTACAAGATGAAATAAAACTATCATGAGAACATGAGACAACAGAGTCTGTTACAGTCG
Organism: Flaveria ramosissima; assembly: GCA_025215565.1. NCBI lineage: Eukaryota > Viridiplantae > Streptophyta > Magnoliopsida > Asterales > Asteraceae > Flaveria > Flaveria ramosissima. The sequence continues at coordinate 70,747,414 of CM046045.1, read as the reverse complement.
AACTAGAAACAAAAACAGAATTTAAACTAGACTTGTGATCTAAAACAGACTGCTGACAATCAGGTGTACTAATACTAGTGCATCCAAGCCCATTAGTTGGTCCATAGTCGTAGTCTTCACGAATGTGCTTAGAGTTAATCCCCTCTAAACCTGCAGACATACTGTCAGTATCTGTTTTGATTAAATCATTAGAAGGATGAGGAACAGGCATAGGAGAATAACAGTATGTACTAGGCGGAGGATAAACTTTTACGTTTTCATAACCCAATCCAGTTTTAATTCTAGCTCCCCGTTGAGATTTACAGAGATCATCATGTTTCATCCCTGATATAGTCCATTTATCTAACTTTGACTGAAGTTTGCTTGCTTCAAATTCAGCAAGAGCAACCCTTTCAGTCAAAGTGTTAATCTCGACATTTCTTTCCAAAACGATTCGTTTTATGTGATCATTTTCTTTTAAAGCCTCATTTAATTTAACAAAATATTTTGATTCATTCATTTTAAGTTCATCACTAATTCGCTTTAAATCCTTTTCATTATCAATTAATAGACGGTTAGCCTTATAAATCCTAAATAATCTAATTTTACAAGCAGATGAGCACATATCCTATATTACCTCATATGGAGGTCCCATTACCATCCTTTCAGCAGCTAAGGCTTTGTCACATAGGCATACTGGAGTACTTGACTTCTTTTTCTCAACAGTAGCAGCAGCATCATCATTTTCCTTTCTTTGCCCAGCTCTTGAACTTCTTTTCTCACTTACACTTGCAGTTTCGTCTTCCCCAATTCCATCATCTTTTTCTTCTTTCTCATTTATAAATGACACATCTTCTCTTTTGAATTCCTTGAAAAGATCAAATCCATCTTTACCATCTTCCTCTTCACTACTTTCAACAAACTCAGCAACTAAAGCATGATTTATCTCAGTTCTTGTTTCCTCAACCTCGACACTCCAGTCAAAGTTAGAAATCAAGGCAGACTCCTTTTTGTGATTCACATCTTCCTTTTCTTTCTCAGCTGTCAGTCTTGGGACTCCAGAATTACTAGAATTGGTGACAATTGGTAATGGACATTCACGTTTGAAATGTCCCAATTGTTTACAATTAAAGCATCTCAATTTCGACTTATCAAATCCCAGTTTTGAATTAGATGTTTGTCCACCAAAGTTCTTTCGTCCAGTTCTTTCCATAAATCTTCGAGCTCTAAGGGTCAACATAGCCATCTACCATTGAATATCAGTTTCTTCAAGATCATCAGGATCCACCTGATACATGTCTTCCATAGTCATTCCCTTCCCTTTCAATTCTCCAGCGACAAGTGCTTCATAGCTCTGAACGAACATTCCAAAAAGAGCCATTGTTTCTGATGGAATTGAAGTTTCAACATTGGCCTTAGAATTACCCAAATCTCTTCCAAGATTACTGTTCCCACTCGAGAAAATACTTGTATTGCTCCCTCTTTGAATTGGATTCTATATTTGAGAGTTTGCAGCGGATGACAATAAAGTAGCATTTTGAGAAAAGCCAGATGTGGGCATCATAGTCTGGTTAAATTCACATCTTTCCATGTCCAACTCAAAGGATTTCAACTTATTGTTAATATCCATCAGCTTGTAATCTGTGAACCCTCTTTCTTGTTTAAGCATTCTCATCTGAAGACTCCACTGAAGTGGAAGAGAATCAAGAAGCCTGTTAACTTGTTCACTATTGGAAAGCCTTTCATCATATTTCTTTAAGGTGCTTGAAACAGTTAAGAAATGATTTGTGAGATCTGTCAGACTCTCATTCTTGTATCCCACAAATGAATTGAATTCTTTTTCAGCCTGAATGTTCTTATCCTTTACCAAATCTGCATTACCATCATAAAATTCACATAGAGCATCGTAAAGAGATTTAGCATTTTTATGTTCTGCAAAACGGTTGTAGATATCTGGTGCTAGACAGAGAGTTAGAGCACCAAAAGCCTTTTGGTCACGATCAATCAATTTCAGATCTCTTTCAGTATAGGAAGATGGGTCCTTGTTTTGAGAGACAACATCACCAACAGTAACCGTTGGTATGTGAGGACCAGAAGTAATCGATTCCCATTGGTTATGATCAGTGTAGAAGAAGAAAGCTTTGAGACATCTCTTCCAATCTTCAAAATTGTCTCCATTAATGAGTCTTGGAGGCCTATTGGGTGCAACACTTTCAAGATCAGCAAGTGTGAGTGTGGTTAACTTCGACATTATAGTTTCGGCAGAGAAGAAAATAATTTTGCTGACACTTTCGCAGAAAATGATGACTTTGCAGACAGTTTCGCTGAAAATTACTTTCGCTAATAATTTCGCTGGCAATGTCGGCAGCACTATCGCTAATCCAAAGACACCACTGGCTTAGTTTCGCTGATAACTTCGCACGAAACAAGCTTGAACTTTCGTTCAAAAACAATTTCAGCAGCAATTTCACTTGTTAACCATTCACAACCACTGATGAACTTTCGTTCAAAAGACTAGTTTCGCAGAACCACTAGAAAACAACTTCAGAAGCAAAATAACCCATAGTTTCGCTGAAAGAAGATGGCAGTTTCGTAGAAAGAACAGTAAATTCGCTGATCGATCTCAAAACCCTTTTTCAACTCAAAATCAATCGAAAATCATCCAATACTCAATGAATTTGAGATCTGATGATTATGAGATCTTCCTCAATCAAAAACTAGCATAATTCAATCAATTTCCATGTCAAAAACACCTTAAAATTCAATGAAAATTGATTGAGACTAGATATTGAACAAAAACCACAAAAACTCAACAAATCAAGAGCACTAAGGCTCTGATACCATATTGTTGGTCCATGTGATCGAATAACAGTGCAAATGATGTGAAGAATCTCTCAATATCCAACAAGCATGCTAAACAATGATAATAGAGAAGATTGAACACAATACTAACTCATACTTGATAAGACAATGATCAATGACAAACAATAACAAAAAGCACAATGATAATTCTGTGTAATAACTGCTTGAAATAGGTAACTTGCAACAATGATCCACGATTAGGGTTTTGCAAGCTTACCTTACAATGAAAATTAACAAGAGTATATATAGCAGTCCTAGTTTCGCAAACAGTTTCGCTGTCAGCAAAACTGTCATGCCGAAACTATAGTTTCGCCCGGAAGAACTTAAGTTTGCCAGGTAAACAAGAACAGCAAACTGTGAGCGAATTTACAGATTCGCTCATAGTTTCGCTAGACTGCTAAACTACACAAAACTAAGTACATACAAAAGGAAACTAACAAAAGTCCTATTACAAGTAAAGTAAACAATCTAAACTAAGGTGAGTCCAACCTATACATGATCTTCATGAGGTTTTAGTAGTATCAGCCTAGGGGGAGTTTATTGGATCTAGAAAGGCTGGTGTAACCAAAACCAAATCACTTAGACTATTTTGGTACAACTAATAAAGGACTTCTGAAGCTAAGTGTGGAACTTCCGAAGGAAATGGAGTTCTTTCGAAGACAAAGTGCAAGATCATCTTCCGAAGGAAAACTCTAACTTCTGAAGACAAAGTATTCTCTTCCAAAGTTCAAGACTTTGAAGAAATCAAGAGGTCAACTTCCAAAGTATGAAGATATGAAGAAGTCCTCAAGCCTCGGAAGAAGTAGCCTCTTCCGAAGTATAAGTGGCTTCGGAAGAACTTGTTCTTCCGAAGCTAACTAACCTTAGGAAGACACTACTATGAACCAGTGGACATAAGTATGGTCCCTCTAACACTCCGCTACAGACCTCTGATATACTACATGGCGTTTTCTTTAAAGCCATGTAGTTGACCATACTTTATTCCACTATTCACCTTTATTAGTTAGTACAATTGCCAACTTTAGTAGGTGACAAAAGGTAAGTCATGGACATGTCATGACTACCATATCTTAGATAATACTTTATCTAAGATACCTTAACTTTAGCATTGTAGTATATGCTTTAGTCATAGGTTTCCAACTGGTATCAAAGTATATCCGACTGTAGGATCTAGTATATATAGTTTCTCATTGTAACTCATGTAATATGCTTGTAAGAAAATCTTGTAATACTTTGAGTTGAAATGTAATATATACAAGTACCTTGAAAATTATTTCTTTGTGTTCTTTGCTACTTAGTATATTATTATCAACTCTTAGAAGTGATTTTGCTTCATTATATGATCCGAATGTGTTACAAGTGAGTTTCAGAGAAAACTAAGTGTTTAAGTGACAAAAACCGATCCTGCACTTTCCCTTCTCTTTACGTAATACTTTACTTAGTACACATACATCATTCAAGTAAAGCTTTTATAAAAATCTTTTTCATCATGAGAGAAAGTAGTTAAGGCATCATATGACATCGTAAACCTCATAGAGCAGCATAAGTAGGCACATTCGTATCACTAAGCCTATCAAGCACTAGCTTAACTATTCATCCTACTTCTCGTACAGTAATCATACATCTTACGGCTAACATCTCAAAAGTCATATAGTAAGCATTTAACATCACGAAGGTATGCATAATAGCCCCAAAAACCATTGAAAGCTTGTAAAAGAGGGGATCTAGAACTCACCTGGCCTCCGCAAATAACTTCACCTAAAGTATGCTCATGATACACAAGCAGGTCATCTTCTACACAGTTTCTCTACTACTTTCGCTGCTAGTTTCTCTGCTAGTTTCGCTGCTATTTTTGCAGGCTAGTTTCGCGTGGCACTTTCGCCTAACTTTCGTTGGAATGCATGCTGCAAAACTATAGTTTCGCTGGATGAATCCACAGTTTCGCAGGAAGAACTGACAGTTCTCTTGACGAACTCACAGTTTCGCAGGACGCATAAAAATGATGATCCAGCCCGTTTATAACCCAAAACTTCAACTTTTTACATCGAAATGTTGGATTCTTTATGCCCAAGACACATAGAACATTGATGTGGTTAGTACGTTATGATCCAAGTCGGGTCATACCCAATAACAAGCTTAGCAAACACCAATTAATATTTAATTAATGATATGATCATGCAATTAATAATTACACCAATTTAGAAAAGTGGGTTTTCTAAATAAATTGTATATAAGATAGAACAACTTATAAGGATATTTTGTTTATGGGTATCACTTATAATGTTATTTAAATTGGTTAAATAACATCAAGTAATAAGAGTGTGTATAAGTTATATAATTAAAAGGTTAATTACATAAATTATACTAGTAACTAGTTAAAAATAAAATGTACATAAAATTGGGGGGGGGGGGAACACCAATTTGAAGTGGAATTCGGCCGCCCCCTTTCATGGGGGTTGGTTCATTTGCTTTTCTTGAGAACACAACTCATTTACTAGTTACACACTCTACCTCATTCTCTATCTCACATGCAAGAACCAAAAGTGAAAAACTCTCTCATTTTGAAGGAAACGTCACGACTGGAATAGGGTTCCAGCAGCCCCTTTTGGTTTGTTTTGGGTGTAGAAATCTCAGCACTAAGGTCTTTGCTTGATGCTTGTGGGTATGGATGCTTGAGGACACCTCTCCTTGGTGTTTTGGTCGTTCAAGAACATCATCTTCTTCCTCATATCTCACGTTTTTGGTCGTTCAAGAACATCATCTTCTTCCTCATATCTCACGTGTTCTGGAGTCAATGGGTAATTTAAATGGTCAAAAGAATAAATTAAATGACGTTTTAACTAGATACGGGTAATAACCAGGCAACGTTTTTGAGAAAAATCCAAGAAAAAGGAGTTTAAAGCTAAGATTTATAAAAACATGTCATTTCAGTAAGTTAAGTGTTAAAAGACCTAAAGGATTTAAAATATTGGTCAAACAAGCTTTTAAATGGTCAAATTCGAATAAAAACGCGTTTTAACGGGTTAAACGTAAAAACGAGGCTTTCAACTAATAGAGACAAAATTTCACAATTAAAGGACTTAAAACTTATAAAAATTTCCTTAAGATGATACCTACTGGTCCAAGATTTAAATTTAAGGAAATCCAAAATTAACCGTTAAAACTCTCCGGTTTTACCGCAACCGGGAACGTTAAACGCGTAGGTTTTAAACCTGATCCATATTCTGGAAATTGGAACACTTACTCAATAATAAGTCAATTTTTACTCTAAGAACCTGATTTTTGATCTTAAGTGTCATAAAGAACAAGAAACCAAACTTGAGGGTAGAAACTGTCAATTTTGAAACTTGAGGGGCTAAACTGTAAAATTTTACCAAACTTTATAACCGACTCATATGAGACTAATAATCACTAGAACAGCATATTTACCTTATATCTTTAACTTAATGATGTAAAATCCTAAATTATAGGAGAAACCATGACCTGCCCTAAAAGGAAACTTTTTATACAAACCCTCACGGAATCAAAGCCTTATCCGACAACTAAAATTTTGACACACTTGTTGCACCTTAGATAAGTTTAGAGCAGTAGCTTATCACTTAATATATTCATGATTAGGGTGCTAGACTTGAGATATCCCCGGCACACGAAGAGTTATATTTGGCTTAACATCTAAGGTGAGTTCTAGTGATCCCCCTTTTTACTACTGTTTTGGGGTGGAACATGCTATGTTTATTTATGAACTATATTTGTGCTTTACTTGGTGATTGTATGTGGGATTTATGGTTACCTGCTGATACTTATATCATGATCATTAATTCTTTCGTGAACCGCTTGTTTTATATGGATAAATCTATTTGGGGAATCCCCCACACACAGTGGCTTTCGTTCTAGGAAGCGTACCCCACTGAGATCCTGAGGGGTCGTTTGTGGCATGTGACAGGTTTTGTTAAGAAACTATGGTGAACCATCCGGCAGGTAGGGTTCACTGGTTTGCGGCTCAGTTCTTCCTTTGGAAATAGCCGGTTAAACACAACTTTAGAAGAGGCCAACCGGGACTGAGTGCAGGGTTGATTATGATTTCCCACGATGTTGAAACTATGATTCATTTCTTTTTATCAAACGAGGATTTGTTAAGTCCTTTTTGTTTTTAAACATTAAGCACTTGAATTCACCAACTTTTTAGTTGACACAAATTTCTTTTTGAGCATGTTTTTGGTAATTTATGAAGAGATCCTAGCTGTTGTGAAGACCTAGACTTATCCCCGTGACAAAGGCATTGGCTGATTTTACTTAATGAACAATTTGAACAATTTTATATTTCTGTTGAGCAAAATACAATTTGTTTCTATGTTGAATGTATAACTCATTTGGGGGCTTGATTTATTTCTAGCCCCGGTATCTTTTGAAAACTTTTAATGCCATGTGATATGCTCTCCTTTGAGCTCTTGTAATGGTTTGTTTCCGCTGCCATATGTTGTTGCTAGTCTGTGACGCCCCACCCTACCTAGGCCCGGAGTGTGACAGATTGGTATCAGAGCCAAAGGTTGTAGAGAAGTCGGGACTACCATTGTAGACCCTAGGCTACAACCCTGATACCCTAGGACTGTCCTTGTGGGAAGTGTTGGGATGATCGGGTTGGGTAAATTGATGATTACACTTGATCAACGTAATCATGAATTTACCGGACGCGTAATTTCCATCACAGACCTTTAGGTAATGATTGGACTTATTCTGATTAACATTGATGATTTTGAAACTTATTTTAAAAAGGGGATATAAATTATTTCTATGATGAACTATGTTATCCGATACTATTTAAAGAGACTATTGAATTGGGTAACACGAACAATGATATGTTGGAATAACAGATGCTACTGCCATCACTACTATTACTTGTACTATTTTTATAATCATGAGCTATGAGAAACCAAATTACTCATGATGTATTTCTTACAGGACACAACGACTATGGCTGATAAAAGTAAGGCTCCTGCTCACCCTGATACTAAGACCACTCCTATTGTGACCCTAAGAAGGGCGAAGCCTCAGACTGAGTATGAGGCATACCTCCGGAGATGCGGACATCCAGGATGGATATCCGTCATATGAGATGACATTGAAGCTTCTGAGGACTCTTCCTCCACATCACCTTCCAGGAGCCGGACGCGCTCCCACTCTCCTCACGTAGCTGCTTCAACCCACTCACCCATCCCACCTATAGGGAATAGGGGTGCACGTGTTGTCACCCGTCCACGCATGAGTGCTAGGCCAGGACCCTCAGTCTCCTTTAGGATGCCTCCTCCTCCACCGCCTGTTAGGATTCCGACACCGGCACCTCCGCTGTTTGACCCACGTGATGAACACCTGATGCCACCGAGGCACAGCATGTATGACGGCCCTAGCGTACTGGCTGGTGATAGGTACTCCCATTCGAGCCGCCGGGCAAGCGACGTAGGACCCTCTGATGCGACACTAGATGAAATCTTGAAGACCATTCGTCGTCACGAGTTGACTCTTCTGCACGCCACCCGGACCTCCCAGTCTGCTCAATTCCCGGCTATGATGGTTACGCATGGAGTGCAGCATTTGGAACAGGAGCTTAAAAAGAAGAGCTCAGGAGGGTTTGGATGGCTGAAGAAAAAGTGGATGTGAGAGCAGGGGTAAGAAGCGGAATTATCTGTCTTCAGAAAGTCGAAGAAACTATTTGAATTATTATTCGATACTATTATTATTATTATCATGGGGGTGATGGCACCTTCCAATTTGTAAGAGCTTGACTCTGATTCAACTTTGCTGGATGATACTACTATCTCTATTTCACTATTAACTGTTTTTGGATGCTAGGTTATTGGACTATTTAAATTGAATTGCAATATGTTATGTCGTGCTTTGTAATTGGTTCGTGCCCCTTTCTGATTGATTGTCTAACTGTTATGATATGCTTTGAATTGGACCTTGTAAGAATCTCTTAGTGGGTTATATATATATATATATATATATATATATATATATAATATATATATATATTATATATATATATATATATATATATATATATATGTGTGTGTGTGTGTGTGTGTGTGTGTGTGTGTGTGCACGCCATGATCCCTCTTCCCGAGGCATGGTGTAATAGAGTATTGATGCATAAGCTATTCGAAACAAATTTTGAGATGCTAAACGAATCTATTTGTGATACTATCAGAATGCCGACTCGCAGAGGAACACAATTTGGACGGCGAGGAGCCACTAGGGGCCGCCGTGAAGAAGCCAGACAAACTGGAAACCAACCTACCCCACCAGGAACTCCCCGCAGGGAAAATGCTAATCAAGAAAATGACGAGAGAATTGCTAACCTCGTAGCACAACAACTTGCTAACGCCATCCCGACCATTATCGCTCATATCAATGCTGATCGGAATAATGCTAATGGTGATGATCGGCCAGGGAACGACGAGGGCCACGACGAGGAAGCCGAGGAGTTAAAGAACGGATGCTCCTATAAGACCTTCATGGCATGTAAGCCTAAGGACTTCTACGGCACCGAGGGTGCTATAGAGACGTACAGATGGATTGATGAAATGGAAGCTGTCTTGGACATTAGCGAGTGCAAGATGGATCATATGGTGAGGTTCGCATCCCAATCCCACAAGGAATCGGCACTTGAATGGTGGAAGTCGATTACTCAAACTCGTGGAAGAAATATGGCTAACCGAATGAGTTTGACCGAATTCAGGGAACTGATGACCAGCAAGTATTGCCCCATCAATCAACTCGAGAAACTGGAGACAGAATTCCTAAGTCTGGAAATGGAAGGTCCCAACTACACAGAATATATCAATCGTTTCTTAGCCCTATCCTGACTGGTTCCCCATCTGGTGACCCCCTAATCTAAAGCTGTAGCATGATTCATCTGGGGGCTACACCCAAGAGTTAGGGGAATGGTCCGTTCCTCCCAGCCTTCAACCCTACAAGCTGCGGTTGACCTTACCAGCAGTTTGACTGATGACCTAGTTAGGGCTGGATGGACTGAGCAAGCTAGGGCTGATGAGAAGAGGAAGTTTGTTGGTGAGAAAAGAAAGTGGTTTGAAGTAAAGAGAGCGGTTGAAAGTAGTAGCGGGTCAGGTAGGAAGAGTTCTGAAGGTGCGAGGCGCGATGATCAGGGAAGCAAGACCTGGAGACTGTACTCGGGGACAAGCCTGTTTTGCAACAAGTGCAAACTACACCATCAAGGGGAATGTAACCCGATGCCCTGTTTCAAATGCAAGAGAATAGGTCATTTAATCAAAGACTGCACTTACGCACCAGGAAAACAATGCTATGAATGTGGAGATCCATGGCACATGAGGAACAAGTGTCCTAAGCTGGGTAGAGACAAGGATGCCAAGCACAACAAGCCAAAGGGAAGAGCATTCGTTATGGATCCAGCTGGAGCTCGTAGGGAACCTGATGTGGTTAACTATACGTTCCTTGTAAACAATCATCCTACTACTATTCTGTTCGATACTGGAGCGACAGCTAGTTTTGTCTCTAGTACTTTCAGGCCTTTGATTGACTTAGACGCGTGTGCCTTGACCGATACGTTTACTGTAGAGTTAGCTGACGGTAACGTTTTAGAAACTAACGATAACGTTTTAGAAACTAAGTCATCAAGGATTGCTCGCTGAACCTAAAAGGAAATACATTTAGGATAAATCCGATGCCCATTAAGTTAGGAGGATTCGATGTGGTTGTCGGTATGGACTGGCTAACTAAGCATAGAGTCAACATCGTATGTGATGAGCGTCTACTCAAGGTACCATTGAGCGACAAGGAAGTGTTAGTGGTACAAGGTGAGAGGAGTAACACCCTATACCCTATGGTATCGCACTTAAAAGCTACAAAGAGCTTAATGAAGGGATGCCCAGCTTTCATAGTTTATGTGATGAAGACCCAAAAGAAGAAGAAGATTGAAGATATTCCCGTGGTTTTTGAATACCCAGAAGTGTTTCCGGAAGACCTACCGGGACTTCCCTCGAACCAACAAGTTGAATTCCAGATAGATTTGCTTCCGGATGCTGCACCAGTAGCCAAGGCACCGTACCGACTCGCCCCACCTGAGATGAAGGAACTGATGGCGCAAATCCAAGAACTACTGGACAAGGGATTCATACGTCCGAGTGTCTCTCCATGGGGTGCCCCGGTACTATTTGTGAAAAAGAAAGACGGAACCCTGTGAATGTGCATTGATTACAGAGAACTGAACAAGCTGACCATAAAGAACCGTTACCCTCTTCCGAGAATAGATGACCTATTTGATCAACTGCAAGGAGCAAGTTATTTCTCCAAAATTGATTTGAGCTCAGGTTACCACCAACTGAAGATAAGAGAAAAGGACATACCCAAAACAGCCTTCCGAACTAGGTATGGACACTATGAGTATTTAGTCATGCCCTTTGGACTGACTAATGCACCAGCAGCGTTCATGGACCTCATGAACCACGTTTGCCGGCCTTATCTTGACAAGTTTGTGATCGTGTTTATCGACGACATACTGATCTACTCCCGTAGTAAGGATGAGCACGAGAAGCATCTCAGGCTAATTCTTGAATTACTCAAGAATGAGCAACTATATACCAAATTCTCAAAATGTGAATTCTGGATGCGTAAGATTCAATTCTTAGGGCATGTGGTAAATGAGAATGGGATTCAAGTCGACCCTTCCAAGATTGAGGCTATAAAGGATTGGAAGATTCCTGAAACACCCACGGAGATAAGGCAATTCTTAGGGCTGGCCTAATACTACCGACGGTTTATAAAGGACTTCTCGCGCATAGTGCAACCCTTGACCGCACTAACTAGGAAGAACACAACGTTTGTGTGGGAATGAGAGCAGAATGGGGCGTTTGAAACGCTTAAGGAGAAGTTATGCAGTGCACCTATCCTTGCTCTTCCGGAAGGAGTAGAAGACTTCGTGGTCTATTGTGACGCTTTGTGTCAAGGACTAGGATGTGTATTGATGCAATGCAACAAGGTGATTACTTATGCATCTAGACTACTGAACGATCATGAGAAGAACTATACGACGCACGATCTGGAATTGGGTGCCATGGTGTTTGCTCTCAAAATGTGGAGGCACTATCTCTATGGCACGAAGTGCATCATCTACACTGACCATAGAAGTTTGCAACACATTCTTAACCAAAAGATGCTAAACATGCGTCAGAGAAGATGGGTCGAGCTGTTAAACGACTACGAGTGCGAAATCCGCTACCATCCCGCTAAGGCAATGTTGTGGCAGATGCGTTGAGCAGAAAGGAGAGAGAGAAGCCTCTTCGTGTACAAGCCATAAGGATGAGTGTGAATACCAACCTTATCCCAAAACTGAAAGAAGCTTAAAACGAAGCATTAAAGGAAGAAAGGTTAAAAGAAGAAGGGTTAACCTGAATGAAAAAGCGATTTGAGACAGGGGGCGATGGTACATACAAGTACGAAGGGAGAACATGGGTGCCGAAGCACGGAGGAATTCGAGAAGTAATCCTCGACGAAGCCCACAAGTCTAGGTACTCGGTTCATCCTGGAAGTGATAAGATGTACCAGGATCTAAAGGCATTTTCTGGTGGCCTGGAATCAAGAAATCAATCGCTATTTATGATAGGAAATATCTAACCTGAGCCATGGTAAAAGCTGAAAATCAAAAACCGTCATGAACGTTACAACAGCCCAAAATCCCAAAATGGAAATGGGATAACGTCACGATGGATTTTGTTACAAAGTTACCCAGAATGTTTAGAGGGCATGATGCTATTTGGGTGATAGTGGATAGGCTAACAAAGTCAGCTCACTTTTTGCCAATTTGAGAAGACTACGACTTGACGAAATTGGCCCAATTATATGTCGATGAGATAGTAACTAGGCATGGAGTGCCATTGTCGATCATCTCCGACCATGATAGCCGTTTCACTTCTCGTTTCTGGAAATCATTCCAGCAGGCTTTAGGAACCCGTTTGGATCTAAGCACCGCGTACCACCCACAAACTGACGGTCAGAGCGAAAGGACAATTCAAACGTTGGAAGATATGTTAAGAGCTTACGTGATTGACTTTTTCGGAAACTGGGACAACCATCTCCCTTTGGTGGAATTCGCCTATAATAATAGTTACCACGCAAGTATCAAGGCAGCTCCGTATAAGGCTCTATATGGCCGGAAATGCCGATCACCATTTAGCTGGAATGAGGTTGGTGATAGCCAAGTAATGGGACCCGACATCGTGTCGGAGACCACTGACAAGATTTTTAAAATTAAGGAACGACTAAGGGCAGCCAGAGACCGACAGAAGAAGTACGCTAATAGGAGACGGAAACCTTAAGAGTTTCAAGTGGGTGACAGAGTAATGCTAAAGGTAGCACCATGGAAGGGAACCTTGAGGTTCGGAAAGAGAGGAAAGTTAAGCCCGAGATACATTGGACCATTCGAAATACTGGCAAGAATTGGCTCAGTGGCTTACAAATTGAAACTACACAGAGGTTGAGCCACATACACGACACCTTCCTTGTGTCGAACTTGAAGAAATGCATGGTAGACAAAACCCTAGAGCTACCATGGAAATAAGCAAGAATCAACGACAAGCTGAACTTCGTGGAGGAGCCCATGGAGATCACGGACCGCTTGGTCAAGCAACTCAGGCGGAGCCGCATACCCAAGGTCAAGGTTAGATGGAACTCAAAGCGAGGACCTGAATTCACTTGGAAACGTGAAGATGAGATGAGGAAAAATTAATCCACACCTCTTCAAACCCACCCGTTCAGATTCTAATCGAAGCTAAAATTTCGGGACGAAATTTCCTAAACGGTGGGAGAATGTGACAACCGGCCTCCAGGTCGTTACTCTAACCCTAATCTACTTGCATCATTACCCGTCTTATGAGTACTAATAATAGAAACAATCTAACTCTATCAATGAATTTGGAATCATCTTCTATTTGTTTTTTTTTTTTGTTCCATTTTATGATTTCATGTGATTTTAGTGACTTTTAGTTAATTTAAGTTTTACCTTTTTAAAACTTGGTGTCCCGGGAATGTTAACTAGCCACCCTTGCAAAGCTAAATCTCAAGTGAAACATTAAAATGTGTACGTACACACTCATAATTCGGTCAAAGACATGCATGTGCATGCACAACACTTAACAATTAACTAAACCTTACCACCTAAAATACTACCCAATACTACAAATTAATACTATACATAATATTATTTACGATTAAAATTTAAATAAAATTTGCCCCAAAAGAGGCCAAAAGCGGCCGCCCCACTCCCTCCACTCATCTCCCCTCTACACCACCAACACTCTCACCATACACCTTCCATGCAAATCCCTTTCAACACTACACCTCTTCTCTCTTCCTCTCGAAATCTCTCCAGCTGAACACACTCCAAAAACACACACAAAGCTTATTCTCTCTAGAGTTCCAGCCTTGTTCATCGAAGAACAAGGCGTACGCATTCTCGGCCAGCCTAAAACCGCAAGAAGGTGGCCATACTCGTGAGCTTTTGATACACACCTGCATCTTGTCCGACTTTTCCAGCCTTGTTCGAAGATTCTCCAGCCTTGTCCAAGGAGATTCAAGCCATCCAAGACCATCTACACCCTCCAAAACGTGAACAATACCAAGTGTAAGCTTCATGTCACCCGAAAATGGTCATTTCATGTGTTTTGTTCACTTCTCTTTTAAAAACACCTCCTCTCTTTGTTGTAGCAGAAACCCGACACCATTATCTTGTTCTTGAGGAGCTTTCAACTTCACAAAAGGTATCTCACACGTTATATTGGTCATTCTTGAGGTGGAAACCGATTTCTACCATGAAAAGCCTCTTTTTGGGTGTTTTGCATCATCTAACTTGTTTATCTTGTAACCCTTTGAAGAAAAACATTATATCTGCTTACTAATGGTTCAAAAGACTTCTAATAACCTGTTTTGAAAGTTACAAAAGGATATACACCATGAACATGTGGTTATAGCACGAGTTACGCCTTAAAAACCTTCTTTTTATATGAAACAACACTATTTAAGCACTTGTTTGAATACCCTCTCAACCAAGGTTCATAACCTGCTCATGAACGACTTTATAACACCCTAATAATCTGATATTAAAGTCAAATAAGGTTTTGGTAATGTTTAAACGCAAGTTTTACGGATTTACACATGTGTTATGGTCGGTTATGGCTAAATCACTAAGTTGATGGTTCATTGTTGTGTTGGGTGACCTAGCCGTGAGTTTGGGACATGATTTCAAAAAGTTTTGATGGATATTAAGTGTGTGATAAATGGTTAATCTCTGGAAATTAAAGACATGTTAAGATTAGACCTACTTTACTCATTTTCGGGACCCGAAACATGGTAAAACAACTTTAAAAATTGTAAAACATGGCATTAACCATCTTGAAAAGTATTCCAGGCTTAATAATGGTTAATAAAGTGTTCTGGAGTCAATGGGTAATTTAAATGGTCAAAAGAATAAATTAAATGACGTTTTAACTAGAAACGGGTAATAACCAGGCAACGTTTTTGAGAAAAATCCAAGAAAAAGGAGTTTAAAGCTAAGATTTATAAAAACCATATCATATCAGTAAGTTAAGTGTTAAAAGACCTAAAGGATTTGAAATATTGGACAAACAAGCTTTTAAATGGTCAAATTCGGTTAAAAATGCGTTTTAACGGGTTAAACGTAAAAACGAGGCTTTCAACTAATAGAGGCAAAATTTCATAATTAAAGGACATAAAACTTATAAAACTTTCCTTAAGATGATACCTACTGGTCCAAGATTCAAATTTATGGAAATCCTAAATTAACCGTTAAAACTCTCCGGTTTTACCGCAACCGTGAACGTTAAACGCGTAGGTTTTAAACCTGACCCATATTCTGGAAATTGGAACACTTAATCAATAAAAAGTCAATTTTTACTCTAAGAACCTGATTTTTGGTCTTAAGTGTCATTAAGAACAAGAAACCAAACTTAAGGGTAAAAACTATCAATTTTGAAACTTGAGGGGCTAAACTGTAAAATTTTACCAAACTTTATAACCGACTCATATGAGACTAATAATCACTGGAACAACATAATTACCTTATATCCTTAACTTAATGATGTAAAATCCTAAATTATAGGGGAAACCATGACCTGCCATAAAAGGAAACTTTTTATACAAACCCTCACGGAATCAAAGATTTATCCGACAACTAAATATTTGACACACTTGTTGCACCTTAGATAAGTTTAGAGTAGTAGCTTATCACTTAATATATTCATGATTAGGGTGCTAGACTTGAGACATCCCCGGCACACGAAGAGTTATTTTTGGCTTAACATCTAAGGTGAGTTCTAGTGATCCCCCTTTTTACTACTGTTTTGGGGTGGAACATGCTCTGTTATTTATGAACTATATTTGTGCTTTACTTGGTGATTGTATGTGGGATTTATGTTTACCTGTTGATACTTATATCATGATCATTAATTCTTTCGTGAACCGCTTGTTTTATATGGGTAGATCTATTTGGGGAATCCGCCACACACAGTGGCTTTCGTTCTAGGAAGGGTACCCCACTGAGATCTTGAGGGGTCGCTTGTGGCATGTGACAAGCTTTGTTAAGAAACTATGGTGAACCATCCGGGCAGGTAGGGTGCACTGGTTTGGGGCTCAGTTCTTCCTTCGGGAATAGCCGGTTAAACACAACTTTAGAAGAGGCCAACCGGGACTGAGTGCAGGGTTGATTATGATTTTCCCACGATGTTGAAACTATGATTCATTCCTTTTTATCAAACGTGGATTTGTTAAGTCCTTTTTGTTTTTAAACTTTAAGCACTTGAATTCACCAACTTTTTAGTTGACACAAATTTCTTTTTGAGCATGTTTTAGGTAATTTATGAAGAGATCCTTGCTGTTGTGAAGTCCTAGACTTATCCCTGTGACCATGGCATTGGCTGATTTTACTTAATGAACAATTTGAACAATTTTACATTTCTGTTGAGCAAAATACAATTTGTTTCTATGTTGAATGTATAACTCATTTGGGGGCTTGATTTATTTCTAGCCCCGGTATCTTTTGAAAACTTTTAATGCCATGTGATATTCTCTCCTTTGAGCTCTTGTAATGGTTTGTTTCCGCTACCATATGTTATTGCTAGTTTCGCTAGCACCTTCGCTGGCAGTTTCGCTGGCATCTTCGCTGCCAGTTGCACTGCTAGTTTCACCCAACTTTCGTTGGAAAACCATGTCTGCGAAACTACCTAAGAAACTATAGTTTCGCAGGAAGTCCTCATAATTTCGCTGATTGAATATGCAATTTCGCTGGATGCATATGCAGTTTCGCAGATCGCATAATAATTACGAACCAGTCCGTTTTTAACCCAAAATCATAACTTTTTACGTCCAATCTCTTAGTTTATCATCCATGAGGCTAAATCTAAGCTTTATACATGTTTTCATACGTAAAAATGTGACCTTTATGCGATTCTTTGCAACTTTTCAAAACCCAAAACCCTAGAATCCGGTTTTGATCTACAGAAGGGTTTAGAGGTCGATTCTTACCTGGATTTGTTGCTTCTTTCTTAGTTCTTGATGCTCCAACACCCAGATCTTCAATCTCTTAACCTTGGAAGCTTCAAATCTTGAGTTTTCTTTACTTTCTCTCTCCACTTTCTCTCTCTATGAATTTTCGGAGCTAGGGTTCAAATAATGGAGATGGAGGCTGATTTGGGTAGGTTAAGGTCTGATTATGGGCCTTAATCACTTAGGCTCTTTCCCATAAACCCAATTTGGCCCATAACCCATTTCCCTCTTTTATTAAATACCCATTAATTAAGCCCATTATCCTTAATGACTCGTTTCGACTTTTCGGGGTGTTACAAGTGTCCCCCACTTATTTAGGTTTCGTCCTCGAAACCTGTCAGTCATCGAACAATTGAGGGTAAAATTTCCTCATCTCCTCCTCAGTCTCCCACGTAGATTTTGATCCTTTTCTGTGTCTCCACTGTACTCGTGCTAGTGGAACCACTTTATTCCGTAGGTGCTTCTCTTTCCAATCAAGGATGGCCACCGACTGCTCTACATAATTCAGCCGTTCATCGACTTCGATGTCTTCTAATGGTACAGCTGCATCATTATCTGCCAGACATTTCCTGAGATGAGATACATGGAACGTAGGGTGAATTCCACTCAACTCATCATGTAGTTCTAATCTGTAGGCCACTTCTCCTACCCTTGCGATAATACGGAATGGCCCTATGAATCTTGGGCTTAACTTTCCCCTTTTTCGAAACCTGATAATCCCTTTCCAGGGCGATACCTTGACCATAACCTTGTCACCAAGGTATAAGACTTCTGGCGGTCCTTTGCAGCTTTCATGAAAGCCTTAATCTTATCTAACTTCTCAGTTGTGACCTCAATCACTTCAAGACTCCCCAATTGCTTTTGCCCGATGTCACCCCAACACACTGGCGTTCTGCACTTCCTACCGTACAACATTTCGTAAGGTGGCATACCAATGCTGGCATGGTAACTATTATTATATGAGAATTCCGCCAACGGTAAGTGCTCATCCCAGCTTCCTCCAAAGTCGATTACACAGGCTCGTAGCATGTCTTCTAAAGTCTGGATCGTCCTTTCCGACTAACCATCCGTCTGGGGATGGTAAGTCGTACTAATATGCAGTCTAGTCCCCATTGAGTCGTGAAACCTCTTCCAGAACTTGGACGTAAACCGCGTGTCCCTATCCGAAACAATAGACACTGGCACGCCGTGATGAGCCACGATCTCCTTGATAAATAGCTCTGCCAACCTCTCAGAGGAATACGTCTCACGAATTTGTAGGAAATGGGCGCTCTTTGTTAGACGGTCAACAATCACCCAGATTGCGTCGTTTCCCCTCACCGTGCGAGGTAGCTTCGTGATGAAGTCCATTGTGATGTGTTCCCATTTCCATTCAGGGATATCCAAAGGCTGGATCTTCCCATATGGCTTTTGGTGCTCTGCCTTCACTTGCAGGCAAGTCAGACACTTGCTCACGTACTTAGCCACGTCTCGCTTCATTCCCGGCCACCAGTAATCTTTCTTCAGATCCTGATACATTTTCGTGGCACCGGGGTGTATGGAATATCGAGTTTTGTGAGCCTCATCCATGATTTTCTCTCTCAGATCCCCATAGAGAAGGATCCACATTCTCCCAGATCGGTTTCTAACACCCAGGGTGTTTTCCCCCAAATCTGAAACTTGTCCTTTCATCCTTTCAGAGTTGACTCTGTCCTCTCTTAATGCCTCATCCTGGAATTCCCTCACTTGTTTCATAACATCAGGTGTCATGATTATCTGGTAAGCCCTCACCCGAATTGGTTCGGTTCGTCCTTTTCGGCTAAGGGCGTCAGCAACCACATTGGCTTTGCCTGGATGATAATGAATTTCGTAGTCATAATCCTTGATCAGTTCCAACCACCTCCTTTGCCTCATATTGAGTTCCTTTTGTTCGAAGAAATACTTCAGACTTTTATGATCAGTGAAGATGGTGCACTTCACCCCATATAGGTAGTGCCTCCAAATCTTCAATGCAAACACTACCCCAGCCAACTCTAAATCATGGGTAGGATAATTGGCCTCGTGAACCTTTAATTGTCTAGAAGCATAGGCTATCACCTTCCCTCGTTGCATCAACACGCAACCCAATCCTACATACGAGGCATCCGAGTAGACCACCAGATCCTCGTTCCCTTCAGGTAACGTCAAGACAGGGGCTTGAGTTAACCTCGTCTTTAGTTCTAGGAAGGCGTTCTCATGATCAGTACCCCATTCATATTTTACGTCCTTCCGGGTCAGCTTAGTCAAAGGAGAAGCTATCTTGGAGAAATCCTGGATAAACCTCCTATAGTAGCCTGCCAGACCTAAGAAACTGCAAATCTCGGATGGCGTCTTTGGAGGTTCCCATTGCATTACCGCTTCAACCTTCGCAGGGTCCACCCTGATCCCCTCAGGATTAACCACATTGAACTTCTCGTAGCCAAAATGCGCATTTAGAGAACTTAGCATATAGCTTCTCACTTCTGAGCGTCTTTAAGACTTCTCGAATATGATCGGCATGTTCCTCTTCACTTTTTGAATAAATCAAGATGTCATCAATGAACACTATCACCGATTTATCCAACATCGGCCGACATACCCGATTCATAAGATCCATAAAAGCAGCTGGCGCGTTGGTTAAACCAAAGGACATGACGAGAAATTCGTAGTGTCCATAACGCGTACGGAACGCTGTCTTAGGAATGTCTTGTTCTTTCACCTTCAGTTGGTGGTAACCAGACCGCAGGTCTATCCTTGAAAACCAGCTGGCACCCTAAAGTTGATCGAACAGGTCGTCGATCCTTGGTAACGGATACTGATTCTTCACGGTCAGCTTATTGAGCTCGCGATAGTCAATGCACATCCGCATGCTACCATCTTTCTTCTTGACGAATAAAACCGGAGCACCCCATGGAGAGATACTCGGTCGGATGAAGCCTTTATCCAATAAATCTTGCAACTGGTCCCTCAGTTCTACCATCTCCGAAGGAGCTAATCGATACGGTGCTTTAGCGATAGGTTGTGCTCCCGGTAGCAAATCGATCTGGAATTCGATTTCGCGGTCAGGCGGCACACCAGTCAGGTCTTTAGGAAAGACGTCAGGAAACTCACGCACTACCGGCACGTCTGATAATTGTGGCTCTGGTGCATCCACATCTTTTACATAGGCCAAGTAAGCGTTGCACCCACGTCTCAAGTACTTTTCAGCTGTGATCATCGACACGACCTTCTGTACACAGCATACCTTATCTCCACGAACCGTAACAGAACTACCGTCCGGCGCTGTTAGACGAATTATCTTCTTACTACATACAATATTGGCTTCATAGGTAGCTAACTAATCCATGCCTAACACCACATCAAAACCTCCTAAGGCCATAACATGCAACCTAGCAGGGAACTTAAAATCTTCTAACTCAATCAGGCAATCCTCAACCACCTCAGTTACCTTAGTGGACTTACCAATGGCTGTTTCTACATAGAAAGGCTCATCTAACTTTCTACTCTTATCATGCAACAAATGACAAAAGGCAGCAGACACAAAACTCCTACTAGCACCAGAATCAAAGAGCACAGAAGCATATTCATGGTCTACCAGAAACATACCTGAAACTACTTCTGGGTCTGCCCTGGCCTCCTCGCGAGTTATGTTGAATGCCCTCGCCTTCGCCTTTGAATCGTCACCCCTTCCCTTATCTCCAGCTTTAACCGTCCCTGATCCTTCTGGTTTTCCTTTCTTACAGTCTCTTCCCACATGACCCATCTCGCCACACTGGTAACACTTCCCCACCCTGCAATCCCTAGCATAGTGGCCCTCGCCTCCACATTTGAAACATTTTCCCGTCCCAATTCTGCACTTCCCTGAATGACCTTTTCCACATTTTCTACAAGCACCTCCTTCACCAGTATTTCCTTGTCTCCCAGACTGATCCTCAATCCTCATCCTCTTCTCTCCACTCCGGAAGTTATCACCTCCGAACCTCTTCCCATTTCCATTCTTGTTCCCATTTCATTTCTCCATCTTCTTCTGTACAGGCACTGGGTCTCTCTCATCGTACAACCTCCCAGCTAAATCCACCACAGACCTAAACGTACCCGGTCTGGCTGCAATCATATGCCTCCTGATGTCCACAGGCAAACCCTGTATGTATATCTTTCCTGGATCTTCCTGGCACAGTCTTGCAGTTGCACCATGACTTGCACAAGTCTCTTGAATGAGTCATCAAGCCTTGAAGTCCCAGCCAAATACAAAGAACTCCTTTTCAAACTTGTCTAATTCCCGATAGGGACAATACTCCTCCAGCACTAACTCCTTCAACTCAGACCACTTCATTCTGGCTATCGATCGCTTTCCTTCAGCCTGGACAATATTGTCCCATCAGCATAACGCTGGGTCAACAAAGGAATGAGTGGCAAACTTAACTTTTTGATCCTCTCGGCACTCACTAATTTCCAGTACCGCTTCCATCTCTCTGACCCAACGATGAGCGGCAGTAGCAGTGCCGTTACCGTCAAAGGTTGGGGCTTGCACCTTTGAAATGCCCCATAGTTTCACCCTCTAGTAGTCTCTCTCTCAGACTCCTCATCACTGTCGTCGTCATGGACTACCACCTTAGGGTTTGATGGGTCCTCTTCAGATTCCTCAGTCCTCCCAGTGGACTTTCCTGAATTCTTCTCACTTTCCTTCCCTTTCTTCTCAGCTTTCTTTCCATCCTTGACTGCTTTGATCACCTCGGTCACCACCGAGGGTAAGACATTTTGCATGACATTGTAGACCTCATCAACGATAGCCTCCTTCACAATGGGTTTGAAGGTGGCTGATCCCTCCCCCTCTGGGTGACTATGGAGGTCTGACTCCTCGTGAACAGTCTCGGGAGCCTTAGCTTTGCTCCGGGTGACACGTGGCTCAGTAGTACGCCCGCCACGAGCACCTCCTCGGGTTGCCTTCCCAGATTTTCTACCAGCCATAACTAATTCCTATAAGATTCAAACACCACAATGGTTATTCAAGATAATTACTCAGATCATTATAAGTATGGTAAGTCCTTAATTACGGTGGCCAAGTGTGATTAACCACTTACCCTTACCCTCCTGTCCCAAGCAATCACTATCCTAACACATATTAGTATTCAAATCTACAAGCACATAAAACAAATAGCAAGCGCACATAATTCCGGTTCTACTTGAAACTTTTACCTGATGGCACGTAGCTACTTGGATTGGCATCCTTCATTTGGTCCCATTTTCAGTTTAAGTTTAGGTTTTGAAAATAGTTTACCCAATTCTCTTAAACTTTGGCTCTGATACCAACTTGTAAGGCCCCGTTCCCAGAAAGCCTCACAGTTGGTAAATCATAGCATAAAATCAGTTTAATAACAAAACATTGCAGCGGAAATAATTAGACATTCATTTAAAACTTAGAAACCATATCACACTCATACATTTCTCCTTTGATTGCAAACAAAAACATATTACTTGTTCTTAAATTACAATAAAGATTTCATAAATAGGAATGCCATCCATAGCTCCCCATGTAGCTCCGTGTGCCATCCTCAGCATCAACACTTACCTGCCAACTATTATGCATAGAAGTCAGCTTCGTTGAGTGAGTTCTAGTTTTAAATAATATAAGAAAATATAACTTTATCCTTCATATAATGACCATGCATACAACATAGTACATAACATTACATGCATCATAATAAGCATGTTCATTATATTTAATTCTTTCATTATCTTTCATTATCTTTCACTTTCATCATAAACAAGATTGCACAAAGCAAGAGCTTCATGTTGATCGACAACAAATGCCGACCCTGTCGGTACACATGAATACGGTAGCTAACCCCCGACAGTTGATCCACACTGCAAGGCACATAGCCCAATCATGAGTACAGATCCATCATCATACATCAGACTCACATAAGTGAAGTCTATCATAGTGCTTGCAAGACTTTACATCATCAAACTGGCCCAGGGGTAACATTCCTTAAGTTTCACTTTTCATTAATATCATCATTCTCTTTAATATATATAATACATAACTTATTAAGTACACAACATACCATGTACTAATCATCATAAAACATAACCGACCCGCCGCGGCACAGCGGGGGTTCGGGGGCGGCAGCCCCTGACAGTGGGGTCCTAGGGGCAGCAGCCCCTAGTGGGGTCCAAGGGGCAACGCCCCTGGCTGGGGCTGGGCTGGATACTTATAGAAAAATCGTTCTCCCGGTTAAAACTCCTTAAAATCTTGGTCATTTAAAAACGTATATTTAGTATGCATAATAGCCCCAAAACATGAAAAACTTATAAATAGGGGATCTAGAACTCACCTGGATACCACGAATAACTTCTAGGCTAAGCTTACAAGGCTAGGATTACTCTATATAGCCTGCAGAATAGCTAACACTTAAAGGGGTTAATTTCTGCCTAAATTCGCTGCTAATTTCACTGCAAGATCAGCAATTTCGTAGCTAGATTCGCCAATAGTTTCGCTGCTAGTTTCACTAGCAGTTTCGTTGCTAGTTTCGCTAGCACCTTCGCTGGCAGTTTCGCTGGCATCTTCGCTGCCAGTTTCGCCCAACTTTCGCTGGAAAACCATGTCTGCGAAACTACCTGCGAAACTATAGTTTCGCAGGAAGTCCTCATAATTTCGCTGATTGAATATGCAATTTCGCTGGATGCATATGCAGTTTCGCAGATCGCATAATAATTACGAAACAGTCCATTTTTAACCCAAAATCATAACTTTTTACGTCCAATCTCTTAGTTTATCATCCATGAGGCTAAATCTAAGCTTTATACATGTTTTCATACGTAAAAATGTGACCTTTATGCGATTCTTTGCAACTTTTCAAAACCCAAAACCCTAGAATCTGGGTTTGATCTACAGAAGGGTTTAGAGGTCGATTCTTACCTGGATTTGTTGCGTCTTTCTTAGGTCTAGATGCTCCAACACCCAGATCTTCAATCTCTTAACCTTGGAAGCTTCAAATCTTGAGTTTTCTTCACTTTTCTCTCTACTTTCTCTCTCTATGAATTTTGGGAGCTAGGGTTCAAATGATGGAGATGGAGGCTGATTTGGGTAGGTTAAGGGCTGATTATAGGCCTTAATCACTTAGGCTCTTGCCATAAACCTAATTTGGCCCATAACCCATTTCCCTCTTTTTTAAATACCCATTAATTAAGCCCTTTATCCTGAATTTGTCACTCTACTTACGTCGTATCAGACATTTGGGGTATTATACAGTGAAGTTCTGTCCATCCTCCCTTGCACCTGTGGGCAGACAATGCCTTCTCCCCATCCATAATGACCTTTGGCCGTCTCCATCCGAATTCAAGCAAGCAAGACTCATCCAAAGAGTAGGATCAATGGTTAGGAGGTGAATAGTGATTTAGAGTTAAGAATTAGCAAATCTCTGAGAAACTTTCATCTTTCTCAGAGCTTACAGAGCAACCTGGTTGCAACCTGGTTGTGTTGCCTGTGAAGTTGCATGGAGAAATCTTGGTTGTTCGGTAAGGGGGCCATTAGCCTTAGAGAAGCTTAAGATGAAGAAGGTAAAAAGCAAAGGCGGTGGTTTGGGAATTAGGTTTGAGGAATAGTGGAAGAGGAAGATAGTGAAGAAGAGGGGGAACCGTTGGGTATTTATGTGAAAAGGGATTTGAAACAAAGTTAATGAAAGAGGATAAACTTTGAAATCCGAAAGTCGGTCCCACCTCTGAAAAAGTAGTTTACTTTTGCTCAAAAAGTAGTTTTCTTGGAATTCGAAAAGCTTCCGAAGGTAACTTATCTTCGGAAGTTTTGATGAAAAAGCTTTCGAAGCTAAAATGACTGGAAGAATTTCCTGAGAGTCTTGAAAATTTTGCTTCGGAAGAGAAATAAACCCTTGAATGCTTTGTATATGAAACAACAAAGCTTCCGAGAGTTAATTTTTCTCGAAAGGAAAAAGTCCTTAAACACAAAACAAAGTCCTTAAAACAAAAATAAGTGTCTGAGACAAGAATTTAAGCTTCGGAAGATAGATTAGACTTCTTCCGAAGTAAAAATTTTCTTAGACAGTTATTATTTTGAAAAGGCCATGATTTTCTTTCGAAGGTAAAAGTATATCTTCCGAAGGATCAGAAAATTTTCAAGAGTCTAAGGAAAGTCTTCAAAAAGGATTTTATATCCAAAGAAAACATGAGCTTATGAAAGTGATGAACTAGACAACTTAGGACACACATATTTTAAGAAATAATCAGAATTAGTTTTAAGAAAAGATCTACTCAAAGTTAATCATCCCAATAGCTAATACTAGATACTTAAATCTCTGTTCATCAAAAGCTTTTGTAAACAGATCAGTATATTGTTCATCTGTATGAACTTTGACTAGTTTAATTAATCCCTTTTCATAGTTATCTCTTATTAAATGATACCTGATATTGATGTGTTTGGTCCTTGAGTGCTGCACAGGGTTCTCAGTGATAGAGATAGCACTATTGTTGTCTATGTGGATAGGAGTCTCCTTGAAGTTAAATCCATAGTCCAACATCTGAGTTTGAATCCAAAGCACTTGAGCACAGCAACTTGCAACAGCAATGTATTCAGCCTCAGTAGTTGATGCAGACACACAGAATTGTTTCTTGCATTGCCATGAGACAACCCTTCCACCAAGGAATTGACATCCCCCAGATGTAGACTTTGCAGTCATGTTGCAACCACCATAATCACTATCTGTATAAGCATACAGATTGAAGTCAGGATTCTTTGGATACCACAAACCAAGTGTTGAGGCACCTTTGAGATATCTTAAAATCCTTTTGACAGTGATTAGGTTTTTGAGACATCTTAGGGTTGGCTTGATATCTTGCACAAATACATGTAGCAAACATGATATCAGGCATGCTAGCTGTAAGATACATAAGAGACCCAATTATAGCCCTGTATAAATGTTCATCTACACACTCCCCCTCAGATCAGGTCCAAGGGAGTGGTTTCTGGCTATGGGTGTCTTAGCAATCTTACAGACAGTCATGTTGAACCTCTTGAGTATGTCCTGAACATACTTTGACTGACTTATGAAGATGCCATCTTTAACTTGCTTCACTTGAATTCCCAGAAAGAAATTGAGTTCTCCCATTGCACTCATTTCAAATCTGTCTTTCATCAGCTTCTCAAAGTCTTTGCAGAGCTTTGGATTAGTTGAACCAAAGATGATGTCATCTACATAAACTTGAACTAGCAATAAGTCATTTCCCTGTCCTTTGATGAAGAGAGTTCCATCAATAGTACCGCTCCTGTATCCATGTTTACAAAGATACTCAGACAATGTCTCATACCACTTCCTGGGTGCCTGATGCAGCCCATAAAGAGCTTTGTCAAGCTTGCAGACATAATCAGGATGATCAGGGTCTACAAACCCAGGTGGCTGTTTGACATAAACCTCTTCATCAATCACTCCATACAGAAAATCACACTTTACATCAAGTTGAAAGACCTTGAAGTTCTTGGATGCAGCAAATGCCAGGAATATTCTAACAGCTTCTAATCTTGCTACAGGAGCAAAGACATCAGTGTAGTCAATCCCTTCTTCTTGTGTGTATCCTTGAACAACTAGTCTTGCCTTGTTCTTGATGATAATTCCTCTATCATCCTTCTTATTCCTAAAAACCCATTTGGTTCCAATGGTAGTCTTCCCATGAAGAAGAGGACAAAGGTTCCAAACTTTCTGCCTTTTGAATTGAAGCAACTCTTGTTGCATAGCTTCAACCCAACTTCCATCCTTTAGAGCTTCATCAACTTTCTTTGGCTCTATCTGAGATAAGAAACAAGAGTGAAGACAAACATTTGCTTCATGGGTTTGCCCTCTTGTTCTTACCCTTGCGACAACATCTCCAATGATGTTTGTGGTGTGGTGAGACTTGTGGATCCTTAACTGAGGGATCACAGCAAGTTAGCAAGTTGTTGAGAAAGATCCAAATTTGAGAAATTTAGATCTGGCATAGATGATTCACCCTCCACATCAGCACACTTATCAAGATTAACCTGATCCAATGAGTGTGTGACATCATTGATGTTGTCATCTATGGTGTGGTTATTAGCATCAAGGAATTCATGATCACTTTCACCATCACCATTGTTGTCTTCCACAATTGAGGTATCTTTATCTGGTTGTGGAGCCTCCGAGCTGGAATTTGAAGGCACCCCAGATGTATCAGCTGAATTTGTCATTGTAGTGCTGATAGAAACCTAATTTGCTGAAGTAGTTCAACTGGAGCTGAAGATGTATGAGTTGAGGGTCTTCCTAGCTCAAATCTTGGATCAAGTTCACCTGTATTTAAATTTTCTGCAGATCCTGAAACATTCTCACAAGATTTGTTAAAACAGTTGGTAACTAAATCAAGATCAAATAGCCAATCAGGACCAGAACTTGCCACACAGGGTGTGTGTTCATTGAAAGTCACATTGGCTGACTCCTCAACAATTCTAGTTCTGAGATTGTTTACTCTATAAGCCTTGGCTTAGGAGGAGTATCCAATGAAGTGTCCATCATCTGATTTCTCAGCAAACTTGGCAATTTGATCCTTGGTATTCAAGATGGTGCAGGGACATCCAAATGACCTGAGAAAACCAATGAAAGGTTTTCTGTTGTGCCAAAGTTCATAAGGAGTCTTACCATGTGTCTTAACCACTAAAACTCTTTTTTGCACATAGCAAGCAGTATTTACTGCCTCTGCCCAGAAGGTGATGGGCAGTTTAGAGCCAGACAACATAGTTCTTGCAGCTTCAATTAGTGTCCTGTTTCTCCTCTCAGCAACTCCATTTT
Source organism: Flaveria ramosissima (assembly GCA_025215565.1). Taxonomy (NCBI): domain Eukaryota; kingdom Viridiplantae; phylum Streptophyta; class Magnoliopsida; order Asterales; family Asteraceae; genus Flaveria; species Flaveria ramosissima. The sequence continues at coordinate 70,719,179 of CM046045.1, read as the reverse complement.
GCTGAGGAGTCCTGGGAGCACTATATTGTCTTGTAATACCTTTTTCATCACAAAATGTATCAAGGATTTGATTCTTGAATTCAGTTCCTTGATCACATCTTATGGTTTTGACCTTGTGATCACTTTGATTCTCAATTTTTAAGATGAAATTCTTCAGAATCTCAGGAGTTTCATCGTTAGTTCTAAGAAAGAAAACCCAAGTGAATCTTGTAAAATCATCTGTGATCACCAAACAATAAGAGGTCCTTCCTAGACTCATTACACTGGTGAGGCCAAAAAGATCCATATGTAATAAGTGTAGGGGAGTAGTGATAGAGTTCTTTTCCTTAGGCTTGTGAGATACCTTATGTTGCTTCCCTTTCAGGCATGCAACACAATGATCATCACTTGTAAACTCTTTCCTTGGCATTCCAGTTACCAAATCATGTTTAATTAGTTTATTCATGTTCTTAAAGTTTACATGGCACATTCTTTTATGCCATAGGAAAGACTCATCACTATTTGCTTTAGATAGAAAGCATGAAACTTCTCTAGAGGGAGATGTTTCTTGCAAATCCATCTTGTACATGTTTCCCTTTCTGGGGCTCTGAGCAGGATATGCTTATGAGGAATGACCACTCCAGGCTTGAGAACAATACACTCATGCTCAGTAAAGAGCATGTTATGACTCTGATCACAAAATTGGGATACACTCAGAAGATTGTACCCAAGCTCCTTGACAAAGTTTACCTTTTCAATGCTGAGCTTACCATTTGTGACCTTGCCCCTTCCTGAAATGTAACCACCTTCATCTCCTCCAAAAGCAACTGGTCCTCCATCAATTTTCTCAAAGTTATGGAGTAGTGACCTATTACCTGTCATGTGCCTAGAACAGCCACTATCAATTATCCAGACATTCCTGTTTGTCTTGAGCTGTTCCTGCACAAAGAAAATGATTAGTTACATTTGGAAACCCAAGCCTTACTTGTCTTGGGCTCACTAAGTATAATAGAAGGTAATGCAACAGTAATAGATCCTATGGTTGTGCTAGAGGGATCTTCAGCTGTTGTTGATGGAGAAACTTCAGTCACTTGGTCTTTCTTAGACTTCCACACCACCTTTGAGTCTTGGACTTGACCTTCAAAACCTTGGAAGCTTTTGGGACTTCACAAGTTTTGATGACTGAACCTTCGGAAGATTCTACAGTCACTGCAGCAGACTTCGGTGCTTCGGAAGAACTCCTTTCTTCCGAGACCAATTTTTCTTCCGAAGGTAATTGTCCATTTACCTTCTTCTTTGATTTGGAGCTTCCGAAGGAAACAGATTTTCCTTCCGAAGTTTCAATCTTCTTGAAACTCTTTGAAGTCTTTATATTGGTCATATGGACAGTACTTTTAGGATTATATGGACAATCCTTAGCAATGTGAGAGGTACTTTCACACATGACACACAACATTTTCTTCTTCAAAAGAGTCTCCTTATAAGAGCAAGACTGTCTTTGGTCACATCCCTTCTCCACCTTCATCTTTGTAGATGCTGAGACAGTTCTTTTGGGCTGTGAACTGTTCTTGGAGTTTGATGGTCCAGGCCGTGCAGCAGTGGTACACAGCAGATCAGTCTTCTTCTTGATACTGAGATGATTTGAACAAGAACCAGAACTCTTAGCTAAGGAGTTTTGGTTGATGTCTTCAGTCTTTACTACTTTAAACCCTGCAGAGATAAAAACTTGTTTCTGCTTAGAGCCAAAAGTAGCCTTGATCTCTTGAGCCTTCTTTGCCTTTCTTTTGCTCTTCCTGATCAAGTTCTTTCTCTTTGACTTGGTCATCACAGTAGACTTCTTCTCCTTAGAAGGATAGTGGCCCTTAGTAGAATCCTCCTCTTCATTCTTCTCAGAGGAATTCTTCACTATCTCTTCTTCATCCTCATCACTTATAGGATCTATGAGAGGAAGCTCATCTTCACAAGTTCCACACCTAGGAGATCTTACAGACAAGATTGTGTGTGGAGGAGCTATCTCATTTGATCCCAGTCCCTGTCTATTTTGATAACACACTTTGTTGTGCAGGGATGAGGATATCATGTTCTTGAAGGTCTCTTCTTCAAGAACACTCTTTTCTGCCCTAGCTTTGCTGATCACAAGCTCAGTCTGGCACTCAGTCAGCTTAGTTACGAGATCTTGGATTTGAGTCCAAAAATCTGTATGTTCATGTTTTAGTACTGAAATGGTTTTCTCTAAGTCCTCTATCTTTAGCTTGTAATCATTTTCAGACTTTCTAAAATCAGATTTTAAAATGTTTAAGGACTCAAGATCAGATCTCATTTCCAAGTTATAGGACCTATATCTGTTAACTTTAGCAATGCATTCATGAGTACAGAGATTTTCCAATACCTTGGCTTCATCATGATCTGCCATTAGTGCTTGGTTTGGAGAAGCATCTTCCACCTGAAAGCTCCAGTCAAAGCCTCCTTCTTCAACAACAACAGCAGCTTGTTGCTTTGGCTTCTCATTTTGAGGGGCTTTGTCAGTGTAGTTTGGTCTGGTTTGTGTTTGGCCACCATTTGTTTTAGGTGCCTTACACTCTCTAGCAAAGTGGCCCATCAATTTACAATTGTAAAACTTGACTTTGCTTTTATCCAAGCCAAACTTTCCACTGGTTGCATTGCTTGGAAACCTCCTTCCAGTTCTCTTGTAGAACTTCTTGGCTCTATGAGTGAGAAGAGCCATCTGCTGAACTATTTCCATGTATTCCAGGTCATCTGGATGAATACAATCCAGATTTTCAAGAGTGAAAAGAGAGTTACCACAACTTTCATCAGAAGACATAAAGGCTTGAGAAGAGTTTGTCTAATGGAATGGGCTTCCTTGAGTGTAGTTCTCCATAGGTGTCTCTGGGAAGGTGATGAAAGGACCCTTTGGTGAGTTGTCAGGGTAGCATATGAGATGATGTTGGGGTTCTATGCTATCCCTTTCAACCACATGCAGGGCTGAACCCGTTTGATTGTTGGAGTTGCCAGATGAACCTTGCATGTTCATCTCCATCTGGTAGCCACTGAGAATCCCATATAACTCTGTCAGAGTAAGAGTTTTGAGATTTTCAGTCCTCTTGATCACCACACAGTAGTGTGTTGTAAGGCCCCGTTCCGGGGAAGCCTCACAGTTGGTAAATCATAGCATAAAATCAGTTTAATAATAAAACATTGCAGCAGAAATAATTAGACATTCATTTAAAACTTAGAAACCATATTGTACTCATACATTTGTCCTTTAATTTCAAACAAAACATGCTAATTGTTCTTAAATTACAATAAATATTCATAAATAGGAATGCCATCCATAGCTCCCCTAGCTCCCAAGTAGCTCTGTGTGCCATCCTCAGCATCAGCTCTTACCTGCCAACTATTATGCATAAAAGTCAGTTTCGCTGAGTGAGTTCTAGTTTTAAATAATATAAGAAAATATAAACTTTATCCTTCATATAATGACCATGCATACAACATAGTACATAACATTACTTGCATCATAATAAGCATGTTCATTATCTTTCATTCTTTCATTATCTTTCACTTTCATGATAAATGAGATTGCACAAAGCAAGAGCTCCATGTTGATCGACAACAAATGCCAATCCCTGTCGGTACACATGAATACGGTAGCTAACCCCCGACAGTTGATCCACACTACAAGGCACATAGCCCGCTCATGAATACAGATCCATCATCATACATTAGACTCACATAAGTGAAGTCTATCATAGTGCTTGCAAGACTTTTCATCATCAAACGGGCCCGGGGGTAACATTCATTAAGTTTCGCTTTTCATTAATATCATCTTCCACTTTAGTATATAATACTTAATTTATCAAGTACACAACATACCAAGTACTAATCATCATAAAACATAACTGACCCGCCGCGGGACAGCGGGGGTTCGGGGGCGGCAGCCCCTGACAGCGGGGTCCTAGGGGCAGCAGCCCCTAGTGGGGTCCAAGGGGCAACGCCCCTGGCTGGGGCCATTTAAACATTTATATAGCACATTTACTTATAGAAAAATTGTTCTTCCTGTTAAAACCCTTAAAATCTTGGTCATTTAAAAACATAAATTTAGTATGCATAATAGCCCCAAAACATGGAAAACTTATAAATAGGGGATCTAGAACTCACTTGGATACCACGAGTAACCTCTAGACTAAGCTTTCTAGGCTAGGATCCCACTACACAACCTGCAGACAAGTAACACTCTAAGGGGTTAATTTTCTGCCTAAATTCGCTACTAATTTCGCTGCAAGATCAGCAATTTCGCAGCTAGATTCGCCAACACTTTCGCTGCTAGTTTCACCAGCAGTTTCGCTGCTAGTTTCGCTTGCACATTCGCTGGCAGTTTCGCTGGCATCTTCGCTGCCAGTTTTGCTGCCAGTTTCGCCCAACTTTCGTTGGAAAAACATGTCTGCGAAACTACCTGCGAAACTATAATTTCGCAGGAAGATCCACAGTTTCGCTGATTGAATACGCAAATTCGCTGGATGAATACGCAGTTTCGCAGATCGCATAAAAATTACTGACCAGACCGTTTTTAACCCAAAATCATAACTTTTTACATCCAATCTCTTAGTTTATCATCCATGAGGCTAAATCTAAGCTTTATACATGTTTTCATACGTAAAAATGTGACCTTTATGCGATTCTTTGCAACTTTTCAAAACCCAAAACCCCAGAATCCGGGTTTGATCTACAGAAGGGTTTAGAGGTCGATTCTTACCTGGATTTGTTGTTTCTTTCTTAGATCTTGATGCTCCAACACCCAGATCTTCGATCTCTTCACCTTGGAAGCTTCAAATCTTGAGTTTTCTTCACTTTCTCTCTCTACTTTCTCTCTCTACAAATTTTGGTGGCTAGGGTTGTAATGATGGAGATGGAGGCTGATTTAGGTAGGTTAAGGGCTGATTACAGGCCTTAATCACTTAGGCTCTTGTCCATAAACCCAATTTGGCCCATAACCCATTTCCTTCTTTTATTAAATACCCATTATTTAAGCCCATTATCCTTAATGACTCGTTTCGACCTTTCGGGGTGTTACAAGTCTCCCCCACTTATTTAGGTTTCGTCCTCGAAACCTGTCAGTCATCAAACAACTGAGGATAAAATTTCCTCATCTCCTCCTCGGTCTCCCACGTAGATTCTGATCCTTTTCTGTGTCTCCACTGTACTCGTACTAGTGGAACCACTTTATTCCGTAAGTGCTTCTCTTTCCAATCAAGGATGGCCACCGGCTGCTCTACATAATTTAGCCGTTCATCGACTTCAATGTCTTCTAATGGTACAAATGCATCATTATCTGCCAGACATTTCCTGAGATGAGATACGTGGAACGTAGGGTGAATTCCACTCAACTCATCAGGTAGTTCTAATCTGTAGGCCACTTCTCCTACCCTTGCGATAATACGGAATGGCCCTATAAATCTTGGGCTCAACTTTCCCCTTTTATGAAATATGATGATCCCTTTCCAGGGCGATACCTTGAGCATAACCTTGTCACCAACCTCAAATTCTATCGGCCTACGCCTCTTATCAGCATAAGACTTCTGGCAGTCCTTTGCAGCTTTCATGAACGCCTTAATCTTATCTAACTTCTCAGTTGTGACCTCAATCACTTCAAGACTCCCCAATTCCTTCTGCCCGATGTCACCCCAACACACAGGCGTTCTGCACTTCCTACCGTACAACATTGCGTAAGGTGGCATACCAATGCTGGCATGGTAACTATTATTATATGAGAATTCCGCCAACGGTAAGTGCTCATCCCAGCTTCCTCCAAAATCGATTACACAGGCTCGTAGCATGTCTTCTAAAGTCTGGATCGTCCTTTCCGACTGACCATCTGTCTGGGGATGGTAAGCCGTACTAATATGCAGTCTAGTCCCCATTGAGTCATGAAACCTCTTCCAGAACATGGATGTAATCCGCGTGTCCCTATCCGAAACGATAGACACTGGCACGCCGTGACGAGCCACGATTTCCTTGATAAATAGCTCTGCCAACCTCTTAGAGGAATACGTCTCATGAATTGGTAGGAAATGGGTGCTCTTTGTTAGACGGTCAACAATCACCCAGATTGAGTCTTTTCCCCTCGCCGTGCGAGGTAGCTTCGTGATGAAGTCCATTGTGATGTGTTCCCATTTCCATTCAGGGATATCCAAAGGCTGGATCTTCCCATATGGCTTTTGGTGCTCTGCCTTCACTTGCAGACAAGTCAGGCACTTGCTCACGTACTTAGCCACGTCTCGCTTCATTCCCGGCCACCAGTAATCTTTCTTCAGATCCTGATACATTTTCGTGGCACCGGGGTGTATGGAATATCGAGTTTTGTGAGCCTCATCCATGATTTTCTCCCTTAGATCCCCATAGAGAGGGATCCACATTCTCCCAAATCGTGTTCTAACACCCAGGGTGTTTTCCCCTAAGTCTGAAACTTGTCCTTTCATCCTTTCAGAGTTGACTCTATCCTCTCTTAATGCCTCATCCTGGAACTCCCTCACTTGTTTCATAACATCAGGCGTCATGATTATCTGGTAAGCCCTCACCCGAATTGGTTCGGGTCGTCCTTTTCGGCTAAGGGCGTCAGCAACCACATTAGCTTTGCCTGGATGATAATGAATTTCACAGTCATAATCCTTGATCAGTTCCAACCACCTCCTCTGCCTCATATTGAGTTCCTTTTGTTCGAAGAAATACTTCAGACTTTTATGATCAGTAAAGATGGTGCACTTCACCCCATACAGGTAGTGCCTCCAAATCTTCAATGCAAACACCACCGCGGCCAACTCCAAATCATGGGTAGGATAATTGGCCTCGTGAACCTTTAGTTGTCTAGAAGCATAGGCTATCACCTTCCCTCGTTGCATCAACACGCAACCCAATCCTGCATACGAGGCATCCGAGTAGACCACAAGATCCTCATTCCCTTCAGGTAACGTCAAGACAGGGGCTTGAGTTAACCTCGTCTTTAGTTCTAGGAAGGCGTTCTCCTGATCTGTACCCCATTCATACTTCATGTCCTTCCGAGTCAGCTTTGTCAAAGGAGAAGCTATCTTGGAAAAATCCTGGATAAACCTCCTATAGTAGCCTGCCAAGCCTAAGAAACTGCGAATCTCGGATGGCGTCTTTGGAGGTTCCCATTGCATCACCGCTTCAACCTTCACAGGGTCCACCCTGATCCCCTCGGGATTAACCACATGACCCAGAAACTGAACTTCTCGTAGCCAAAATGCGCATTTAGAGAATTTAGCATATAGCTTCTCACTTCTGAGCGTCTCCAATACTTCTTGAATATGATCGGCATGTTCCTCTTCACTTTTTGAATAAATCAAGATGTCGTCGATGAATACTATCACCGATTTATCCAACATTGGTCGACATACCCTATTCATGAGGTCCATGAAAGCAGCTGGCGCGTTGGTTAAACCAAAGGACATGACGAGGAATTCGTAATGTCCATAACGCGTACGGAACGCTGTCTTAGGAATGTCTTGTTCTTTTACCTTCAGTTGGTGGTAACCAGACCGTAGGTCTATCCTTGAAAACCAGCTGGCACCCTGAAGTTGATCGAACAGGTCGTCGATCCTTGGTAACGGATACCGATTCTTTACGGTCAGCTTATTGAGCTCGCGATAGTCAATGCACATCCGCATGCTACCATCTTTCTTCTTGACGAATAAGACCAGAGCACCCCATGGAGAGATACTCGGTCGGATGAAGCCCTTATCCAGTAAATCTTGCAACTGGTCCCTCAGTTCTACCATCTCCGAAGGGGCTAATCGATATGGTGCTTTAGCGACAGGTTGTGCTCCCGGTAGCAAATCAATTTGGAATTCGATTTCGCGGTCAGGCGGCACAGCGGTCAGGTCTTCAGGAAAGACGTCAGGAAACTCGCACACTACCGGCACGTCTGATAATTGCGGCTCTGGTGCATCCACATCTTTTACATAGGCCAAGTAAGCGCTGCACCCACGTCTCAAGTACTTTTCAGCCGTGATCATCGACACGACCTTCGGTACACAACATACCTTATCTCCGCGAACCGCAACAGAACTACCGTCAGGCGCTGTTAGACGAATTATCTTCTTACTACATACTATATTGGCTTCATAGGTAGCTAACCAATCCATGCCTAACACCACATCGAAACCTCCTAAGGCCATAACATGCAACCTAGTAGGGAACTTACAATCTTTTAACTCAATCAGGCAATCCTCAGCCAACTCAGTTACCTTAGTGGACTTACCAATGGCTGTTTCTACATAGAAAGGCTCATCTAACTTTCTACTCTTATCATGCAACAAACGACAAAAGGCAGCAGACACAAAAACTCCTACTAGCACCAGAATCAAAGAGCACAGAAGCATATTCATGGTCTACCAGAAACATACCTGAAACTACTTCTGGGTCTGCCCTAGCCTCCTCGCGAGTTATGTTGAATGCCCTCGCCTTCGCCCTTGAACCGTCACCCCTTCCCTTATCTCTAGCTTTAACCGTTCCTGATCCTTCTGGTTTTCCTTTCTTACAGTCTCTTCCCGCATGACCCATCTCGCCACACACGTAACACTTCCCCACCTTGCAATCCCTAGCATAGTGGCCCTCGCCTCCACATTTGAAATATTTTCCCGTCCCAACTCTGCACTCCCCTGAATGACCTTTTCCACATTTCTCTACAAGCACCTCTTCCCCAGTATTTCTGTGTCTCCCAGACTGATCCTCAACCCTCATCCTCTTCTCTCCACTTCGGAAGTCATCACCTCCGAACCTCTTCCCATTTCCATTCTTGTTCCCATTCCATTTCTCCACCTTCTTCTGTACAGGCACTGGGTCTCTCTCATCGTACAACCTCCCAGCTAAATCCACCACAGACCTAAACATACCCGGTCTGGCTGCAATCATGTGCCTCCTGATGTCCACAGGCAAACCCTGTATGTATCTTTTGATCTTCCTGGACGCAGGTTTCACCATGTCTGGCACAAGTCTTGCAAGTTCATTGAACTTGGAGGTATACTCTTGATGAGTCATGTTCCCAGCCTTCAAATACAAGAACTCCTTTTCAATCTTGTCTAATTCCCGATGGGGACAATACTCCTCCAGTACTAACTCCTTCAACTCAGACCACTTCATCTTTGCTATCGATCGCTTCCCTCAGCCTGGACAATATTGTCCCACCAGCATAACGCTGAGTCAACGAAGGAAGGAATGGTGGCAAACTTAACTTTTTGATCCTCTGGCACTCACTAATTTCCAGTACCGCTTCCATCTCTCTGACCCAACGATGAGCGGCAGTAGCAGTGCCGTTACCATCAAAGGTTGGGGGCTTGCACCTTTGAAATGCCCCATAGTTGCACCCTCTAGTAGTCTCTCTCTCGGACTCCTCATCACTGTCGTCATCATGGACTACCACTTTAGGGTTTGATGGCTCCTCTTCAGACTCCTCAGTCCTCCCAGTGGACTTTCCTGAATTCTTCTCACTTTCCTTCCCCTTCTTCTCAGCTTTCTCTCCATCCTTGACTGCTTTGATCACCTCAGTCACTACCGAGGGTAAGACATTTTGCATGACATTGTAGACTTCGTCAGCGATAGCCTCCTTCACAGTGGGTTTGAGGGTGGCTGATCCCTCCCCCTCCGGGTGACTATGGAGGTCTGACTCCTCATGAACAGTCTCGGGAGCCTTTGCTTTGCTCCGGGTGACACGTGGCTCAGTAGTACGCCCGCCACGAGCACCGCCTCGGGTTGCCTTCCCAGATTTTCTACCAGCCATAACTAATTCCTATAAGATTCAAACACCAAAGTGGTTATTCAAGATAATTGCTCAGATCATTATAAGTATGGTAAGTCCTTAATTACAGTGGCCAAGTGTGATTAACCACTTACCTTACCCTCCTGTCCCAAGCAATCACTATCCTAACACATATCTGTATTCAAATCTACAAGCACATAAAACAAATAGCACACGCACATAATTCCGGTTTACTTGAAACTTTTACCTGATGGCACGTAGCTACTTGGATTGGCATCCTTCATTCGGTCCCATTTTCAGTTTAAGGTTAGGTTTTGAAAATAGTTTACCCAATTCTCTAAAACTTTGGCTCTGATACCAACTTGTAAGGCCCCGTTCCGGGGAAGCCTCACAGTTGGTTAATCATAGCATAAAATTAGTTTAATAATAAAACATTGCAGCGGAAATAATTAGACATTCATTTAAAACTTAGAAACCATATTGTACTCATACATTTGTCCTTTAATTTCAAACAAAACATGCTAATTGTTCTTAAATTACAATAAATATTTCATAAATAGGAATGCCATCCATAGCTCCCCAAGTAGCTCTGTGTGCCATCCTCAGCATCAGCTCTTACCTGCCAACTATTATGCATAAAAGTCAGCTTCGCTGAGTGAGTTCTAGTTTTAAATAATATAAGAAAATATAAACTTTATCCTTCATATAATGACCATGCATACAACATAGTACATAACATTACTTGCATCATAATAAGCATGTTCATTATCTTTCATTCTTTCATTATCTTTCACTTTCATGATAAATGAGATTGCACAAAGCAAGAGCTCCATGTTGATCGACAATGCAGGACCGTTTAAGGGCTTAAGCACAATTACAACACAACAACACAATGAGGAGATTAACTAAGCTCTAATCAAACAGTGAACTGGGTAACCAAAGGTGATACAAAGAACACAAGTAAAGCAAGAGACAGAACAAGAGAATATGGGTTTCAAGGAGGCAGTATATTGCTTTCTCAAGTTCTTTTACAAGTGTTACAAAGCATAAAGAAAAGATACAAGAACTTGAAATACTTATACTACAACCTACAGCCGGCTATACTTTGAAAGCCAGCTGGATACAATTGACTAGACACTAACAAAATCAATTGTAGGATCAAAAGGCATATCTGCCTTTTGACCTTGTGACTATGACATGCCATAGCTCACATCCTTATACAATACAAAAAGGATAAAGTACATAAAGTGGAAAGTTGAAGACTCAAGACCTCAATGTACAGTTACCAAAAGCAAGGCCCTTTTCACCAACTCATGTAAGTTGGTGACTTTACAGAGATGCAGCGGAAAAGGTGCTTTATGGAACAGTACATCAGATAAAGCATGTATACTAAAAGTCTTCGGAAGAAATCTGTCTTCATAGGTTGAAGCTTCGGAAGACTTTGTCTCTGAAGCTTCGGAAGACTTCATGTTTGGCTTCGGAAGATGTTGGTCTTGGCTTCGGAAGATTTTACACTTAGAGTATTTTCTAATGCTTTGTGTAAAACTTCCGAAGCATTCTTCACTTCAGTACTTAGTGCATGTTGCTGAGACACTTAGGCTGTTTTGGGTTGCATCAGACTTCAGGAATCCTTACAAACTCCCCCTAGGCTGATGCTACCAAAACACTTGGAAGATCTTCAAATGTTGGTAGTCTTCAGTACAATCAGGACCATTCCTTTCTTCATGAGATGGTCAGGATCATCAAGACTTTCATAGTATCTTCTCATCTCAAAGAGATCATGCAGAGGTAAGTTGATTATGTCTTGCCATGAGTAGACATTTTCAACACCTTGATCTCTGATAACAGTCCATCTCTCTGGATTGGTAGAGTAAGTCCAGGACAAGATGGGTGTCTCACTAGTTAGAGGAGCCACTTGAATAGGAGTTGATTGGGCTGCCTCATCATGCACTTCCTCAGGTTGATCTGATTCAGCCTGAGGTGCAGAGAGGTAGATGACTTTGGCTTCTTCTTCTTAGTCTTTGGTTTACAAGCCATCCTCTTCTTCCTCTTGGATGTCTTTAATTGAGAAGACTGGTCTGCAGCACCATGTTGATCATCAGTGTCTTTCTCAGTTGGGTGTTCCTCCCTCACAGGTTCAGAAGGAGAGGGAGTTTGACCCTGCCTAGGATCAGAAGATGAAGCTTGCTGAGGCTCAGCTGGAGGTGCTGGTTGAGGTGTCTCTGGTTGTTCAAACTTGACCTCCACTTCAGGTGGGACTTGACTTGGAAGAGAGTGCAAGTCAATGAGTTCTCCACTTTAATCTTCTGCTTGATCACCCTAATATGCTCATCCATGGTGGATAGAGACATGGGGCCAAGTCTCCTTCCGGAGAATCCATACAGCTTCAAGAAGCTCACCATTCTTTGTCTGTCAGCAGACTTATTTGCATTCTTTTGAATGATGGCCCTTGACTTTGCAGCTTCTTCCCTTAGTTTCCTTTTAGTTGTCTTTCTTTCCTTGACTAACTCAAGCTCAAGTTGCTTTAGATACTCGAACTCAATGAAGTCATAGGACAAGGGAGAAGTGCATCTGCCTGATAGAAGCCTGTGGCACTCAGGTAGTTGATCATCTTGATTCTATCTTCCTCTTTATCTACCTGAGGTTCTTGTGGAGCCACATCTTCCTGTGCAGGACTTTCTTGAACTGGTGAGAGAGTAGGAGCATGCTTGTAAAGTCTTTTCTGTCTCTTCTCCTCTTTGAGTTGGAGAAGTATCATTGCATCCTCTTTCTCCTTCAACTCTCTTGACACTTCCCTGTCAGCCAGTTCATTTAGTTCTTCTAAGGGGAGGGAGATGATCTCATCAATGTCATAGTTCCTGGTCTGTAAGTAGGTAATCCTGACTGCCCTTAACTCATCATCTTGAGTATTTGGTCTGGGGCAGCCCTGATTGCAGCTTGCATGAAGCTAGATGACCCAGTGGAACTTTCTCCCCTTAGTCTCCTTTTCCTCTCTCTCTCTTCCTCCTCAATTCCTCAGGAGTCATTATCCTTTTCCCTTTGTCACCAACAGACCTTTGTGACTCAGGGTGGATTGAGGCTTGGCCTTCATTGCTTGGAGTAGCTTCCATGCTCTGGCCAGAGAGAGGCTGAGAAACACCTTCACCAGCAGGTGTCTCAGATGGAGTTTGGACCTCAGCAGCAGTTGTTGATGATGAGACAGGGGTCTCAGGTTCTGTCACTGGGCCTTCAGTCAAGGTTTCCCCTATGAAACTAATCTTAGGGTCCACCTCAACATCCAGTTGACCGATGACATTTCCTGATTCCCTAAGTCTCCTTCTTAGAGTAAACTCTGCAAGGATCCTGTCTTGGATTCTTTGAGCCAGCCTGTCAGCTTGTCTTGAATTGCTTGGATTGACAAGTGGCAAGTTGACTAAATCCAGTCTTTCATAAAAGCTCAGGCTTTGGAATTGAAAAACTTCTTGTTGGCCTTGAACTCTTTGAAGTATGAGGGCTCTCCTGTCATCATCATACCTCCACCTTATGATGTGATTGCCAGTTCCTAGTGGTGGAGATGAGACAGCCCTTGGTATGCCTTCCTCAAAGAGACTCCTGATGAGAGAGTCTATAGAGTCCACATTAATGTGAACTTGAGGAAGTTGCTGAGAATGCACAACAGCAAGTGAGGATGGTGAGTCCTCTATGTCCATTCTCTCTGAAGAACTCCCAGGTTCTGTGGTTGTAACAACTTTCTCCCCCTTTTTGGTAGCATCACCCACTTGCATAGGTGAGCTGGAGGATAAGTCAATCACTTCCACAGGTTCTTGTGTTCCTGGTTGAGCTCTCCTTAAAGGTCTCCCAGCTAGTTTTTCCTGCAGATATGAAATCTGGAGTTGCTGATCATTGACCCTGTTTTGCAGGGTAGTCACCTGAGATTCCAAGTGACTAACCTTAGAGACTAGGTAGGTGCATGTTTTTGACAGTTTTTGCACCTTTAGCCTCAAATTCCCCTCATCTTCATCAGAAGATTCATTGGGGGATGAGATGATTGGACCAAAGTCCTCTCTCTCACCACCAGCTTGAGTTTCTTGGCTGCTGGTTTTCCTCTGCTCACTGGCAGCCTCAGTTGAGATGCCAATGGGCTGAGTTGCCATGGTTGAGGTCTTAATGATGTAATCACTTTCAAAAGTGAGAGCCTCTTCCATATGGACATCCTGAACAGGTTCAGAAGTGTCCACCTCAGTAATAGGTGACTGATGGGGGATAGACTGAGGAGAGTCAGAGGTACTCATCTCTCTTTGAGTAGGGGAGGAGAAGAGAGACTCATGGTACTCACTGAATCCTAAGTCTTCATCAGTGTAAAAGGATAGGTTAGGAATTGGTTGGTTGAGATCCAAAGGCTGGGGATGGTAGCTGTCCCCTGAAGGTTGTCCACTTGAGTGTTGAGACTCAGAGTGAAGGCTTAAGGTTGTTGGGCTATTGAGCTCATCAGGGTGAGCTTGAGGAACCTCAGCCCTGATAGGTGAAGTAATGGGAGTGGTTTGCTCCTCAGGAGAAGTGGGAGCTCTAGTGTCCACTTCTTCCTGTAAGGTTGAGTATTTGGGGGCCTGCACAGACTCAATAGCCTGAGCAGGGGTTCGTTTGGATTTTCTTTGGTAGGTGAGGGTAGTATCTGGTCTTTTTAATGGTAATGACAAAAGAGGTGTGGGTTCAACACTAGCTTGTGTTGCTAGGTTGTCACCTTGAGCAATGAGCTCTAACATTTTTGGGACTAGGGCTGTTTCTACCCCAGAGAAGCCTACAGTTGGCTTCTTCATTATTTTAAAGATGCCGGGCTTCATCTGTCCCAATTTAAGAATATTACCTGTTTCCCTCAACTGTGAGCCCAGTTCACAGTTGAGAATGTGTTGAACATATCTAGGAAACATGTAATACTCTAAGGAGTCTAAGTTTGCAAGTAAATTAGTATAGACAAATTGTGAATACCTGAACTTGACCCCTGAACCATTCCATGAACTATAAAGGAGAGATCCTCAGGAATCTGGTCCCATCCACCATGCTTGTTTGACAAGCTGTGGATAACCACATGGAGCAGGAATTTCCATTGGGATGAGACCTTCCCTTTCCTAAAGGTCTTTACAGAGAAATCTCCCTCATAGCCCATCTGCTCAAAAGAATGATTAACAGCTTCTTTAGGGAAGGACACCTCACCTTCTTCATCATCCAGCTGTAGATGTTGGTTAATGATGGCCGGAGAGTGATGAAGATTGTCCTCCCTTGCACTGTGGCAGACAGTGCCTTCTCCCCATCCATAATGACCTCTTGGCAGGTCTTCCAGAATTCAAGCAAGTGATCCTCATATAGAGTAGGATCAATGGTCAGGGAGGTGAAATAATTTGACAGAGTCAAGAATTGGCAAATCTCTGAGAAACTTGCATCTTTCTCAGAGCTTAACAGAGCAACTTGATTATGTTGCCTGTGTAGTTGCATGGAGAAATCAGGGTTGTTTCTGCGGTTAAGGTTGGCCATTTCAGAAGCTTAAGGGTGAAGAAAGGTAGAAAGCAAAGGCGGTTTAGAGAATTAGGTTAGAGAAACAGTAGAATTGAGGAAGATAGTGGGAAAGAGGGGGAACCGTTGGGTATTTATATGAAAAGGGATTTGAACCAAAGTTAATGAAAGAGGATAAACTTTGAAATCCGAAAGTCGGTCCCACCTCTGAAAAGGTAGTTTACTTTTGCTCAAAAAGTAGTTTTCTTGGAATTCGAAAAGCTTCCGAAGTTTATTTGTCTTCGGAAGTTTTGATTTAAAAAGCTTCCGAAGCTAAAATGGCTTCGGAAGATTTTCCTGAGAGTCTTGAAGATTTATGCTTCGGAAGAGAAATAAACCCTTGAATGCTTTGTATAGAAATAAACAAAGCTTCCGAAGGTTAATTTTGCTTCGGAAGGAAAAGGTTCTTAAAAATAAATAAGTGTCTGAGATAAGAATTTTAAGCTTCGGAAGATGAATTTGACTTCTTCCGAAGGTAAAATCTCTTAGACAGTTATGTATTTTGAAGACATGTTTTTCTTCCGAAGATAAAGTCTTTATCTTCCGAAGTATCAAAAATTTTCAAGAATCTAAGGAAAGTCTTCAAAAAGAATTTTACATCCAAAGAAAACATGAGCTTATGAAAGTGATGAACTAGACAACTTAGGACACACATATTTTAAGAAGAAATAATTAGAATTAGTTTTAATAAAAAGTCTACTCAAAGTTAATCATCCCAATAGCTGATATCAGATACTTAAATCTCTGTTCATCAAAAGCTTTTGTGAACAGATCAGCATATTGTTCATCTGTATGAACTTTGACTAGTTTAATTAATCCTTTTTCATAGTTATCTCTTATTAAATGATACCTGATGTTGATGTGTTTGGTCCTTGAGTGCTGCACAGGGTTCTCAGTGATAGAGATAGCACTATTGTTGTCTATGTGGATAGGAGTCTCTTTGAAGTTAAATCCATAGTCCAGCATCTGATTTTGAATCCAAAGCACTTGAGCACAGCAGCTTGCAGCAGCAATGTATTCAGCCTCAGCAGTTGATGCAGACACACAGGATTGTTTCTTGCATTGCCATGAGACCACCCTTCCACCAAGGAATTGACATCCCCCAGATGTAGACTTTGCAGTCATATTGCAACCACCATAATCACTATCTGTATAGGCATACAGATTGAAATTTGGATTCTTTGGATACCATAGACCAAGTGTTGAAGACACTTTGAGGTATCTTAAAATCCTTTTCACAGTGATTAAGTGAGACATCTTAGGGTTGGCTTGATATCTTGCACAAATACATGTAGCAAACATGATATCAGGCCTGCTAGCTGTAAGATACATAAGAGACCCAATCATAGCCCTGTATAAGTGCTCATCTACACACTCCCCCTCAAGATCTGGACCAAGGGAGTGGTTTCTGGCTATGGGTGTCTTAGCAATCTTACAATCAGTCATATTGAACCTCTTGAGTATGTCTTGAACATACTTTGACTGACTTATGAAGATGCCATCTTCAACCTGCTTCACTTGAATTCCCAGAAAGAAGTTGAGTTCTCCCATTGAACTCATCTCAAATCTGTCTTTCATCAGCTTCTCAAAGTCTTTGCAGAGCTTTGGATTAGTTGAACCAAAGATGATGTCATCAACATATACTTGAACCAGCAATAAGTCATTTCCCTGTCCTTTGATGAAGAGAGTTCCATCTATAGTACCTCTTCTGTATCCATGCTTACAAAGATACTCAGATAGTGTCTCATACCACTTCTGGGTGCCTGATGCAGCCCATAAAGAGCTTTGTCAAGCTTGCAGACATAATCAGGATGATCAGGGTCTACAAAACCAGGTGGCTGTTTGACATAAACCTCCTCATCAATCACTCCATATAAGAAAGCACACTTTACATCAAGTTGGTAGACCTTGAAGTTCTTGGATGCAGCAAATGCCAGGAATATCCTAACAGCTTCTAGTCTTGCTACAGGAGCAAAGACATCAGTGTAGTCAATCCCTTCTTCTTGTGTGTATCCTTGAACAACTAGTCTTGCCTTGTTCTTGATGATGATTCCTCTATCATCCTTCTTGTTTCTAAAAACCCATTTGGTTCCAATGGTAGTCTTCCCATGAGGAAGAGGACAAAGGTTCCAAACTTTCTGCCTTTTGAATTGAAGCAGCTCTTGTTGCATAGCTTCAACCCAACTTCCATCCTTTAGAGCTTCATCAACTTTCTTGGGCTCTATCTGAGATAAGAAACAAGAGTGAAGACAAACATTTGCTTCATGGGTTTGTCCTCTTGTTCTTACCCCTGTGACAACATCTCCAATGATGTTTGTGGTGGGGTGAGACTTGTGGATCCTTAGCTGAGGGATCACAGCAAGTTGTTGAGAAAGATCTAAATTTGAGAAATTTAAATCTGGTCTGGAAGATTCACCCTCCACATTATCACACTTATCAAGATTAACTTGATCCAATGAGTGTGAGACATCATTGATGTTGTCATCTATGGTATGGTTATTAGCATCAAGAAATTCCTGATCACTATCACCATCACCATTGTTGTCTTCTACAAGTGAGGTGTCTTTATCTGGTTGAGAGGCCTCTGAGCTGGAATTTGAAGGCATGCCAGATGTATCAGCTGAATTTGTCATTGTTGTGCTGATAGAAACCTCATTTGCTGAAGTAGTTCCAACTGGAGCTGAAGATGTATGAGTTGAAGGTCTTCCTAGCTCAAATCTTGGATCAGGATCACCTGTATTTAGATTTTCTGCAGATCCTGAAACATGCTCACAAGATTTGTTAAAACAGTTGGTAACTAAATCAAGATCAAACAGCCAATCCGGACCAGAACCAGCCACACAAGGAGTGTGCTCATTGAAAGTCACATTGGCTGACTCCTCAACAATTCTAGTTCTGAGATTGTATACTCTATAAGCTTTAGCTTGAGAAGAGTATCCAATGAAATGTCCATCATCTGATTTCTCAGCAAACTTGGCAATTTGATCTTTGGTATTCAAGATGGTGCAGGGACATCCAAATGACCTGAGAAAACCAATGAAAGGTTTTCTCTTGTGCCAAAGTTCATAAGGAGTCTTACCATGTGTCTTAACTACTAAAACTCTGTTTTGCACATAGCAAGCAGTATTGACTGCCTCTGCCCAGAAGGTGATAGGCAGTTTAGAGTCAGACAACATAGTTCTTGCAGCTTCAATAAGTGTCCTGTTTCTCCTCTCAGCAACTCCGTTTGCTGAGGAGTCCTGGGAGCACTATATTGTCTTGTAATACCCTTTTCATCACAAAATGCATCAAGGATTTGGTTCTTGAATTCAGTTCCCTGATCACATCTTATGGTTTTGACCTTGTGATCACATTGATTCTCAACTTTTAAGATGAAATTCTTCAGAATCTCAGGGGTCTCATCCTTAGTTCTAAGGAAGAAGACCCAAGTGAATCTTGTAAAATCATCTGTGATCACCAGACAGTAAGAGGTCCTTCCTAAACTCATTACACTGGTGGGGCCAAAGAGATCCATATGTAACAAGTGTAGGGGAGTAGTGATGGAGTTCTTTTCCTTAGGCTTGTGATGGAGTTCTTTTCCTAAACTCATTATTCATGTTCTTAAAGTTTACATGGCACATTCTTTTATGCCATAGGAAAGACTCATCACTATTTGCTTTAGATAGAAAGCATGAAACTTCTCCAGAGGGAGATGTTTCTTGCAAATCCATCTTGTACATGTTCCCTTTCCTGGGGGCTCTGAGCAGGATATGCTCATGAGGAATGACCACACCAGGCTTGAGAACAATGCACTCATGCTCAGTAAAGAGCATGTTATGACTCTGATCACAAAATTGGGATACACTCAGAAGATTGTACCCAAGCTCCTTAACAAAGTTTACCTTCTCAATGCTGAGCTTACCATTTGTGACCTTGCCCCTTCCAGAAATGTAACCACCTTCATCTCCTCCAAAAGCAAGTGGTCCTCCATCAATTCTCTCAAAATTATGGAGCAGAGACCTATTGCCTGTCATGTGCCTGGAACAGCCACTGTCAATTATCCAGACATTCCTGTTTGTCTTGAGCTGTTCCTGCACAGAGAAAATGATTAGTTACATTTGGAAACCCAAGCCTTACTTGTCTTGGGCTCATTAATAGTAAAAGAAGGTAATGCAACAGTAATAGATCCTATGGTTGTACTATGGGGATCTTCAGCTGTTGTTGATGGAGAAACCTCAGTCATTTGGTCTTTCTTAGACTTCCACACCACCTTTGGAGTCTTGGACTTGACCTTCAAAACCTTAGAAGCTTTTGGAACTTCACAAGTTTTGATGACTGATCCTTCGGAAGAATCTACAGTCACTGCAGCACACTTCAGTGCTTCGGAAGAACTCCTTTCTTCCGAGACCAACTTTTCTTCCGAAGGTAATTTTCCATTTACCTTCTTCTTTGATTTGGAGCTTCCGAAGGAAACAGACTTTCCTTCCGAAGCTTGAAACTTCTTAAGACTCTTTGAAGTCTTTGTTTTAGTCATGTGGACAATACTTTTAGGATTGTATGGGCAATCCTTAGC
The DNA here is from genome assembly GCA_025215565.1 of Flaveria ramosissima. Classification (NCBI taxonomy): domain Eukaryota; kingdom Viridiplantae; phylum Streptophyta; class Magnoliopsida; order Asterales; family Asteraceae; genus Flaveria; species Flaveria ramosissima. The sequence continues at coordinate 70,699,347 of CM046045.1, read as the reverse complement.
AATGTGAGAAGTACTTTCACACATAACACACAACATTTTCTTCTTCAAAGAAGTCTCCCTTTGAGAGCAAGACTGGCTTGGTCACATCCCTTCTCCACCTTCATCTTGGTAGATGCTGAGACAGTTCCTTTGGGCTGTGAACTGTTCTTGGAGTTTGATGGTCCAGGCTGTGCAGCAGTGGTACACAGCAGCTCAGTCTTCTTCTTGGCACTGAGATGATTTGAACAAGAACCATGACTCTTAGCTGAGGAGTCTTGGTTGATGTCTTCAGTCCTTACTACTTTGAAACCTGCAGAGATAAAAACTTGTTTCTGCTTAGCATCAAAAGTAGCCTTGATTTCTTGAGCCTTCTTTGCTTTTCTTTTGCTCTTTCTGATCAAGTTCTTTCTTTTGGACTTGGTCATCACAGTTGATTTCTTCTCCTCAGAAGGATAGTGGCCCTTGGAAGAATCCTCTTCTTCACTCTTCTCAGAGGAATTCTTCACTATCACTTCTTCATCATCCTCACTTACAGGATCTATGAGAGGAAGCTCATCTTCACAAGTTCCACACCTAGGAGATCTTACAGACAAGATTGTGTGTGGAGGAGCTATCTCATTTGATCCCAGTCCCTGTCTATTTTGATAACAAACCTTGTTGTGCAGGGATGAGGATATCATGTTCTTGAAGGTCTCTTCTTCAAGAACACTCTTCTCTGCCTTGGCTTTGCTGATCACAAGCTCAGCCTGGCACTCAGTTAACTTAGTGATGAGATCTTGGATCTGAGTTCTGAAATCTGTATGTTCATGTTTTAGTACTGAAATGGTTTTCTCCAAGTCCTCTATCTTTAACTTGTAATCATTTTCAGACTTTCTAAAATCAGATTTTAATATATTTAATGACTCAAGATCAGATCTCATCTCTAGGTTATAGGACCTGTATCTATTTACTTTAGCAATGCATTCAGGGGAGCAAAGATGTTCCAATACCTTGGCTTCATCATGGTCAGCCATCAGTGCTTGGTTTGGAGAAGCATCCTCCACCTGAAAACTCCAGTCAAAGCCTCCTTCTTCAACAGCAACAGCAGCATGTTGCTTTGTCTTCTCAGCCTGAGGAGCTTTGTCAGTAAAGTTTGGTCTGGGTTGTGTTTGGCCCCCATTTGCTTTAGGTGCCTTACACTCCCTGGCAAAGTGACCCATAAGGTTACAGTTGTAACACTTAACTTTGCTTTTATCCAGCCCAAACTTACTACTGGTAGCATTGCTTGGAAATCTTCTTCCTGTCCTCTTGTAGAACTTCTTGGCTCTGTGAGTGAGGAGAGCCATCTGCTGAACTATCTCCATGTATTCCAGGTCATCTGGATGGATACAGTCCAGGTCTTCAAGAGTGAAAAGATAATTCCCACAGCTTTCATCTGCAGACACAAAGGCTTGAGAAGAACTTGTCTCTTGGAATGGGCTTCCTTGAGTAAAGTTCTCCCTTGGTGTCTCCGGGAAGGTGATGAAAGGACCCTTTTGTGAGTTGTCAGGGTAGCATAAGAGATGATGCTGGGGTTCTATGCTGTCCCTTTCAACCACATGAAGGGCTGAACCCATTTGATTGTTGGAGTTGCCAGATGAACCTTGCATGTTCATCTCCATCTGGTATCCACTGAGAATCCCATACAACTCTGTAAGAGTAAGAGTATTAAGATTCTCAGTCCTCTTGATCACCACACAATAGTGTGTCCATTGCCTAGGAAGTGAGGACATGAACTTCCTTACAATGTCCCTGTTCTCAAGAGGAACTCCTCCATCCACTAGGGTATCCACAATCTCAACATACCTGAAGTATTGTTGGGTCATGGTCTCACCTGCTTTGAAGGTGAAATTTTCAAACTGCTGCTTCAGAAGATCTTTCTTGTTCTCCTTGGCTTCAGAGGAGCCTTCATACATCAGCTTCAGTGCATCCCACAGCTGTTTGGCTGTCTTGCACTTCTTAAAGCCTCTGTATACAGAGTTTGGGAGAGCAGTCTGAAGAGCAGTCATGGCCTTCCTGTCAATCTCTACTCTTTTTCTATCTTCATCTGAGTAGTTGGCCACATCTTTAGGAATCATACCAGCACCAGTAGCAGAGGGGGTGCTGGGTATGAAAGGTCCATTCTCAACAGATTCCCACATTCTTGAATCAAGAGACCTGATGAAGCCTTCCATCCTCATGCACCAGGTGTCAAAATCATCAAGAGTGATCAGTGGGGATTTGTTCATGGTTCCAGTCTCCATATCAGTCTTTGAGATGGAAGCCATTTGAAGAGTTTAACTTTTGTGTGTGTGAGGGATCTTAAGATGGTTAGATCTTATATCAAGAGCCTGGAAAGCTCTGATACCAATTGCAGGACCGTTTAAGGGCTTAAGCACAATTACAACACAACAACACAATGAGGAGATTAACTAAGCTTTAATCAAACAGTGAACTAGGTAACCAAAGGTGATACAAAGAACACAAGTAAAGCAAGAGACAGAACAAGAGAATATGGGTTTCAAAGAGGCAGTATATTGCTTTCTCAAGTTCTTTTACAAGTGTTACAAAGCATAAAGAAAAGATACAAGAACTTGAAATACTTATACTACAACCTACAGCCGGCTATACTTTGAAAGCCAGCTGGATACAATGACTAGACACTAACAAAATCAATTGTAGGATCAAAAGGCATATCTGCCTTTTAACCTTGTGACTATGACATGCCATAGCTCACATCCTTATACAATACAAAAAGGATAAAGTACATAAAGTGGAAAGTTGAAGACTCAAGACCTCAATGTACAGTTACCAAAAGCAAGGCCCTTTTCACCAACTCATGTAAGTTGGTGACTTTACAGAGATGCAGCGGAAAAGGTGCTTTATGGAACAGTACATCAGATAAAGCATGTATACTAAAAGTCTTCGGAAGAAATCTGTCTTCATAGGTTGAAGCTTCGGAAGACTTTGTCTCTGAAGCTTCGGAAGACTTCATGTTTGGCTTCGGAAGATGTTGGTCTTGGCTTCGGAAGATTTTACACTTAGAGTATTTTCTAATGCTTTGTGTAAAACTTCCGAAGCATTCTTCACTTCAGTACTTAGTGCATGTTGCTGAGACACTTAGGCTGTTTTGGGTTGCATCAGACTTCAGGAATCCTTACAGACAACAAATGCCAATCCCTGTCGGTACACATGAATACGGTAGCTAACCCCCGACAGTTGATCCACACTGCAAGGCACATAGCCCGCTCATGAATACAGATCCATCATCATACATTAGACTCACATAAGTGAAGTCTATCATAGTGCTTGCAAGACTTTTCATCATCAAACGGGCCCGGGGGTAACATTCATTAAGTTTCGCTTTTCATTAATATCATCTTCCACTTTAGTATATAATACTTAATTTATCAAGTACACAACATACCAAGTACTAATCATCATAAAACATAACTGACCCGCCGCGGGACAGCGGGGGTTCGGGGGCGGCAGCCCCTGACAGCGGGGTCCTAGGGGCAGCAGCCCCTAGTGGGGTCCAAGGGGCAACGCCCCTGGCTGGGGCCATTTAAACATTTATATAGCACATTTACTTATAGAAAAATTGTTCTTCCTGTTAAAACCCCTTAAAATCTTGGTCATTTAAAAACATAAATTTAGTATGCATAATAGCCCCAAAACATGGAAAACTTATAAATAGGGGATCTAGAACTCACTTGGATACCACGAGTAACCTCTAGACTAAGCTTTCTAGGCTAGGATCCCACTACACAACCTGCAGACAAGTTAACACTCTAAGGGGTTAATTTTCTGCTTAAATTCGCTACTAATTTCGCTGCAAGATCAGCAATTTCGCAGCTAGATTCGCCAACACTTTCGCTGCTAGTTTCACCAGCAGTTTCGCTGCTAGTTTCGCTAGCACATTCGCTGGCAGTTTCGCTGGCATCTTCGCTGCCAGTTTTGCTGCCAGTTTCGCCCAACTTTCGTTGGAAAAACATGTCTGCGAAACTACCTGCGAAACTATAATTTCGCAGAAAGATCCACAGTTTCGCTGATTGAATACGCAAATTCGCTGGATGAATACGCAGTTTCGCAGATCGCATAAAAATTACTGACCAGACCGTTTTTAACCCAAAATCATAACTTTTTACGTCCAATCTCTTAGTTTATCATCCATGAGGCTAAATCTAAGCTTTATACATATTTTCATACGTAAAAATGTGACCTTTATGCGATTCTTTGCAACTTTTCAAAACCCAAAACCCTAGAATCCGGGTTTGATCTACAGAAGGGTTTAGAGGTCGATTCTTACCTGGATTTGTTGTTTCTTTCTTAGATCTTGATGCTCCAACACCCAGATCTTCGATCTCTTCACCTTGGAAGCTTCAAATCTTGAGTTTTCTTCACTTTCTCTCTCTACTTTCTCTCTCTACGAATTTTGGTGGCTAGGGTTGTAATGATGGAGATGGAGGCTGATTTGGGTAGGTTAAGGGCTGATTATAGGCCTTAATCACTTAGGCTCTTGTCCATAAACCCAATTTGGCCCATAACCCATTTCCTTCTTTTATTAAATACCCATTATTTAAGCCCATTATCCTTAATGACTCGTTTTGACTTTTCGGGGTGTTACATGTGTCCATTGCCTAGGAAGTGAGGACATGAACTTCCTTACAATGTCTCTGTTTTCAAGAGCAACTCCTCCATCCACTAGGGTATCCACTATCTCAACATACCTAAAGTATTGCTGAGTCATGGTTTCACCTGCTTTGAAGGTGAAGTTTTCAAACTAGTACTTCAAGAGATCCTTTTTGTTCTCCTTGGCTTTAGAGGAGCCTTCATACATCAGTTTTAGTGCATCCCACAGCTGTTTCGCTGTTTTGCACTTCTTGAAACCTCTATACACAGAGTTTGGAAGGGCAGTTTGAAGAGCAGTCATGGCCTTTCTATCAACCTCTACTCTCTTCCTATCTTCATTAGAGTAGTTGGCCACATCTTTGGGGATCATACCAGCACCAGTAGCAGAAGGAGTGCTAGGTATGAAAGGTCCATTTTCAACAGATTCCCACATTCTTGAGTCTAGAGACCTGATGAAACCTTCCATTCTCATACACCAGGTATCAAAGTCATCAAGAGTGATCAATGGGGAGTTGTTCATAGTTCCAGTCTCCATATCAGTCTTTGAAATGGCTGCCATTTTGAAAGTTTAGTATTTGTGTGTGTGAGGGATCTTAAGATGGTGAGATCTTATATCAAGAGCCTGAAAAGCTCTGATACCAAATGCAGGACCGGTTAAGGGCTTAACAATTACAACACACCAACACAAAGAGGAGATTAACTAAACTTGATCAAACAGTAAACTGGATTAACCAAGATATCGATACAAAGAACAAAAGTAATGATAAAGAGACAGAACAAGAGATTTGGGTTTCAAGGAGGTAGTATATTGCTTTCTCAAGTTCTATTACAAGTGTTACAAAGCATAAAGAAAGATACTAGAACTTGGAATACTTATACTACAACCTACAGCCGGCTATACTTTGAAAGCCAGCTGGATACAATTGACTAGACACAAACAAAATCAATTGTAGAATCAAAAGGCATATTTGCCTTTTGACCTTGTGACTATGACATGCCATAGCTCACATCCTTATCTATTACAAAAAGGATAAAGTACATAAAGTAGAAAGTTACAGACTCAAGACCTCAATGTACAGTTACCAAAAGCATGGACCTTTTCACCAACTCATGTAAGTTGGTGACTTTACAGAGATGCAGCGGAAAGGTGTCCAGCTTTATGGAACAGTACATCAGATAAAGCATGTTACTAAAAGTCTTCGGAAGAAATCTGTCTTCATAGGATGAAGCTTCGGAAGACTTTGTCTCTAAGGCTTCGGAAGACTTCATGTTTGGCTTCGGAAGATATTGGTCTTGGCTTCGGAAGATTTTACACTTAGAATATTTCTAGTGTATGGTGTAAAACTTCCGAAGCATTTCTTTTTCAGTACTTGGTGCATTACTTGCAGAGAGACATTGGATGTTTTGGTTTGCATCAGTCTTAAAGGAATCCTTACACCAGCTTTGGCATAGACGTCTCAGACATTCAAATTTCAAGAATATGAACAAGCTTGTATCAGGAAATCATGTCATTGGACTTCCATCTAAGAAGTTTGCAACTACTGATTACTGCTCAGCATGTTTGAAGGGAAAGCAACACAGAGCGTCTTATAAGACCAAGCTCATAAACTCAACTTCCAAACCTCTTCAGATGTTACATATGGACCTTTTTGGACCAACAAATGTCAAGAGTATTGGTCGAAAATCATATTGTTTAGTTATCATTGATGACTATACAAGATTTTCATGGGTTTTCTTTTTGTATGCTAAATCTGAAACAGTTGATTTACTGAAAGAATTTATCATTAAAGTTGAAAATCAATTAGAAAATAAAGTGAAAATAATAAGAAGTGATAATGGAACGGAATTTAAAAATGCTAACATTGAAATGTTTTGTGCACAAAAAGGGATAGCTCATCAGTTCAGTGCTCCCAGAACTCCTCAACAAAATGGAGTTGCTGAAAGGAAGAATAGAACACTGATTGAAGCTGCTCGTTCTATGTTAGCTGATGCAAAAATTCCTATCACTTTTTGGGATGAAGCTATATCAACTGTGTGTTTTGTTCAGAACAGAATCTTAATTGTGAAAGATAAAATGAAAACTCCTTATGAGTTAATGTTTGGCAGGAAACCGAACATAAACTTTCTAAAATCATTTGGTTGTCCTGTTATGATTTTTAATTCAAATGATCAGTTAGGAAAATTTGAATCAAAATCTGATAATGGATTTTTTGTTGGATATTTATCTGTTTCAAAAGCCTCTCGTGTACAACTCTAGGACAAATATAATCCTTGAAACATTCAACGTTAAATTTCTGGAAAATTCTTTTCCATCATTTTCAAATGGTCCTGCCTGGTTATTTGATTTAGATTCATTATCAAACTCTCTTCAATCTAACTTGTTTAATCAATCAAATTGTCTTGATTCTTCAGGTAAGAAGCACTCTAGAGGAGATCTTGGATCTTTCAGTGAAGATTCAGATTCTGACGACCCAGATGATTCTAACTCAAACTACCCATTTTGATCATTTGTCAAGGACTCAACAATACGATTCAATGACAATAATCATGCTAATACAGCTTCGGATCATTCAGTTTCATTTGATCAGGAAGACTCACAACCAATTCCTAATGATGGTAATGAGTTTGTGCAACCTGAGCCTGGAACATCATCCATCTCTGGTGATGCAGTTGATACTGGTAACTTTGATTACTTTATTAGCTCACCGACTCAAGTTCCAAACTTCAATCCACATTCTTCTAATTTGTTACATCAGCTTTCCAACTTAAACCAAACAAATCTGGATGTTAATGTTCAATGTGATGAGATTCCAACATCTCGTATTCACAAGAATCATCCAATTTCTCAGATTATTGGTCCATTGAATGAGAGAACAACAAGGATTAAATCAGAACAAGCAAACTTGTGCTTATACTCTTGTTTTCTTTCTCAAATTGTTCCTAAAAATGTTACCGAAGCATTAAAGGACAATGGTTGGATAGAAGCCATGCAAGAAGAATTACTTCAATTTCGCAAACAAGAAGTGTGGAATTTAGTGGATTTACCTGAAGGAGAAAATGCTATAGGCACAAAATGGTTGTTTAGAAATAAGACAGATGATCGTGGTGTAGTAATAAAAAACAAAGCGAGACTTGTTGCACAAGGGTACACACAGGAAGAAGGGATAGATTATGTTAAAGTGTTTGCTCCAGTTGCAAGACTTGAATCCATTCGAGTTTTCCTGGCTTATGCTTCATTCATGAAATTTAAGGTGTATCAAATGGATGTAAACGGTGCATTTATATATGGTCCTATCACTGACGATGTGTTTGTGAAGCAACCTCCGGGCTTTGAGGATGCAAAATTTCCACATCGAGTATATAAGCTGAGTAAAGCTTTATATGGACTTCATCAAGCCCCTAGAATTTGGTATGAGACATTATCACAACACTTAATCTAACATGGATACACAAGAGGGAAAATTGATCCAACTTTATTCATAAAGAAGGATAATTATGATCTCTTATGTGTACAAGTGTACATTGATGATATCATATTTGGTTCTACTAGTCCAAAATTATGCAATGAATATGAAGAAATCATGAAATCTCGGTTCCAAATGAGTTCTATTGGAGAGATTAACTTTTTCCTTGGACTTCAAGTCAAGCAAACTGACGATGGAATTTTTATCAATCAAGAGAAGTTTGTTGACAAGCTCTTGAAGAAATTTAAGTTGCAAGACTGTCAGTACATACGAACTCCAGCAGATGTTAACACCAAGATTGAACTTGATCCAAAAGGAAAATCCATTGACAAACGTTATACAGATCAATGATTGGTTCTTTGATGTATCTTACTGCATCTAGACCAGACATTATGTATGCAGTTTGTGTTTGTGCCAGGTATCAATCAGACCTGAAAGAATCTCACTTAATTGCTGTCAAAAGGATATTTAGGTATCTCAAAGGTAAACCAGCTTTAGGGCTTTGGTATCCTTACGAGGGTAACTTTGAACTACATGGATACACAGATAATGATTATGGTGGATGTTGTCAAGATAGAAAATCTACTTCGGGTGGGTGTCAATTTCTTGGTCCTAGATTAGTCTCGTGGCAATGTAAGAAACAAACAAATGTCTCTGTTTCAACTGCAGAAGCTGAGTACATTGCTGCATTAGCAGGATGTTCTCAAATCCTCTGGTTGCAAAATTAACTACTGGATTATGGGTTCAATTTTCTTAAAACACCTATTTACATTGATAACACTACTGTTATGTTCATTACAGCTAATCCTGTTCAACATTCAAAAACAAAACATATCGAAATTCGATATCATTTTCTCAGAGATAACTCTACAAAAGGATTAATCATATTGATTCAAATTGTAACGGAAAAATAGTTGGCGGATCTATTTACTAAAGCCTTCCTACCAGGACGGTTTGAGTATTTAGTGGACTCAATTGGTCTTATTAATCATATGTGAACTCTCTAAATCAAAAGATTTTCATAAGTGATCCTCTCAATGTTAATTGCTTGATTGTATTTTGTGTGTGTGTGTGTTTTTTTTAGAAAAACCAAATACAAAAGTATAAATCAAAACTCAAAAAAATAGAGTCTTTTTCTAATTGTCAGTTTATTTTTAGAAAAGAATCTGTTTATGCAATATGTGAGAAATGATAGTACATTAGTGAGATCAGTGCATATTTCACTCATTAATGAAGTCTGACATGATCAGATATGATGTGTAGACAATATCATGCTATTATACTGAAAAAGTAAATTCTTGTGATTACACTAAATATTTATGTTTGTGTGTATTCATCTGAGTACTTTTGAGATGTGTTGGCTTATCATATTGATTGCTTGTTAAGTTACACCACTAACACCTGATGGTAATGTGATTAATCATGAGATCTGTTACAAGCATCATATCACTTCTTTGTTATGAGTCATCATAGACCTGAAGTGCTGAGATATCCTTTGTTGTAAGTCATTACAGACCTGGATTTTCTCTTTGATCCAATGTGCACAATCTATTCAAATGGATAGTTAGAGCTGATCAAATGGTTATCCATGATAATTCTCTATTAATTTAAGTAACATGAACTCTGGTTATACATATGTTTCAGGTAATAAGTTAAGTATGTGTTCTTTCTTGCATGTTCTTATGATAGTTGAGCTCTCTAAGTCTTTGTATGAATTACATCATGTCATATCTAAATATACCCTAATCAATCCAAGAATTGAAAAAGTAATTGAGTTGATATTTTGTCAAAAACACTCATTTTCTATCCTTAGATCTTGTGTCTCCTTTGTTGTGATATCACTGACCTGGAACACACTTTATCAGGATTTATTCATTGTCTATGACTATTCACATTGTTTTATTTTAATGTGTTTATCTTCATTGATATGATCTCACTGCAGACATTAATTCTTTTGTTTATACTAGATTTTGATTCTGCTTTCATTTTGATTGTATGCATGTTTTCTGTGTGTGAAGGCAATATATCAATGAGATGTGTGATCTTATTATGTTACCTTAGGAAACTTATAAGTTGTTCAAACTTAAAAGTTTAGGGGGGGTAATAAATGGAAGAGTTTTTCTCAGAAAATCAAAATCAAAGTTAAAATGTTGAATTGAAAGGATGATGCTATATGTTCAAAGTGTATGTGAGTTTGATAATGTAACTTTTGAAAATGATAATATGAACCTATATATATTTGCAAGTGGAAATGCTTCTTTCAAAAGTTGAAAAATAGATATTTGATTTTGTTTTGAGACTAAAATGAAGGGAAAGATAAATTTTTAAAAAGTTAAACAACAAGTGAAGATTTAAAATTGTTAAAAATTAAAATTGAGTGTGCAAAATGTAAAAAGTTCAAATTTGAGGGACTAAAAGGTAAATTTTCGGAAATTCAAAAATATGCTTAAAATGTTTAAAGATTAGTATAAAACATTACTAATATGTTTAAACAGTGTGCAGGTGAAGAATTTTGAAAACCACAAGTGCAATACTCATGAAAGTCAACTCATGCGCCTAAATAGTGTTCATACGTCTAAATAGGAGCATGGTGAACTTTCAGGAAATTATACAAGTGTTTGGGCGGTTTTCATATTCCCATGCGCCTAAACAGTTGCAATAAGTACATGAGTTTAACCAAGTGTTTGGGCGTTTTACACAAAACCATGCGCCTAAACAGTGATAATGAGTCTGATTTTAACCAAGTGTGGACATTTTAAATGTCTCATGCGTCTACACAGTGTTGAAATGTCTCGAGTTAGTAGACGTTTCAGGAACTTCATGCGGCTGTACAGTGCAAATGCGCCTGAACAGTGCAAAAGCGCCTAAATAGTGCTTATGCATCTGTACAGTGCTCATGCGACTGAACAGATCTCGTGTCTGAGTCCATACGACTAAACAGTGCTCATACGTCTCATTATTTTGTGAATTTTAGGGTTTCATACGCACAAACAGTGCTTATGCGTCTAAAATTTCACTTAATATAAATTGAACACTTACACTGGTTTCTCATTCACACTCAAAAATTCTTCAAAAACAACTATCTGAACTATCGACTCTCAGTCGTCATCGAAGTCTCAGATTCTCATTGATTGCAACAACTCTTGTTGATTGTTAGATATTATTTGGGTTTATAAACATAAGTTTGTGATTCAAATCAGTAGATTTTGGTTAAAACATGATGATTGGCATAGTCGTTTGACTGCTATTCGGGCGTTCGAACAATATAACATTCAAAGTTTAACTAATCAAATCTTAATCATATCTAAAATTGATTCTGGATTGTTGATATGTATCAAAATTCGAGCAATTTGATATATTGATTCATCGACTAAAATTGGAAATATATGTGACAGATTGATCAGTCAGTTCTTCGAAGGAAGAAGAAGAAGATGAACAGACAAAATTCAATTTTTGAATAAAAATAAAAAAATATAAAAATAAAAAAAATTATTATATAAAAAGTAGATAAATTAGAATTCAAATAATTGATTGATAAAAATGATAGATTCAAAATTAATAAATTTTAAGATTTCACAAATTAAATTCTTAAGTCAACAGTCAAATTCATAAGTCAAAATTGAATTCAATATTTCAAAATTGCAAATTCATATGTAAAAATAAAAGTCATTAATCAAAATTCTTTAATGTTCTAATATTCTTTCTCTATATTTTTGCAGATGGCAGCTTTGAAGTTTGAGCCTAAACATAATGTTGCTGCATTCTTAGATGATGAAAACAGAGAAACTGTTGGTTATGAAGAAATTATAAGATTTCTGCTAAGATCAAAATATGTCTATGCAATGTGTGCAAGACCTATGATTAATGCAAGACTGATCAAAAGATTCTGGAGAACGGCAGAAATAGATAGAGATGAAAAAGGGAATAAAGTTTTAAGAGATTTCATTACATCTGATAGAATGCTTGAAGTGTCTGAACAAGCAATCAGAACAGCTCTTAAACTTGGTGAAAATGATCCAGAAGACTTATCTAAGTATACTTTCAATGAATGTAGAGATGTATTTCTACAAATGGGTCATCCTGGTCACTTTCTTAAGAAACAATTCTTCAGAGCAAGAGTATATAAACACTGGAAATTGTTGTGTTATATATTTCAACATTGCATGTCCAAAAGAAGTGCTGGTTGGGATTCATTCCCAGTGGACATTGCATCTCCTATCATTGCTCTAGCCACAAACAGAAGGTTTAACCTGGCAAAGTGGATAATTAGTGGATTCATATTCAATCTTGAAAGAGGAAAGAGAAACAAATACTTGATGTATCCAAGATTTCTCCAACTGCTCATTAATGAAGAGAATCTAGATTTATATATTGAAGGAGTTGAAGGAGATAAGTTGCAATTAGAGCATATGTCTGAAGCTGTGTATAAGAGACTTGCTATGATTACTGGTGCTCAAAACATTCCATTATTTGATTATATAAGGAATGTAGCTATGGATGAAGTAGACATCAATCAACAACACTATCATTTATCTGAAGATGAACCAATAGATCCAAATGATCTTATTGAGGATGTTGTAGATGATATGATTGATGATGATGATGAAGAAAGTGATGATGAAGCTACTGAAAGCTCATCAAATGATGATGATAATAATGATGATGATGGTAATGATGGTGCAACTGAAGCACATCAAGAAGCTAATGATGAGAGGAATGATGATGATAATGTCAATGAAACTCACAACTTAGCTGAAGACACTACTGATGCTGATATTTATCATGATTCTGTACATGAAGTTCAAGGAGATGAACCAGCTATTGTTGTACATGAAGAAGATTCACAAAATCAAACTTTTGATTTTGATTTCATGAATGATATGTTATTTGAACCAGTGTTTCAAGCTGAATAGACTGAAAATGTTGAAGAAATTCCTGTGAGTACAACACACAATGTGTCAGTACAAACAGAGGAGATAGTTGATATAGATGAGATGGAAATTTGAAAGAAGAAAATGTGTTTAAAGAGAAAGAAATTAAAGAATTAAAAGTTGAGAATGAAAGATTGAAAGAGATGAATATATCGCTTGAAAAGGAAATTCAAAAGTTAAAGGATGAAAATTCTAAGTTGAAAGAAGAAAAGTTACGGAAAGATGAAAAGCTTGTGAGCTATGCAAAAGAGAAAGAAAATGTTATCAAAAATTTTGAAGTTATGATAAAGGATTATAACATTCTTGAAGAGAAATTCAAGAAATTATCTGATGAAAATGAAAAATTGAAAGATGAATTAATAAAGGTAAAAGAATCTCAAAAGCCTATCTCACCAGATCAAATGATAAGTTCTGAGATGATTGTTGAAGAGAATACTGAGGTGATCAAAGGCAAAGGAAACTTGATGATGTAGCAGATACAAATTTAACAGAGTCATCTTCAAAAGTACAAAGAATAGAAGAAACTGATGAAGAGCAAAACATTCAAGAACAAATTGAAGCTTTAGAAGACATTGAAGAATTTTACAATGATGACTGGTATGACGAAGTCTTAGATGAAGAAGACATAGATGAAGCTCAATTTGTATCAAATTTCTTTTCACAAGAACCAACTCAAGATCAAGATGAAATTCCATAAGACTTTGAAGATAGATTCAACTACCTTGTGAAGATGAAATACAATAGAGTCTTTTTGGATGGACTGACTGTTTCTCAAATAAATGATGAATATGAGAAATGCATTGCTGCAGAGTCAGTTGCTCCTATTGATCCAAATGAGATTGAAATGGAATATGGTGAATGGAATAGAGCTAAAGAAAGTATTAATGTAGATGAATTATCAAGCTCGGAGCTGCACCATCCTGATCCTGATCATATGAGTATTCTAGCATTAAGGTCTTGGTTGCAAGCTAGGAATTACCCATGGAGGAAATTGAAAAGATTACAATCTGTATCTTTGAGGAATCTTGTTAGATGTTTTCAAGAAACTGAAAAACAATCAAAGAAGATGATCATTCTTGATACTGATAATCCTCAATACCTTGAGATTACCAAAAGAACAAGAATGTTGAAGCCTCAAGAGATTAAACAGATGGCAAGAAAATCAGATGCTCGTGATAGCAGAAAAGATCTGATTAAAATGTTTTCTGGCACTGAAAGGCAAGCATATAAAGCCATTTCTGAACAAAGACAAATTTTTTATAACGCCAGATCTACTTGAGACTTAGTGAGAAATGTATTACAAAAAGGACAATCGGTTGCTGAGTTGTTAAATGCTATGATTGCTCCTCATTTCATAAACCAAGTAAAGATAATAGCATGGAAGTATGATGAGATATTTGATGCATTTTTGATAAAAAGAGTAAATGCAGTTTGTGATGTATATCATTTTTACTCAAGCATCATTAAACTTCCAGTGCAAGACTTGAAAGTGTTAAACAGATTACCTCTGATTAATCTATCTGATTCTAAACGTGGTAAGATGATGATAGAATTATTGAGAAGAGGAATGGATAGATCAAGTAATTTTCTTTAAACAAGATGTGATCAAGAAGATAAGGAGTACTTTGCTACATTAAAAGAAGAATAAAAAGCTTAAAGGATTACAATCTGAAGAAGAACATTTCATGATAGAATTTTGTGATTAGTATTTTGAAAAAGTCACAACTCCTGGTTTAAAGGTGATTGGTGGTAATCAGAAGTCAAAGCCAATTCTCAGATGGGTCTATAACTCTAAGACTTTTGAGCTTAAACTGGTCCGAAATCTCGAACAATGGGATGAGGGTATGATTACATTATTTGTTGCTTTTGAACTGAAACTATTGCATCCAAGTTATATATCATTTTTATCTGTGCAAAAGTTTGAGAAAGTATCTCCAGAGATTGCAGAGAAAGATAAGAAGTATTTTTGCTTTCTATCATCAATGTGATGAATGCTGCAATGGAAAGAATATCATTAAGGAAAGCTCTTGCATATGCAAACATTGTTAAGAAGGATATCAAAGACATTGAGTTCATGAGAATTTCAAGAAAAGGAGTATTAGAAATATACTCAAAGGAAAATCGAAATCCTATTGAGTTATATGCTAATATTGATATCACATGTCTATCAAAAGATACATTGGAAAGAATGAGCAAAATGGAGATAAAGACGAATGAAGCAAAACCAGAACAAGGCATTCTTGCTAGCAAATTTAAGTCTGCAATTGCTAATGCTTTGAAAGAACAGGAGATGAATAAAAAGAAGCCAATGTTCAAGATCAAGGAAGAACCTGAAGATTTCTTTGTGTGCTGAAGATAGAAGATAGAAGATAAAAGCTGAAAATGAAATAGAAGATGAAAGATAAAGCTGAAGAAAAGATTAAAAGAAAACAAGATTTAAGATTTTGAAGACCGAAGACCATGTAAATCTTAGGGGGAGTATTGTTAGTTCTCTAGAAAGATTAACATGTTGTCTTTATGTGTCTTTTTACTATTTGTAATAGTATAGGGACTAGTTTTTTAATTTTATTAGTTCCTTGTGTTTCATTATAAATAGCTTAGACTTGTAGCAGTTAGCAAGGAGTGATGAACAACAGATTATTAACTGATTACTCACTTTGTAGTTGTCTTTGCTTGATTTTAATGAAACTATGAATTTTGTTGATATCTTACTTGATTTGATTAATTTGTTTGTATTTCTTTGAATTGTGTTCATACATCATCACAGATTGGTAAATTTGATCCTATCACTAGTGTTACAAAGCTTTCATGTGAAATACAAGTAATTGAGATACTTTATACTACATCCTACAGTGGGCCCTACTTTGAAGGCCAGTTGGAAACACTAATCTTGACAACAAGATAAACGTAGAGTCAAAAGGCAGTTTGTCTTTTGACAAGTGACTATGACATACCATAGCTCATATTCTTATCTAATAAAAAAGGATAAAAGTACATAACTGAAAAGTTATAGACTCAACACCTTAATCTACAGTTGACAAAAGCATAGACTTTTCACCAACTTATGGAAGTAGGTGAGTCTTCAGAGATGGTAGCGGAAAGGTGTTTCAGCTTTTGTCAAAAGTATGTCAGAGAAGATACCCCTTCTCTGTCTTTGGAAGAAATCAGTTTTGGCTTTGGAAGACTATGTATTTGAAGCTTCGGAAGACTTCATCTTTGGCTTCGGAAGAGTTGAAAAAAGCATCGACCTTTTCACCAACTTATCTAATTTGTTGAGTCTTTAGAGTGGCAGCGAAAAGTTGTTCAGCTTTAGTCAAAAGGTGATCACATAAAACATGTATTTTCTGTCTTTTAAAAAATCAGTCTTTGGCTTCGGAAGACTTTGCCTCTAAGGCTTCGGAAGACTTCATCTTTGGCTTTGGAGGATTTGGTCTTTGGCTTTGGAGAATTCGGTCTTTGGCTTCAGAAGATTTTACACCTAGCTTATTTTCTCTAAGTTGTGTAAAACTTCCGAAGTAACTTTACTCTACAATTCATGCATGCAAGCTAGGAGCTCTTTGGTTGTATTGGTTGCATCAGCCTTTAAGTGTAAACCTTACAAACTCCCCCTAGACTGATGCTACCAAAACAGAGAATATGACTCAAACATTGATAGTCCTTAATAGGATCAACACCATTCCTTTCTTTATTTTTTGGTCAGGATCCCTCAGACTCTCATAGTATCTCCTAATGTCATAGAGATCATGTAGAGGAAGATCAAGCATGTCTTGCTAGAAGTAGACATCTTGACCTTCTTGATCTCTAATGACATACCATTTGTCTGGATTTGCAGCAAAGGACAAGATGGGTCTCGTAGCTGCAAGAGGCTCTACATGTGTTAGAGTTGGTTGAGCAACCACTTCTTGAGCTACCTTAGAATGTTCTGACTCATCCTGAGATGTAAAGGTGGATGCATTGGACTTCTTCTTCTTCTTAGTGTCCCTCTTCAAGGTCATTGTTTTCTTCCTCTTTGTAGATTTCAACTGAGAAGGCTTGTCTTCAATACTAGGTTGTTCTTGTGTGTCTTTATCAGTTGGATCCTCTTCTCTTACAGGTTCTGAAGGAGAAAGATCAGGACCTTGATGTGGATCAGAAGATGAAGTTAGTTGTGGTTCAGCTCTAGGTCCAGGTTGTGTTGTCTTAGGGGGTTCAACCTTGACCTCAACTTCACGTGCAACCTGACTTGGTGGAGAATGCAAGTCAACAAGCTCACCCATTTTAATCTTTTTCTTGATAACTCTAATATGCTCATCCATGTTGGATAGAGACATTGGACGAAGCCTTCTTTTAGAGAATCCATACAACTTCAAGAAGCTCATCATCCTCTGCCTACTAACAGACTACTTTTGACTCTTTTGAATGATGGCTCTTGACTTTGTAGCCTTTTCCCTTATCTTCCTCTTAGTAGCCTTTTGTTCTTTTATCGCTTGTTGCTCAAGGTGCTTGAGGTATTCAAACTCTAAATTATATGATAGGGGAAGAAGTGCAGATGCTTGATAGAGGCCTGTGGCACTTAGGTAGCTAATCATATTTTGTCTATCAGCTTCCTTGTCTACCTGAGGTTGTTGCTCAGTTGCCACAACCTTTGTCTCAGTACTTTCTTGAACTGGGGAAAGGGTAGGAGCATGTTTGTTGAGTCTTTTCTTCTTCCTATCTTCCTTGATCTTAAGGAGCAGTTCTACATCCTTTGCCTCCTTCCTCTCCTTTGACAACTTAGTGTTGGCCAGTTTATTAAGCTCTTCTAAGGGAAGAGAGACGAGTTCATCAATGTTGTAGTTCATGGTCCCCAAATATCAAGCTGCCCTTAACTCATCATCCTGAGTGTTTGGCTTAGGGGAAGCCCTGATTGCAGCCTCTATGAAGCGTGTGGACCCACTTGAACTCTCTCCCCTTAGCTTCCTCTTCCTCTCTCTTTCCATTTGTCACTCACAGGCCTTGGTGACTCAGAATGGAGAGAGCCTTGGCCTTCATTACTTGGTTCAGCACTTAAGCTCTGGCCAGAGAGAGGTTGTGAAGCACCTTCACCAACTGGTGCCTCACTAAGGGTAATGGGTGCTGAAGAGGTTCCTGTCTCAAGGTTCACAGACTCAACTACTGGGCCTTCAGTTAAGGTTTCCCCTTTGTAGCTAATCTTGGGGGGTTGACCAATAGTCTTGCCTGCTATACTCTGTTTATATAGTCTAGATCTCATGTTGAACTATTCCAACACCCTATCTTGAATCCTTTCTGCTGACCTTGCAGCTTGCCTATTTTGACTTGGATTGGCAAGTGGAAGATCAATCAGATAGGTGCTCTCATAGAATCTTAGTTGGAGAAGTTGAAGATTTCCTGTTGCCCTTGAGATCTAGAGATTACCAGGGCTCTTCTATCAGTGTCATACCTCCATCCTATAATTGGACTCTTAGTGTGATGAAATAGGGTAGGCATAGCCCTTGGTATGATTTGGTTGTCGAGACTCGATAAAAAAAGTTAATTTATCGGTCTTAGCTACCTTTATTGTGCAAGGGTAAGTAAGGTCATCTCTACACGGAATATGTGGAAAGTGTTTAATAAAGCCGACTCGATCAACTTAAAGACACAAACTTTACAACTAAAAATTGAAACTTTAGAATGAATTAATGATGATAATTGCGTAAAGCAAGAAACTTTAAAACAAATTTAAGTAAATAATAAGAAACAATCACTTCCGGGTTTCTAATTCTGCAAGATCAACAATTAATACTTTTAAATTAGGGTTTGTAAGAACAATACTTCAAGATCTTAGCTTTTGATTAAAGTGTCAACAAAGGAACAATCTTTTAAGACTCGTTCATTTATAATGTTGCCAATTCACTTATATCACGTAGCCTACTTTTCTTAATGGGCTCTGATGCAAGGAAACTGAAATCTGATAATCAAGCAAACAACTTTATTTACAAGCAAACCATTTAAATCAACCAATAAATAATTTTTCATTCAATAGATCAATGTTCATTACAAAAACCTAATCAAACATACCAATCATCTCACTTGACAAGAATTGTACTCCCGAAAGCAATCACCAAAAGCCTAGCCACACATCATCTTCATTAAATCTTCAATATTGATTTGGAGAATGTTTGTGGATGATTTGGGGAGCCTTAGAACACCAAAAATCACCTAAATTTTGTCACTTTTCATCTCCAAGAAATTCTTGATCGAATTAGGGTTGATTTGGCTTAAATAACTTGAAAATCCGCAAAAATCAGCAAGTTGTTCAGCACATAGGTTTATCATACGCCCACATGGGCATATAATACGCCCAAAACAGTCTTCATACACCCAACTTTCTGCTTTTTCTTCCAAATATGCCCACTGATACGCCGCCAATACTCCGCCCGATGTATTATACACCCAAATCCGGCGTATCATATGTCGGTACACCTAAATTTGTGCATTTTCTTGTAAATTTACATCTTCAATCCTTGTAGTTGCGTGTTTTGGTTTTTTTCATCCAAAATAAGCTTCTTTTAGCTCCAAAACCCTATGAATCAAAACAAAAACAAATTGAACTCTTTCCACCATAATCATGATATAAAATCAAGCATTTATATCAATTAAATACCAAATTATTGACACGTGATCACATCCCCACACTTAACCTTTTGCTTGTCCCTAAGGAAACTTACTTGCACACTTCTCCCTAATTAAGTACACATGCTACATTATCACCACCTTGAACAAGTAAGATCCCAAGACATGTTTAGTTTTCAACTTCATGATGTAATATTCACAACCTAATCATTCAATACTATTTGCATTTGAAATCTTTGGTTGGCATATACTTACCTTTTGCTTCAAACATTCATGCATTCACATTCCTATCAATAAACACTCCTCTCAGTTTAGTTTGTGGACTAGTGATGATATACTAGTCTTTATGGACCTCTCAAACCATGAATACACATACTAACCATAAGCTTGTATATTAATCAAATCACCATCAATTGACACAATATAATACAAAAATCAAGAGGTCTTTCTTGGGTGGTAATGTTAGGCTAGGGTTTAAGGTGGGATTGAAATGGATTTTAGAGTGGCTAACAGAGAAGGAAATCTAATTCAAACACAATAGATGTCTCATTTATCACTCTTATTCTTCTGCTTGCACTACTTGTACAATTTCTCACACTATTTTTCTTTGCTGCATATTTTGGTCATTTTGACCTCCTTTAAGTCCAAGGATTCCAACAGGGAATTATCAGGTTAGATCTAATGAACAATGATCGCGGAATTATCATTGTTCATAGTTTTAATCAATTAATGATGAAATAGCAATTGTGATATGAATTATTACGACGAACAACTAAGATAAATGATAAGAACAAGTGAATATAAGGAATAGACAATGAGTTTGATTCAAATGGTTTTTATTATCATTGACTAATGATTACAATTGTGTGACAACCGACCTCTAGGTTGTTATCCTAACCCTAAATTACTTGCATCATTATCCATCTTATGAGTGCTAATAATTGAAACTATTCAACCCTACCATGAAATTGGAAACAATTCTTGTTACTTGATTCAAATTATGGTTTCATATGATTTTTATTATTGACTTTTAGTTAATTTAGGTTTCTACCTTTTAAAAATTTGTGTTCCGGGAATGTTGACTAGTCACCCTTACAAAATTAATTTCAAGAGAAAGCAATTAAAATGTGAGCATACACACTCACACTCTCATATTTTCGGCCCATGCATGCATGGACATGCACTAGATACCTCAATTAACACCATCCACTAAACAATACATTATACCCAATACTACAAAACTACACTACATAATAACAATTTGTAATTAAAAATTAAATCAAACCCCCCCCACTACATGCCAATCTCGGCCGCCCCACTCCCTCCACTCTCCTCCTCTCTACACCACCACCACACCCACCACTCACACTCCATGCAAGACTTCAACTCTCTCCCTCTCTTCCCTCTTATTCGAAATCTCAGCTGAGAACACACACACACACACCACAACTCTCTCAAAAATCCTCTCTAGTCCAGCACAAGATCGTGAACAACAACACCAAGCAACCATCATCCAAGCTCAAACCGCAAGAAGGTGGCCTCATTTGCGAGTCTTGGACACACACCTGCACTTGTCCGACTTTTCCAGCCTTTGTTCGAGGTTCTACAGCCAAGTCCAAGGAGTTTCTAGCCATCCACGACCATCAACACCTTCCAAATCGTGAGTTACATCAAGTGTAAGCTCCATGTTGTCGGTTTTGGACATTTCTCTTGTTTTCTTCATTTGTCACCTAAAAACCTTGCTTTTCCTTGTTGCAGTAGAAACTTCTCACCATCACCTTGTTCTTAAGGATTTCCCAACGTTCTTGAAGGTAAATCTCATGTTATGATAGTCATTCTTGAGGTGGAAACCGATGAATGTTTCAACTCTTGTAAACCAAACTTGTAACCTGCATGTTAATGGCTTAATGGACTCCCAAGAACCTGTTTTAAAAGTTCCAAAAGGCTACATAACTCGAACCCACGGTTATTACATGGATTACACCTTGAAATCCTTCTTTCTACATGTAACAACACCCTTTAAGCATTTGTTTGAAAAACCCTCTCAACCAAGACTCATAACCTACTCATGAACGACTTTGAGACACCTTAATAATCTGTTTATAAAGTTAAATAAAGTGTTGGTAATGTTTAAGCTCAAGTTAAGATGATTTACACAAGTGTTATGGTCGGTTATGACATTTTCTACATATTTGAAGTCTATGGATGTGTAGAACAACTAGGCCACTTTTTGGGACTGAAATTTCAGTAGGTTTTGATGAATATTAAGAGTGTTAGTAATGTTTAATCTCTGGAATAAAGGACATGTTGTGATTAGCCCCCTTTTAGTCACTTTCGGGGCCCGAAAACATGATAAAACGACCTTAAAAATAGTAAGAATATGAATTTAACACTTTTGAAAAGTATTCCAGGCTTAAAAATGATAAATAAAGTGTTCTGGAGTCAATGGGAATTTAAGTGGTCAAAGGAGCAAATAAATGACGTTTTAGCTAAAAACGGGTCCTAACCGAGCATCGTTTTGAGAAAAATCCATAGAATTGGAGTTCAAAGCTAAGGTTTATAAAAACTATATGATTTCAGTAAGTTAAGTAATAAAAGACTTAAAGGACTTGAAAAATTGGTCAAACAAGCTTTAAATGGTCAAACCCGGTCAAAACCGCGTTTTAACAGGTCAAACGTAAAAACGAGATTTTCAACTATTAAAGGCCCAACTTCACAACCTAAGTAATTAAACTTGATAAAAATGCCTTTTAGATGATACTTTCTGGTCCAAGATGCAAATTTATGAAAACCCTAAATTAATGGTTAAAACTCTCCGGCTTTTACCGTAACCGGGAGCGTTAAACGCATAGTATCTAATATCGGACCCGTAAACTAAAATTTTGAAGCACTTACTCTATAAAAGTATAATATTACTCTAAGAATCTGATTTTTGGTCTTAAATGTCAATTTTGAAACTTGAGGGTAGAAACTGTCAATTTTGAAACTTGAGGGACCAAACTGTAAAATTTTTCCAAACTTAATAACCGACTTCCAGGAAGCTAATAATCACTTGAACAACAAAATTCCTTAATATACTTAACCTAATGAAGTAAAAATCCCAATTTTCATGAAGACACCTTGACCTGCCATAAAAGGGAACTTTTTATACAAACTTTCACGAAACCAAAGCCTTACACAATAGCTAAACTCTTGACACTATTATTGGACCTTAAATGAGTTTAGGGCAGTAGCTTATTACTTAATATGTACATGTTAGGGTGCTAGACTTGAGACACTCCCGGCACACCATGAGACTTTTGACTTGAAACCTAAGGTGAGTTCAAGTGACCCCCCTTTTTACTATTGTTTTGGGATGAAACATGCTCTGTTATTTATGAACTATAATTGTGCTTTACTTGATGATTGTATGTGGGACTTACGGATACCTGCTGATACTTATATCATGATCATTAATTCTTTCGTGAACCGCTTGTTTTATATGAATAGATCTATTTGGGGAATCCCCCACACACAGTGGCTTCCGTTCCAGGAAGGGTACCCCACTGAGATCCTAAGGGGTCGTTTGTGGCATGTAACAGGTTTTGTTAAGAAACTATGGTGAACCATCAGGGCAGGTATGGTTCACTGGTTTGGGGCTCAGTTCTTCCTTCGAGAATATCCGGTTAAAGAATGAAGAATCCTAGCTGTTGTGAAGACCTAGACCTATCCCCGCGACCATGGCATTGGCATATTTCCTTAATGAACCATTTGAACAATTTCATGTTTATGTTGAACAAGTACATTTTATTTTTATGGGTGACTGTAAAACTTATTTGGGGGCTTGATTGTTTCTAGCCCCGGTATTTTTTTTAAAATATTAATGCCATGTGATATTCTCTCCTTTGAGCTCTTGTAATGGTTTGTTTCCGCTGCCATATATTGTTGCTAGTCTGTGACGTCCCACCCTACCTGGGCCCGGGGTGTGACAGATTGGTATCAGAGCCAAAGGTTGTAGAGAAGACGGGAATACCATAGTAGACCCTAGGCTACAACCCTGATACCCTAGGACTGTCCTTGTGGGAAGTGTTGAGATGATCGGGTTGGGTAAATTGATGATTACACTTGATCAACGTAATCACTGATCTTTAGGTTATGATTGAACTTCTCTTATTTATATTGATGATTTTGAAACTAAATTTCAAAAAGGGGATTTAAATGATTTTTTTTTATTATTATGATGAACTATGTTATTCGATACTACTTGAAGAGACTATTGATTTGGGCAAAACAGATAGCTATATGTTGGAATAACAGATACTATTGCCATCACTACTATTACTAGTACTATTATTATAATCATGAGCTATGAGAAACCAAATTACTCATGATGTATTTCTTACAGGACAACGTCTATGGCTGATAAAGGAAAGGCGCCTGCTCACCCCGACACTGAGACCACTCCTACCGGAACCCTGAGGAGGGCGAAGCCTCAGACACAGTATGAAGCGTACCTCCGGAGATGCGGACATCCAGGGTGGATATCCATCACGTCCGAAGACACTGAAGCTTCCGAGGACTCTTCCTCCACATCACCTTCTCGAAGCCGAACGCATTCCCACTCTCCTCAAGTAGATGTTCCTACCCTCTCACCCATCCCACCTATTGGGAATAGGGGTGCGCGTACTGTCACCCGACCTCGCAAAAGCGTTAGGCCAGGATCCTCCGTATCCTTTAGGATGCCTCCTCCTCCTCCCCCGCCTGTTAGGATTCCGACTTCTGTACCTCCACTGTTTGACCCACGTGACGAGCACCTGATGCCGTCGAGACATAGTATGTATGACGGCCCTAGCGTACTGGCTGGTGATAGGTACTCCCAGTCGAGTCGCCGGGCAAGTGATGTAGGACCCTCCGAGGCGACATTGGATGAGATCTTGAGGACCGTTCGCCGTCAGGAGTTGACTGTTCAGCACGCCACTCGAACCTCCCAGTCTGCTCAATTCCAGGCTATGATGGCTACGCAAGGAGTGCAGCGTTTGGAGCAGGAGCAGAGGAAGAAGAGTACAGGATGGTTTGGATGGCTGAAGAAAAAGTGGATGTGAGAGTAGGAGTACTCAGCGGGATTATCTGTCTCTAGGCAGTAGAAGGAAACTATTTGAAATATTATTCGATACTATTATTTTTATTATCATGGGGGTGATGGCACCTTCCAAATTGTAAGAGCTTGACTCTGTTTCTACTTTGTTGGATGATACTATCATGAACTGTTTGTTGGGATGCTAGATTTATTGAACTGTCTGTATTAAATTGCTATATGTTGTGTTGTGCCTTGAAATTGGTCTGTGCCTTTTTCTAATTGGTTGTCTAACTGTTATGTCATGTTTTGATTTGGACTTTGTAAGGTTTCCTTAGTGGGTTGTAAATACTTATGTGCATGCCATGATCCCTCTTCCGAGGCATGGTGTAATAGGATAATGATGCATAGGCTATTCGAAACAAATTATGAGATGCTAAACGAATCTATTTGTGATACTATCAGAATGCCGACTCGCAGAGGAACACGATTTGGACGGCGAGGAGCCACCAGGGGCCGCCGTGAGGAAGCAAGGCAGACTGGAAGCCAACCTACTCCACTAGGGACTCCCACGGGGAAAATGCTAATCAAGAGAGTGACGAAAGAATTGCTAACCTCGTAGCTCAGCAACTGGCTAACGCCATTCCGACTATTATTGCACAGATAAATGCAGACCGGGATAACGCTACTGGTAATGATCGGCCGGTGAACGATGAGGGCCACGACGAAGAAGCCGAGGCGTTAAGGAATGGATGCTCCTATAAGACCTTCATGGCATGTAAGCCTAAGGACTTCTATGGCACCGAGGGTGCTATAGAGACTTACAGATGGATTGACGAAATGGAAGCTGTCTTGGACATTAGCGAGTGCAAGATGGATCATATGGTGAGGTTTGCATCACAATCTCTCAAGGGATCAGCTCTTGAATGGTGGAAGTCAATTACTCAAAGCCGTGGAAGAAATGTGGCTAATCGAATGGGCTGGACTGAATTCCGAGAGCTAATGACCAACAAATATTGCCCCATCAATCAACTCGAGAAGCTGGAGACAGAATTTTTAAGCTTGGAGATGAAAGGTCCCAACTACACAGAATATATCAATCGTTTCTTAGCCCTATCCCGACTTGTTCCACATCTGGTGACGCCTGAAGCCAAAGGTGTAGCACGGTTCATCTGGGGACTACACCCAAGAGTTAGGGGAATGGTCCGTTCCTCCCAGCCTTTAACCCTACAAGCTGTTGTCGACCTTACCAGCAGTTTGACTGATGACTTAATTAGGGCTGGATGGACTGAACAAGCAAGGGCTGATGAGAAGAGGAAGTTTGTTGGTGAGAAAAGGAAGTGGTTTGAAGTGAAAAGAGCGGTTGGAAGTAGTAGTGGGTCAGGTAGAAAGAGTTCTGAAGGTGCGAGGCGCGATGATCCGGGGAGCAAGAACCGGAGATTGTATTCGGGGACAAGCCCATTTTGCAACAAGTGCAAGTTACATGATCAAGGGGAATGTAACCCGATGCCCTGTTTTAGGTACAAGAGAACAGGCCATTTAATTAAAGACTGTACTTACGCACCAGGAAAACAATGCTATGAATGTGGAGATCCAGGGCACATGAGAAACAAGTGTCCTAAGCTGGGTAGAGACAAGGATGCCAAGCACAACAAGCCTAAGGGAAGAGCTTTCGTAATGGACCCAGCAGGAGCTCGTAGGGAACCCGACGTGGTCAACGGTACGTTCCTTGTAAACAATCATCCCGCTACTGTACTGTTCGATACTAGAGCGACTGCTAGTTTTATCTCTAGTACTTTTAGGCCATTGATTGACTTAGACGCGTGTGCCTTGACCGATACGTTTACCGTAGAATTAGCTGACGGTAACATTTTAGAAACTAACGAAATCATTAGGGATTGCCCGCTGAATCTAAAGGGGAATACGTTTAGGATAAACTTGATGCCCATTAAGTTAGGAGGATTTGATGTGGTTGTGGGTATGGACTGGCTAGCGAAGCATAGAGTCGAAATCATATGTGATGAGCGTCTACTCAAGATACCGTTGAGCGACGAAGAAGTGTTAGTGGTAGAGGGTGAAAGGAGTAACACCCTATACCCTATGATATCCCACTTAAAAGCTACCAAGAGCTTAATGAAGGGATGTCCAGCTTTTATAGTTTATGTGATGAAGACCCAAAAGGAGAAGAAGATCGAAGATATTCCCGTGGTTTCTGAATACCCAGAGGTGTTTCCGGAAGACCTACCAGGACTCCCCCCGAATCGGCAAGTCGAATTCCAGATAGACTTGTTGCCTGGTGCTGCACCGGTAGCCAAGGCACCGTACCGACTCGCCCCACCTGAGATGAAGGAGCTAATGGTACAAATTCAAGAACTACTGGACAAGGGATTTATACGTCCGAGTGTCTCTCCATGGGGTGCCCCGGTACTATTCGTGAAAAAGAAAGACGGAACCCTGCGAATATGTATTGATTACAGAGAATTGAACAAGCTGACCATAAAGAACCGTTACCCTCTTCCGAGAATAGATGACCTATTTGATCAACTACAAGGAGCAAGTTATTTCTCCAAAATAGATTTGAGGTCAGGATACCACCAACTAAAGATAAGAGAAGAAGACATACCCAAAACGGCCTTCCGAACTAGGTATGGACACTATGAGTACTTGGTCATGCCCTTTGGACTGACTAATGCTCCAGCAGCATTCATGGACCTCATGAACCGCGTTTGCCGCCCTTACCTCGACAAGTTTGTGATCGTGTTTATTGACGACATACTGATCTATTCCCGAAGTAAAGACGAGCACGAGAAGCATCTCAGGCTAATTCTTGAATTGCTCAAGAATGAACAACTATATGCCAAGTTCTCTAAATGTGAATTTTGGATGCGCCAGATCCAATTCTTAGGACATGTGGTGAATGAGGATGGGATTCAAGTTGACCCTTCCAAGATTGAGGCCATAAAGAATTGGAAGATTCCTGAAACTCCTACGGAGATAAGGCAATTCTTAGGACTGGCTGGCTACTACCGACGATTTATAAAGGACTTCTCGCGTATAGTGCAACCTTTGACCGCACTAACCAACAAGATCACAACCTTTGTGTGGGAGCGAGAGCAGAACGAGGCGTTGAAACGCTTAAGGAGAAGTTATGCAGTGCACCTATCCTTGCTCTTCCAGAAGGAGTAGAAGACTTCGTGGTCTATTGTGACGCTTCGCGTCAAGGGCTAGGATGTGTATTGATGCAACGCAACAAGGTGATTGCTTACGCATCTAGACTGCTGAATGATCATGAGAAGAACTACACGACGCACGATCTGGAGTTGGGTGCCGTGGTGTTTGCTCTCAAAATTTGGAGGCACTACCTTTATGGCACAAAGTGCATCATCTACACTGACCATAGAAGTTTGCAACATATCCTTGACCAAAAGATGCTCAACATGCGTCAGAGAAGATGGGTCGAGCTATTAAAAGATTACGAGTGCGAAATCCGCTACCATCCCGGTAAGGCCAATGTTGTGGCGGATGCGTTGAGCCGAAAGGAAAGAGAAAAACCTCTTCGTGTACGAGCCTTAAGGATGAGTGTGTATACCAACCTTATTACAAAACTGAAAGAAGCCCAAAGCGAGGCATTAAAGGAAGGAAGATTAAAGGAAGAAGGATTGACTGGAATGGGAAAGCAATTTGAGATAGGGGACGATGGTACATACAGATATGAAGGAAGGACTTGGGTGCCAAAACACGGAGGAATTCGAGAAGTAATCCTCGACGAAGCACACAAGTCTAGGTATTCGATTACCTTGGAAGTGATAAGATGTACCAGGATTTAAAGGCACTTTTCTGGTGGCCGGGAATCAAGAAATCAATCGCCGTTTATGTGGGGAAATGTCTAACCTGTGCCATGGTAAAAGCTGAGAACCAAAAACCATCAGGAACGTTACAACAACCGGAAATCCCAGAATGGAAATGGGATAATGTCACGATGGATTTTGTTACCAAGTTGCCCAGAACGTTTAAAGGCCACGATGTTATTTGGGTGATAATAGATAGGCTAACGAAATCAGCTCACTTCTTGCCAATTAGAGAAGACTACGACATGACGAAATTGGCCCAACTATATGTCGACGAGATAGTAACGAGGCATGGAGTGCCTTTGTCGATCATCTCCGATCGTGATAGCCGTTTCACCTCTCGTTTCTGGAAATCATTCCAGCAAGCTTTAGGAACCCGTTTAGATCTAAGCACGGCTTACCACCCTCAGACCGACGGACATAGCGAAAGAACTATTCAAACGATGGAAGATATGTTATGAGCTTGCGTGATGGACTTTGGCGGAAACTGGGATAACCATCTTCCTTTGGTGGAATTCGCCTATAACAATAGTTACCACGCGAGTATTAAAGTCGCTCCGTATGAGGCCCTATATGGCAGGAAATGCCGATCACCATTGAGTTGGAATGAGATTGGTGATAGCCAAGTGATGGGACCCGACATCGTGTTGGAGACCATCGACAAGATCTATAAGATAATGGAGCGACTGAAAGCAGCTAGAGATCGGCAGAAGAAGTACGCTGACAGGAGACGGAAACCTCTAGAGTTCCAAGTGGGCGACAGGGTAATGCTAAAGGTAGCACCATGGAAGGGAACTGTGAGGTTCGGAAAAAGAGGAAAGTTAAGCCCAAGATACATTGGACCATTCGAAATACTGGCAAGAATTGGCCCAGTGGCGTACAAGTTGAAACTACCCCCGGGGTTGAGCCACATACACGACACCTTTCATGTGTCAAACTTGAAGAAGAGCATGGTAGACAAAACCCTAGAACTGCCATTAAAAGAAGCAAGAATAAACGACAAACTGAATTTTGTGGAAGAACCCGTGGAGATCACGGATCGCTTGGTCAAGCAACTTCGGCGGAGCCGCATACCCAAGGTTAAGGTTAGATGGAACTCCAAGCGAGGACCTGAATTTACTTGGGAGCGTGAAGATGAAATGAGGAAGAATTATCCACACCTCTTCAAACCCACCCGTTCAGTCTCTAACCAAAGCTAAAATTTCGGGACGAAATTTTCTAAACGGTGGGAGAATGTGACAACCGACCTCTAGGTTGTTATCCTAACCCTAAATTACTTGCATCATTATCCATCTTATGAGTGCTAATAATTGAAACTATTCAACCCTACCATGAAATTGGAAACAATTCTTGTTACTTGATTCAAATTATGGTTTCATATGATTTTTATTATTGACTTTTAGTTAATTTAGGTTTCTACCTTTTAAAAATTTGTGTTCCGGGAATGTTGACTAGTCACCCTTACAAAATTAATTTCAAGAGAAAGCAATTAAAATGTGAGCATACACACTCACACTCTCATATTTTCGGCCCATGCATGCATGGACATGCACTAGATACCTCAATTAACACCATCCACTAAACAATACATTATACCCAATACTACAAAACTACACTACATAATAACAATTTGTAATTAAAAATTAAATCAAACCCCCCCCCACTACATGCCAATCTCAGCCGCCCCTCTCCCTCCACTCTCCTCCTCTCTACACCACCACCACACCCACCACTCACACTCCATGCAAGACTTCAACTCTCTCCCTCTCTTCCCTCTTTTCGAAATCTCAGCTGGGAACACACACACACACACACACCACAACTCTCTCAAAAATCCTCTCTAGTCCAGCACAAGATCGTGGACAACAACACCAAGCAACCATCGGCCAAGCTCAAACCGCAAGAAGGTGGCCTCATTTGCGAGTCTTGGACACACACCTGCACTTGTCCGACTTTTCCAGCCTTTGTTCGAGGTTCTACAGCCAAGTCCAAGGAGTTTCTAGCCATCCACGACCATCAACACCTTCCAAACCGTGAGTTACATCAAGTGTAAGCTCCATGTTGTCGGTTTTGGACATTTCTCTTGTTTACTTCATTTTTCACCTAAAAACCTTGCTTTTCCTTGTTGTAGCAGAAACTTCTTACCATCACCTTGTTCTTAAGGAGTTCCCAACGTTCTTGAAGGTAAATCTCATGTTATGATAGTCATTCTTGAGGTGGAAACCGATTTCCACCATGAAAACCCTTTTTTTGGTGTTTTGGTATCATCTAACTTATGAATGTTGCAACTCTTGTAAACCAAACTTGTAACCTGCATGTTAATGGCTTAATGGACTCCCAAGAACCTGTTTTAAAAGTTCCAAAAGGCTACATAACTCGAACCCACGGTTATTACATGGATTACACCTTGAAATCCTTCTTTCTACATGTAACAACACCCTTTAAGCATTTGTTTGAAAACCCTCTCAACCAAGACTCATAACCTACTCATGAACGACTTTGAGACACCTTAATAATCTTTTTATAAAGTTAAATGAAGTGTTGGTAATGTTTAAGCTCAAGTTAAGATGATTTACACAAGTGTTATGGTCGGTTATGACATTTTCTACATATTTGAAGTCTATGGATGTGTAGAACAACTAGGCCACTTTTTGGGACTGAAATTTCGGTAGGTTTTGATGAATATTAAGAGTTTTAGTAATGTTTAATCTCTGGAATAAAGGACATGTTGTGATTAGCCCCCTTTTAGTTACTTTCGGGGCCCGAAAACATGGTAAAACGACCTTAAAAATAGTAAGAATATGAATTTAACACTCTTGAAAAGTATTCCAGGCTTAAAAATGATAAATAAAGTGTTTTGGAGTCAATGGGAAATTTAAGTGGTCAAAGGAGCAAATAAATGACGTTTTAGCTAAAAACGGGTCCTAACCGAGCATCGTTTTGAGAAAAATCCATAGAATTGGAGTTCAAAGCTAAGGTTTATAAAAATTATATGATTTCAGTAAGTTAAGTAATAAAAGACTTAAAGGACTTGAAAAATTGGTCAAACAAGCTTTAAATGGTCAAACCCGGTCAAAACCGCGTTTTAACAGGTCAAACGTAAAAACGAGATTTTCAACTATTAAGGGCCCAACTTCACAACCAAAGGAATTAAACTTGATAAAAATGTCTTTTAGATGCTACTTTCTGGTCCAAGATGCAAATTTATGAAAACCCTAAATTAATGGTTAAAACTCTCCGGCTTTTACCGTAACCGGGAGCGTTAAACGCATAGTTTCTAATATCGGACCCGTAAACTAAAATTTTGAAGCACTTACTCTATAAAAAGTATAATATTACTCTAAGAATCTGATTTTTGGTCTTAAATGTCAATTTTGAAACTTGAGGGTAGAAACTGTCAATTTTGAAACTTGAGGGACCAAACTGTAAAATTTTTCCAAACTTAATAACCGACTTCCAGGAAGCTAATAATCACTTGAACAACAAAATTCCTTAATATACTTAACCTAATGAAGTAAAAATCCCAATTTTCATGAAGACACTTTGACCTGCCATAAAAGGAAACTTTTTATACAAACTTTCACGAAACCAAAGCCTTACACAATAGCTAAACTCTTGACACTATTATTGGACCTTAAATGAGTTTAGGGCAGTAGCTTATTACTTAATATGTACATGTTAGGGTGCTAGACTTGAGACACTCCCGGCACACCAAGAGACTTTTGACTTGAAACCTAAGGTGAGTTCTAGTGACCCCCCTTTTTACTATTGTTTTGGGATGAAACATGCTCTGTTTTTTATGAACTATAATTGTGCTTTACTTGATGATTGTATGTGGGACTTATGGATACCTGCTGATACTTATATCATGATCATTAATTCTTTCGTGAACCGCTTGTTTTATATAAATAGATCTATTTGGGGAACCCCCACACACAGTGGCTTCCGTTCCAGGAAGGTTACCCCACTGAGATCCTAAGGGGTCGTTTGTGGCATGTAAAAGGTTTTGTTAAGAAACTATGGTGAACCATTCGGGCAGGTAGGGTTCACTGGTTTGGGGCTCAGTTCTTCCTTCGGGAATATCCGGTTAAACACAACTTTAGAAGAGGCCAACCGGGACTGAGTGCAGGGTTGATTATGATTTTTCCCATGATGTTAAACAATGATTACTTTCTTTTTAATCAAAGAAGGATTTGTTAAGTCCTTTTGTTTTTAAACTTTAAGCACTTGAATTCACCAACTTTTTAGTTGACACAAATTTCTTTTGAGCATGTTTCAGGTAAAGAATGAAGAATCCTAGCTGTTGTGAAGACCTAGACCTATCCCCGCGACCATGGCATTGGCATATTTCCTTAATGAACCATTTGAACAATTTCATGTTTATGTTGAACAAGTACAATTTATTTTTATGGGTGACTGTAAAACTTATTTGGGGGCTTGATTGTTTCTAGCCCCAGTATTTTTTTTAAAATATTAATGCCATGTGATATTCTCTCCTTTGAGCTCTTGTAATGGTTTGTTTCCGCTGCCATATATTGTTGCTAGTCTGTGACGTCCTACCCTACCTGGGCCCGGGGTGTGACAAATTGAATTGATGAGTGGATATTGCTAAGGTTCTAATGATATTGTTATGTTTGCTAGGGTTTTGTTGATTTGATTGATCTCTGATAATTGGTGTAATGATGGATGCCCTAATGCGTGACCCTATGCCTTGCTTTTATAGGCACATCGAGTTACTATTAGGGTAACAGTAACTTTCTTATTGGGGTAAGAAAGTTACTCAGAGAATGTCATGATGTGACATTCTTTGACTAAGTTAAAGTCGTCCGTAGGAGTTGACTATATGACGTAACTTAGTGTTTGACTTGTTGACTTGATGTATTTGGTGAAGTACAGGCAAGTGTTGGGCTTCCATAGATCTTTAGTCTTCCGTACGAGATATGTCTTCCGTAGTAGTTGTCACTTGGACTTCATCCGCAGCAAGTTGTTCATCCGTAGAAGATCCTCGGATCCATGAATTCCTTGTCGATGATGCAGAACATCTAAAGAAGTATAAGTTATTCATCCGTAGATAGTTCTTACACTTAGTCAATTTAGAAAATTGACAAGTATACTATTGTTCCTGCAATCATACATAAATCAATATATAATAGGGTTAACCTTTATACATTTATTACATACGATAGAAATAAGATGTACAAGAGTTTATTACAAATTATGATTAAAGTTCTAAGCCTATACAATGAATCTAGACCTATTGGAACTAGATCTAACAATACTCCCCCTTAGGCTTTAGACTTGAAAGATCCTTCACTCTAGCTACAATCTTATTGTTGAAGTTTGATACTGCAACCTTTTTGTTATCATAGGTGTATTTGATCTTCATGCGACTGATGTTCTTCAATATTTCAAAACTTAGACCAAGTACATCCTCTTTGGTTGTTAAAGTTGCCAAAACATTGTTGTTATGAACTATCTCAAGCGCATCCTGATCTGAAATTCTCAGTTCAGAGACTTCATCTATATTTTCTCCAATCAACTGGCTAGCCTCAAACTTTCTTCTTTTATAGGCATTGGCATGCAGTTTCTCAATGGCTTGAATTAGGTGTACATATAAGCATAAGTTATTTTGAGTTGTTCATCCTTGAGCTTAGGAAATTACTTATCATGTAGATATGAAGTGTAGCTTGGATGTAGGAGTTTGATTTCCATGGGATCAAACAGCCTTATGCTTTGAGCCTTCTTCTTATCTTCATTTCTTAACAACACCAATTCCTTTGTCCTCCCAACATATCCCCACTCTGTTACGGGAAATGTATATTGATTTCCTCCTATGATCTTGATTGTTGCTGTTTTTTGTTTGAGTATCCAACTCTCCTCAGGAATTCATCATCAAACAATGTGAAGGAGTTGGATTTTATCTTCTTTTTCCTTGTGATCTTCTATTGTGCTCAACATCATCCCTTCTTGCTTCTTTCAAGACATCATCTTTAAACTTAGTTTTTAACTTACCCACAACCACAAAGAAATCTCTTCCTCTTGGGTTAATTGGATAGTTAGTGATGATTAATCTTTGAAGATCATGAATATCAACATCAGGGAGCATCAAAATTGTTTCTATTGAATGGAAGTATTGAATCCTTCCAGAAGTCCTTTTAATTGCCGCACATTCCCAGTCTGGATCATAATTCCAGGCCATATCCTGTTCTCTTCAGCAGATCCGGGAGTTATAAGATGATCAAATAGCTCAATCAATGTTAACTTCTCTTCAGTGATCTCTCTTACTGTTGTACCAAGTGGCCATACTTTTCCTGGTATTACTTCTCTTGGTTCTCTGGTTAATCTTTCTTTTCCTTTGTATTGATCTTTGCTTTCTACGGTGATTGGTTCAGCAGAAGACTGTTTTGGATTGATGATCATATGCAGGGTTTGGAGCTTCAGTTCTGAACTTCACTCCAGTTTCCAACTCTACTTTCATCACATGTTCCATCATTCTTCTTAGCTCAGCCACTGATCTCCCATTAAGTTCATGCATCTTGTAGTTATGGCTTTGCAGCTAACATGTCATATTATACTTGCTAAGCTTTGCTGTATCACAATGACCTAAGTCTTTCTTGATTTTCTGAATTGCTTGAAATGTTGAGAAGGTTTCATAGTTGCAAATGGGAAGCATGAACCTTGCAAGATCGAACTCTTTAAGCACATTTTTTGTTTCAGACATATTCATTCTTTTCTACCAGGTCATATGGAAAGCCATGATTGATCAAAGTCATGAACATTGCTGATTATGGCCTTTCTTCAAATATATCTTTTGTTGTCAGCAATTCATCAATGTTTATTTCTTGTTGATCTTTGGGAGATTCAATCTTTGTTAGCTCCTTCCATTTTTCATCACTCTCAGAATCATCATGTGACATAGGTTTCAAAGTGGATAAATCCACTGATGGAGTATGTTCTGGTGACATAGTCTTTGCCTTTTTTGGTGAATCTTTGACTTCTATAACTTCTTTCTTGAAACTCCCAATATATTTCCTTTTTTTGTATTGAATGATTGGCTTTGTAGTCTCAGAGGAATCTTTTGTTGTTTTTGTTGTTGGTGCATTTGATTCTAGTGCATATATTTTCATGTTTAGCTTATAAATTTCTGCATATGTTCTTTTCAGCTAAGCAGATTGTTCATTGATAGTCTTGTTTGCTTTATTATCTCCATCAATTGCTTCTCAATTTCACCCTTCTCATGTTCAATAGTCTCTTTGAGTTCTTTGACTAACTGATGTAAAGCAACAATTACTTTGTTGTTTTCTTGAACATCCTTTCTTAATCTTTTCAAGGAAGTTTCTTGTTTCATCACCTTATTCTCCTTTTCCTTTATCATCCCCTTCATCTCCCTTATTCTCTCAAACCTATTGTTTGACTTGATAGTTAGCTTGTTGTACTCAGCAACCGGATAACTTTTGCTTACCTCAATGTCATCATCATCCAAATCATCTTCATGAAAAGCTATGACATCCACATAATTGGTTTCACCTTCACCTTCTTGGTCGACCTCTTGATCTTGATCTATATTCACTTCCAAACAAACTTCTTCAGTTTTCTCTGCTTGTTCAATATCATTATCTTCGTCAAGGTTGATTACTTCTGTTGGTGTAACACTTGCAGTGCTTCAGTTTGATTCAGCTGTTGGGGATATTGGTTCTTGTTGTGGTGATTGAGGTTTATGAGTTGGTGAGAAACGTTTTGTGGTGTTAGAATTGATTGGTGATTGAGGTTGAGATATTGATAAGGCCACTAGCTTGTGACACAAATTCAGTAGCACCAGAGTTGACTGTTCCTTGTGAGTGTATACGAAAGATGGGCAGAGTGTGTTCACTATCAAAGGATTGTATTTGTGGAGATTGGTGGTGATGAAGAATGGGTGATTGTGGAGGTGGTGATGGAGCGTGATGATAAATGGGTGATTGTGGAGGAGAGTGGGATGCTTGTTCAGTTGCAGCAGGAGACATTTCTTGTTCATCTTCAAAAAAAAAGAATGTTGGCATTTGGATCAAGTACATGAGCAAACATTGGCGTCTCTTCTCCTTCATACTTGCCACTTATCTTGTTCAGTACTGATCTTCCTAAAGGAGCTAGAACAAACACATCACCATCTCTTTCAATAGAAGGTAGTTCTGCATTAATAATCAGTTGAAGAACATGAACATCTTGTCAGCCTTTTGGACCCTGATCTGATCACGTAGACATCCAAATATATATTTTGAATAGTTGTAGGTTTGTCCTTCAAAAATTCCAATGATGCTTGAGGATATGTGCCTTGAAAATCTATCTAATCCAGATTTCCTTTTTGAAATACACTTAAGGTAAGTGTGACATAAGAATCGGTAAGACTTGTACAATCTTCCTTTCTTGATTTCTCCCCTTTCATGAATCTCCATCATATCCCAACAAGTTGAATATTCTTTCAACATAGTCATGTTCAAAGACATATGGATGTCCTTCCTCTTAATCTCCCAACTCAAGTACTCCTAATAATATGTTCATCAACTCTCAATCTTTCATTCTTAATCTCTTCATATATCACCTCTTGATCTCCTTCTTCTTCTTCTTCTATTCAAGCAAAATTCCAGAAATCAATAATGTGTGCTTGATGGATGACTGGATCTACTGACAGAGTATAGAATAACCTAGACCTCCCTAGGTAGTTGATAATGTCACAGCATCCTTCATCCACGGGGTCGTCGGCATTTAAGAATGCGCATACATTATGTTCTCTAGCAAATCTGTTTGCCATCTGCACAAAAGAATAAAAATTAGGTCGGAAATGAGAATAAAGACATAGGAATATGAACAGGTTTTCAGATACATAAGAATCAAAATTTTGATTTTTGATATTTATGATATGATTTAAGTTGATAATATTGATATTCTAATGGACAAATGTCAAGGTTTGTGTATGTTTTTATGTTGAACATTGATAGTTTTAAAATGTTGGCGGATAGGGGTTTAAGGTTTTTAAGAACGTTTTTCTAGGTTTGAAAAAGTGTTCTAAAAAGTGAATGAAAATGACAAGTCAAAAACATCATATATAGTCCCTCAGACATATTAATTTTATTTATTAAATGATGTGGGACCCGCACTCCTTATTACCTTTCTGTATTGATTTAATGTTTCCGCAAATAAGAGTTCCTCCGTAGATCATCTACGGATGACTAAACTTAGAGTTGAATCTGTTTGTTAAATCAACACATCCGTAGGTTGCCAATCTACGAAAATCTATAATTTGTTAAATCATTAGCACATCCGAAGGTTACCAATCTACGGATGGTCACCTTTTTGTTTTAAGTTTTTCACTGTTGCTTCTGCTAAATTGTAAATTTTTCACTGTAGCTTCTGCTGAAGTACAAAGTTTGAAACTTATTTGATTGTATGATTCTATCAATTTGTTAGAATCGTTTGTTGCTTTTGGACCTTGTTGACTTGTTTCAATGGCAATTGTGCAAGAATTGATTTGATTAAACCTTCAGAAATCTTGCAGCCAAAGTAGCGCTCAAGTTCCAAATTTTATTCATTATAACTCAATTTTCATGCTAGCAAAATACTACTCCCCCTAAATTTGTGATTAATGATAAACTTATGTATTTATCAAAAATTTATCGAGATAGCATGAAAAGCAATTGAACTGTCCTACTTATTGGGTAAACGGATATAAACAAATGTCAAATATATCTACAAGCAATTACACATATTGTGGGATCATACTATGACAAGGAAAATTTTCCTGAATAAGGTTGATTAAAGCAGTAGACATAGATCTAATGATAATTGCAAGTATATTGATCCACTTAATTTCAGAGAAAAGTATAGTTTCAACATGTCATGCAGATTATCAAATTATGTTGTTAATTAAAGATAGACAAACATGGATTCCACATTCAAGTGACAATAAAGTTTTTCCTTCCGTAAGTGAGTCAAATTATCAGTTTGTCACACTTGAAAACTTTGTTCCTTATAATATAACTTCTATCTTAAGATTGCTATGAAATCTTATAAATGCAGTTTTGATGAATAAGCTCTGGAAGTTAATATACAGTTGATCACATTGGATTCTTTTTAGAGCTTAGAGATGATCATTATCAGGTCACCAGGTCTTTACTTACGTAAAACAAAGGTGCCTTTAACCCATGCATTTGTTGACATAAAACAAAGGGATGATAATGACCAGACTCATGAAACTATCTGTGTACTGAGGTAAACAGAAGGTGTGCATAATCCCAGGTCATTGCTCACGCAAAACAAAGGGAAAATGAGTTGTAAAGATAGAAATTAAAGTATGTCAGAACATAGTGTGTTTAGGTGAGTAATAATGATCACTTAGGAGAAGACTTACTTGCTTGCTTCTTAAAATGGAATTGACCACAAATAGTTATCTGAGTGTTAAATTTGAGCATGAACTTGTATATTTTCCACTCTTGCTTAATCTACTCACATATCAATACGCATCTGATCAGTCTTTATTATAACTTAAATCAGGAAAGAAACCAAAGTCATAGTGTACTATCATTTCCCATATATGCATGTTATAAATAGAAAACATATCTTTTTGTATTTTAAATGTTTTGTGAATGTTTTGGACTTTTTCATATGAACTAAACAACAAGGACAGACTCATGCTTTTCTTTGTTAAGGATGATTAATCTAAGTTGATGATGCCTAAAGATTCAATCAGAAATTAAATCTAACTGAATCAAAGGCTTTAGTGAATAAATCAGCAAGCTGATTTGTTGTATCCACTTTGGTTAACTTGATTAAACCTTTTTCCAAACAATCTCTCAGAAAATGGTATATGATTTCAATGTGTTTTATTTTACTATGTTGCACTGGATTAGTAGTTATGAATATAACAGCTGAGTTATCTATGTGAACTGGTGTATGAAGAAATTATAACCATAATCAAGTAATTGGTTTTGCAACCACAATACTTGAGAGCAACCGGCTGAAGCAACTAAATACTCGGCTTCAGCTGTGGATACTGAAACATTTGTTTGCTTTTTGCACTGCCAAGAAACAAGTCTTGATCCTATGAATTGGCATCCACCAGTTGTGGATTTTCTATTGTTGTTACATCCTCCAAAATCACAATCTGAATATGAATAGAGGTTGTAATCTCCTTCGTTTGGATACCAAAGTCCAAGAGCTGGTTTCCCCTTAAGATATCTGAAAATCCTCTTGACAACATTCAAATGTGACTCTTTTGGATCTGATTGGTACCTAGCACAAACACACATTGGAAACATTATGTCAGGTCTGCTGGCAGTTAAGTATATTAAAGATCCTATCATCGATCTATATAATCTTTGATCACCTGATTTTCCTGAAGGATCTAGTACAATCTTGTCTATTGTTGAAGCTGATGTTTTGCATGAAGAAGAATCAGCAAGGTTATACTTCTTCAAGATCTGATGAATATACTTTTCTTGATTGATGAATATATCATTCGGTTTCTGATGAACTTGCAAACCAAGAAAGAATGTTAGTTCTCCCATGGAACTCATCTGAAATTCAGATTTCATCAAACTTTTAAAGTTTTCACATAATCTCTTGTTTGTTAATCCAAATATGTCATCCACATATATTTGGACAACTAAGACATCTTGATGATCATGCTTGAGGAAAAGAGTCTGATCAATTGTTCCTCTTTTGTATCCATGCTTGAGCAAGAAAGATGATAATGTTTCACACCACTTTCTTGGAGCCTGATGAAGACCATACAAAGCTTTGTCAAGCTTGTATACCCTATGTGGATAATCAGGATCCTTAAAACCTGGAGGTTGAGCAACATAGACTTCTTCATTAATTTTACCATTTAAGAAGGCACATTTCACATCAATTTGGTAAATTGTGAACTTCTTATGTGAAACGTAGGCTAAGAAGACTCTAATGGCTTCATTCCTAACAATAGGTACAAAGACTTCATCATAATCTATCCCTTCTTCTTGAGTATAGCCTTGTGCTATCAGCCTTGCTTTGTTTCTTACAATGATACCTCTATCATCTAGTTTATTCTTGAACAACCACCTTGTACCAATTGGATATTGGCCTTCAGGTAGATCAACTAGATTCCAGACTTTCTGCTTTCTGAAATGCTGAAGCTCTTCTTGCATTGCTTCAATCCAGTTGTTATCCTTTAGTGCAGCAGCGATGTTGGCAGGAAGCACTTGTGAAAGAAAACAATAGAAATGACAAATGTTTGCAGCTCCTCCTTGACTTCTTGTGGTTCTTTCATAAATATCACCAATGATGTTCTCTATTGGATGATTCTTATGAATTCTTGATGTTGGAATTGAAGCAATTTGAATGGATGAATCTAAGTTAGTGTTTTTATTTATGGAAATGAATCCAGCTGAGATGGAGAGTCAACAAAATAATCTTGATCTTCCTCATGTTAATCTTCAGTTGCTGAGTGAAATCCATCTTTATGTTGTGAATCAGCAGATGCATGTATAACTTCTGTAAGAGTTACAGGAACATCTACAGATGTTGAATATTTATTTGCTGATGCATTATAATCCTTAGAAAGTAAAGGAGTATCTCTGGAAATATCTACTGATGTAGATGGAACATCTGCTGATGCAGAGTTTACTTCTCCGGATGCAGTAGAGACTTCTGCGGATGCAGAGTCAATATCTGTTGATACTTTGGTTACTTCTTTGGAAGTTGAAATTTCATTTGTAACTGTTGGAGCTGTACAAGATAGTCTATGATATCAACACAGTCAAAGTCAACAAAAGTCAACATGTAAGGATTCCTGAAGTCTGATGCAACCCAAAACAGCCTAAGTGTCTCAGCAACATGCACTAAGTACTGAAGTGAAGAATGCTTCGGAAGTTTTACACAAAGCATTAGAAAATACTCTAAGTGTAAAATCTTCCGAAGCCAAGACCAATATCTTCCGAAGCCAAACATGAAGTCTTCCGAAGCTTCAGAGACAAAGTCTTCCGAAGCTTCAACCTATGAAGACAGATTTCTTCCGAAGACTTTTAGTATACATGCTTTATCTGATGTACTGTTCCATAAAGCACCTTTTCCGCTGCATCTCTGTAAAGTCACCAACTTACATGAGTTGGTGAAAAGGGCCTTGCTTTTGGTAACTGTACATTGAGGTCTTGAGTCTTCAACTTTCCACTTTATGTACTTTATCCTTTTTGTATTGTATAAGGATGTGAGCTATGGCATGTCATAGTCACAAGGTCAAAAGGCAGATATGCCTTTTGATCCTACAATTGATTTTGTTAGTGTCTAGTCAATTGTATCCAGCTGGCTTTCAAAGTATAGCCGGCTGTAGGTTGTAGTATAAGTATTTCAAGTTCTTGTATCTTTTCTTTATGCTTTGTAACACTTGTAAAAGAACTTGAGAAAGCAATATACTGCCTCCTTGAAACCCATATTCTCTTGTTCTGTCTCTTGCTTTACTTGTGTTCTTTGTATCACCTTTGGTTACCCAGTTCACTGTTTGATTAGAGCTTAGTTAATCTCCTCATTGTGTTGTTGTGTTGTAATTGTGCTTAAGCCCTTAAACGGTCCTGCAATTGGTATCAGAGCTTTCCAGGCTCTTGATATAAGATCTAACCATCTTAAGATCCCTCACACACACAAAAGCTAAACTCTTCAAATGGCTTCCATCTCAAAGACTGATATGGAGACTGGAACCATGAACAAATCCCCACTGATCACTCTTGATGATTTTGACACCTGGTGCATGAGGATGGAAGGCTTCATCAGGTCTCTTGATTCAAGAATGTGGGAATCTGTTGAGAATGGACCTTTCATACCCAGCACCCCCTCTGCTACTGGTGCTGGTATGATTCCTAAAGATGTGGCCAACTACTCAGATGAAGATAGAAAAAGAGTAGAGATTGACAGGAAGGCCATGACTGCTCTTCAGACTGCTCTCCCAAACTCTGTATACAGAGGTTTTAAGAAGTGCAAGACAGCCAAACAGCTGTGGGATGCACTGAAGCTGATGTATGAAGGCTCCTCTGAAGCCAAGGAGAACAAGAAAGATCTTCTGAAGCAGCAGTTTGAAAATTTCACCTTCAAAGCAGGTGAGACCATGACCCAACAATACTTCAGGTATGTTGAGATTGTGGATACCCTAGTGGATGGAGGAGTTCCTCTTGAGAACAGGGACATTGTAAGGAAGTTCATGTCCTCACTTCCTAGGCAATGGACACACTATTGTGTGGTGATCAAGAGGACTGAGAATCTTAAGACTCTTACTCTTACAGAGTTGTATGGGATTCTCAGTGGATACCAGATGGAGATGAACATGCAAGGTTCATCTGGCAACTCCAACAATCAAATGGGTTCAGCCCTTCATGTGGTTGAAAGGGACAGCATAGAACCCCAGCATCATCTCTTATGCTACCCTGACAACTCACAAAAGGGTCCTTTCATCACCTTCCCGGAGACACCAAGGGAGAACTTTACTCAAGGAAGCCCATTCCAAGAGACAAGTTCTTCTCAAGCCTTTGTGTCTGCAGATGAAAGCTGTGGGAATTATCTTTTCACTCTTGAAGACCTGGACTGTATCCATCCAGATGACCTGGAATACATGGAGATAGTTCAGCAGATGGCTCTCCTCACTCACAGAGCCAAGAAGTTCTACAAGAGGACAGGAAGAAGATTTCCAAGCAATGCTACCAGTAGTAAGTTTGGGCTGGATAAAAGCAAAGTTAAGTGTTACAACTGTAACCTTATGGGTCACTTTGCCAGGGAGTGTAAGGCACCTAAAGCAAATGGGGGCCAAACACAACCCAGACCAAACTTTACTGACAAAGCTCCTCAAGCTGAGAAGACAAAGCAACATGCTGCTGTTGCTGTTGAAGAAGGAGGCTTTGACTGGAGTTTTCAGGTGGAGGATGCTTCTCCAAACCAAGCACTGATGGCTGACCATGATGAAGCCAAGGTATTGGAACATCTTTGCTCCCCTGAATGCATTGCTAAAGTAAATAGATACAGGTCCTATAACCTAGAGATGAGATCTGATCTTGAGTCATTAAATATATTAAAATCTGATTTTAGAAAGTCTGAAAATGATTACAAGTTAAAGATAGAGGACTTGGAGAAAACCATTTCAGTACTAAAACATGAACATACAGATTTCAGAACTCAGATCCAAGATCTCATCACTAAGTTAACTGAGTGCCAGGCTGAGCTTGTGATCAGCAAAGCCAAGGCAGAGAAGAGTGTTCTTGAAGAAGAGACCTTCAAGAACATGATATCCTCATCCCTGCACAACAAGGTTTGTTATCAAAATAGACAGGGACTGGGATCAAATGAGATAGCTCCTCCACACACAATCTTGTCTGTAAGATCTCCTAGGTGTGGAACTTGTGAAGATGAGCTTCCTCTCATAGATCCTGTAAGTGAGGATGATGAAGAAGTGATAGTGAAGAATTCCTCTGAGAAGAGTGAAGAAGAGGATTCTTCCAAGGGCCACTATCCTTCTGAGGAGAAGAAATCAACTGTGATGACCAAGTCCAAAAGAAAGAACTTGATCAGAAAGAGCAAAAGAAAAGCAAAGAAGGCTCAAGAAATCAAGGCTACTTTTGATGCTAAGCAGAAACAAGTTTTTATCTCTGCAGGTTTCAAAGTAGTAAGGACTGAAGACATCAACCAAGACTCCTCAGCTAAGAGTCATGGTTCTTGTTCAAATCATCTCAGTGCCAAGAAGAAGACTGAGCTGCTGTGTACCACTGCTGCACAGCCTGGACCATCAAACTCCAAGAACAGTTCACAGCCCAAAGGAACTGTCTCAGCATCTACCAAGATGAAGGTGGAGAAGGGATGTGACCAAAGCCAGTCTTGCTCTCAAAGGGAGACTTCTTTGAAGAAGAAAATGTTGTGTGTTATGTGTGAAAGTACTTCTCACATTGCTAAGGATTGCCCATACAATCCTAAAAGTACTGTCCACATGACTAAAACAAAGACTTCAAAGAGTCTCAAGAAGTCTCAAGCTTCGGAAGGAAAGTCTGTTTCCTTCGGAAGCTCCAAATCAAAGAAGAAGGTAAATGGAAAATTACCTTCGGAAGCAAAGTTGGTCTCGGAAGAAAGGAGTTCTTCCGAAGCACTGAAGTCTGCTGCAGTGACTGTAGATTCTTCCGAAGGATCAGTCATCAAAACTTGTGAAGTTCCAAAAGCTTCTAAGGTTTTGAAGGTCAAGTCCAAGACTCCAAAGGTGGTGTGGAAGTCTAAGAAAGACCAAATGACTGAGGTTTCTCCATCAACAACAGCTGAAGATCCCCATAGTACAACCATAGGATCTATTACTGTTGCATTACCTTCTTTTACTATTAATGAGCCCAAGACAAGTAAGGCTTGGGTTTCCAAATGTAACTAATCATTTTCTCTGTGCAGGAACAGCTCAAGACA
Source organism: Flaveria ramosissima (assembly GCA_025215565.1). Lineage (NCBI taxonomy): Eukaryota > Viridiplantae > Streptophyta > Magnoliopsida > Asterales > Asteraceae > Flaveria > Flaveria ramosissima. Next base: position 70,654,424 of record CM046045.1, on the reverse strand, counting down.
AACAGGAATGTCTGGATAATTGACAGTGGCTGTTCCAGGCACATGACAGGCAATAGGTCTCTACTCCATAATTTTGAGAGAATTGATGGAGGACCAGTTGCTTTTGGAGGAGATGAAGGTGGTTACATTTCTGGAAGGGGCAAGGTCACAAATGGTAAGCTCAGCATTGAGAAGGTAAACTTTGTTAAGGAGCTTGGGTACAATCTTCTGAGTGTATCCCAATTTTGTGATCAGAGTCATAACATGCTCTTTACTGAGCATGAGTGCATTGTTCTCAAGCCTGGTGTGGTCATTCCTCATGAGCATATCCTGCTCAGAGCCCCCAGGAAAGGGAACATGTACAAGATGGATTTGCAAGAAACATCTCCCTCAGGAGAAGTTTCATGCTTTCTATCTAAAGCAAATAGTGATGAGTCTTTCCTATGGCATAAAAGAATGTGCCATGTAAACTTTAAGAACATGAATAAATTAATTAAACATGATCTGGTAACTGGAATGCCAAAGAAAGAGTTTACTAGTGATGATCATTGTGTTGCATGCCTGAAAGGGAAGCAACACAAGGTATCTCACAAGCCTAAGGAAAAGAACTCCATCACTACTCCCCTACACTTGTTACATATGGATCTCTTTGGCCCCACCAGTGTAATGAGTTTAGGAAGGACCTCTTACTGTCTGGTGATCACAGATGATTTTACAAGATTCACTTGGGTCTTCTTCCTTAGAACTAAGGATGAAACCCCTGAGATTCTGAAGAATTTCATCTTAAAAGTTGAGAATCAATGTGATCACAAGGTCAAAACCATAAGATGTGATCAGGGAACTGAATTCAAGAACCAAATCCTTGATGCATTTTGTGATGAAAAGGGTATTACAAGACAATATAGTGCTCCCAGGACTCCTCAGCAAAACGGAGTTGCTGAGAGGAGAAACAGGACACTTATTGAAGCTGCAAGAACTATGTTGTCTGACTCTAAACTGCCTATCACCTTCTGGGCAGAGGCAGTCAATACTGCTTGCTATGTGCAAAACAGAGTTTTAGTAGTTAAGACACATGGTAAGACTCCTTATGAACTTTGGCACAAGAGAAAACCTTTCATTGGTTTTCTCAGGTCATTTGGATGTCCCTGCACCATCTTGAATACCAAAGATCAAATTGCCAAGTTTGCTGAGAAATCAGATGATGGACATTTCATTGGATACTCTTCTCAAGCTAAAGCTTATAGAGTATACAATCTCAGAACTAGAATTGTTGAGGAGTCAGCCAATGTGACTTTCAATGAGCACACTCCTTGTGTGGCTGGTTCTGGTCCGGATTGGCTGTTTGATCTTGATTTAGTTACCAACTGTTTTAACAAATCTTGTGAGCATGTTTCAGGATCTGCAAAAAATCTAAATACAGGTGATCCTGATCCAAGATTTGAGCTAGGAAGACCTTCAACTCATACATCTTCAGCTCCAGTTGGAACTACTTCAGCAAATGAGGTTTCTATCAGCACAACAATGACAAATTCAGCTGATACATCTGGCATGCCTTCAAATTCCAGCTCAGAGGCCTCTCAACCAGATAAAGACACCTCACTTGTAGAAGACAACAATGGTGATGGTGATAGTGATCAGGAATTTCTTGATGCTAATAACCATACCATAGATGACAACATCAATGATGTCTCACACTCATTGGATCAAGTTAATCTTGATAAGTGTGATAATGTGGAGGGTGAATCTTCCAGACCAGATTTAAATTTCTCAAATTTAGATCTTTCTCAACAACTTGCTGTGATCCCTCAGCTAAGGATCCACAAGTCTCACCCCACCACAAACATCATTGGAGATGTTGTCACAGGGGTAAGAACAAGAGGACAAACCCATGAAGCAAATGTTTGTCTTCACTCTTGTTTCTTATCTCAGATAGAGCCCAAGAAAGTTGATGAAGCTCTAAAGGATGGAAGTTGGGTTGAAGCTATGCAACAAGAGCTGCTTCAATTCAAAAGGCAGAAAGTTTGGAACCTTTGTCCTCTTCCTCATGGGAAGACTACCATTGGAACCAAATGGGTTTTTAGAAACAAGAAGGATGATAGAGGAATCATCATCAAGAACAAGGCAAGACTAGTTGTTCAAGGATACACACAAGAAGAAGGGATTGACTACACTGATGTCTTTGCTCCTGTAGCAAGACTAGAAGCTGTTAGGATATTCCTGGCATTTGCTGCATCCAAGAACTTCAAGGTCTACCAACTTGATGTAAAGTGTGCTTTCTTATATGGAGTGATTGATGAGGAGGTTTATGTCAAACAGCCACCTGGTTTTGTAGACCCTGATCATCCTGATTATGTCTGCAAGCTTGACAAAGCTCTTTATGGGCTGCATCAGGCACCCAGGAAGTGGTATGAGACACTATCTGAGTATCTTTGTAAGCATGGATACAGAAGAGGTACTATAGATGGAACTCTCTTCATCAAAGGACAGGGAAATGACTTATTGCTGGTTCAAGTATATGTTGATGACATCATCTTTGGTTCAACTAATCCAAAGCTCTGCAAAGACTTTGAGAAGCTGATGAAAGACAGATTTGAGATGAGTTCAATGGGAGAACTCAACTTCTTTCTGGGAATTCAAGTGAAGCAGGTTGAAGATGGCATCTTCATAAGTCAGTCAAAGTATGTTCAAGACATACTCAAGAGGTTCAATATGACTGATTGTAAGATTGCTAAGACACCCATAGCCAGAAACCACTCCCTTGGTCCAGATCTTGAGGGGGAGTGTGTAGATGAGCACTTATACAGGGCTATGATTGGGTCTCTTATGTATCTTACAGCTAGCAGGCCTGATATCATGTTTGCTACATGTATTTGTGCAAGATATCAAGCCAACCCTAAGATGTCTCACTTAATCACTGTGAAAAGGATTTTAAGATACCTCAAAGGTGCTTCAACACTTGGTCTATGGTATCCAAAGAATCCAAATTTCAATCTGTATGCCTATACAGATAGTGATTATGGTGGTTGCAATATGACTGCAAAGTCTACATCTGGGGGATGTCAATTCCTTGGTGGAAGGGTGGTCTCATGGCAATGCAAGAAACAATCCTGTGTGTCTGCATCAACTGCTGAGGCTGAATACATTGCTGCTGCAAGCTGCTGTGCTCAAGTGCTTTGGATTCAAAATCAGATGCTGGACTATGGATTTAACTTCAAAGAGACTCCTATCCACATAGACAACAATAGTGCTATCTCTATCACTGAGAACCCTGTGCAGCACTCAAGGACCAAACACATCAACATCAGGTATCATTTAATAAGAGATAACTATGAAAAAGGATTAATTAAACTAGTCAAAGTTCATACAGATGAACAATATGCTGATCTGTTCACAAAAGCTTTTGATGAACAGAGATTTAAGTATCTGATATCAGCTATTGGGATGATTAACTTTGAGTAGACTTTTTATTAAAACTAATTCTAATTATTTCTTCTTAAAATATGTGTGTCCTAAGTTGTCTAGTTCATCACTTTCATAAGCTCATGTTTTCTTTGGATGTAAAATTCTTTTTGAAGACTTTCCTTAGATTCTTGAAAATTTTTGATACTTCGGAAGATAAAGATTTTATCTTCGGAAGAAAAACATGTCTTCAAAATACATAACTGTCTAAGAGATTTTACCTTCGGAAGAAGTCAAATTCATCTTCCGAAGCTTAAAATTCTTATCTCAGACACTTATTTATTTTTAAGAACCTTTTCCTTCCGAAGCAAAATTAACCTTCGGAAGCTTTGTTTATTTCTATACAAAGCATTCAAGGGTTTATTTCTCTTCCGAAGCATAAATCTTCAAGACTCTCAGGAAAATCTTCCGAAGCCATTTTAGCTTCGGAAGCTTTTTAAATCAAAACTTCCGAAGACAAATAAACTTCGGAAGCTTTTCGAATTCCAAGAAAACTACTTTTTGAGCAAAAGTAAACTACCTTTTCAGAGGTGGGACCGACTTTCGGATTTCAAAGTTTATCCTCTTTCATTAACTTTGGTTCAAATCCCTTTTCATATAAATACCCAACGGTTCCCCCTCTTTCCCACTATCTTCCTCAATTCTACTGTTTCTCTAACCTAATTCTCTAAAACCGCCTTTGCTTTCTACCTTTCTTCACCCTTAAGCTTCTGAAATGGCCAACCTTAACCGCAGAAACAACCCTGATTTCTCCATGCAACTACACAGGCAACATAATCAAGTTGCTCTGTTAAGCTCTGAGAAAGATGCAAGTTTCTCAGAGATTTGCCAATTCTTGACTCTGTCAAATTATTTCACCTCCCTGACCATTGATCCTACTCTATATGAGGATCACTTGCTTGAATTCTGGAAGACCTGCCAAGAGGTCATTATGGATGGGGAGAAGGCACTGTCTGCCACAGTGCAAGGGAGGACAATCTTCATCACTCCGGCCATCATTAACCAACATCTACAGCTGGATGATGAAGAAGGTGAGGTGTCCTTCCCAAAAGAAGCTGTTAATCATTCTTTTGAGCAGATGGGCTATGAGGGAGATTTCTCTGTAAAGACCTTTAGGAAAGGGAAGGTCTCATCCCAATGGAAATTCCTGCTCCATGTGGTTATCCACAGCTTGTCAAACAAGCATGGTGGATGGGACCAGATTCCTGAGGATCTCTCCTTTATAGTTCATGGAATGGTTCAGGGGGTCAAGTTCAGGTATTCACAATTTGTCTATACTAATTTACTTGCAAACTTAGACTCCTTAGAGTATTACATGTTTCCTAGATATGTTCAACACATTCTCAACTGTGAACTGGGCTCACAGTTGAGGGAAACAGGTAATATTCTTAAATTGGGACAGATGAAGCCCGGCATCTTTAAAATAATGAAGAAGCCAACTGTAGGCTTCTCTGGGGTAGAAACAGCCCTAGTCCCAAAAATGTTAGAGCTCATTGCTCAAGGTGACAACCTAGCAACACAAGCTAGTGTTGAACCCACACCTCTTTTGTCCTTACCATTAAAAAGACCAGATACCCTCACCTACCAAAGAAAATCCAAACGAACCCCTGCTCAGGCTATTGAGTCTGTGCAGGCCCCCAAATACTCAACCTTACAGGAAGAAGTGGACACTAGAGCTCCCACTTCTCCTGAGGAGCAAACCACTCCCATTACTTCACCTATCAGGGCTGAGGTTCCTCAAGCTCACCCTGATGAGCTCAATAGCCCAACAACCTTAAGCCTTCACTCTGAGTCTCAACACTCAAGTGGACAACCTTCAGGGGACAGCTACCATCCCCAGCCTTTGGATCTCAACCAACCAATTCCCAACCTATCCTTTTACACTGATGAAGACTTAGGATTCAGTGAGTACCATGAGTCTCTCTTCTCCTCCCCTACTCAAAGAGAGATGAGTACCTCTGACTCTCCTCAGTCTATCCCCCATCAGTCACCTATTACTGAGGTGGACACTTCTGAACCTGTTCAGGATGTCCATATGGAAGAGGCTCTCACTTTTGAAAGTGATTACATCATTAAGACCTCAACCATGGCAACTCAGCCCATTGGCATCTCAACTGAGGCTGCCAGTGAGCAGAGGAAAACCAGCAGCCAAGAAACTCAAGCTGGTGGTGAGAGAGAGGACTTTGGTCCAATCATCTCATCCCCCAATGAATCTTCTGATGAAGATGAGGGGAATTTGAGACTAAAGGTGCAAAAACTGTCAAAAACATGCACCTATTTAGTCTCTAAGGTTAGTCACTTGGAATCTCAGGTGACTACCCTGCAAAACAGGGTCAATGATCAGCAACTCCAGATTTCATATCTGCAGGAAAAACTAGCTGGGAGACCTTTAAGGAGAGCTCAACCAGGAACACAAGAACCTGTGGAAGTGATTGACTTATCCTCCAGCTCACCTATGCAAGTGGGTGATGCTACCAAAAAGGGGGAGAAAGTTGTTACAACCACAGAACCTGGGAGTTCTTCAGAGAGAATGGACATAGAGGACTCACCATCCTCACTTGCTGTTGTGCATTCTCAGCAACTTCCTCAAGTTCACATTAATGTGGACTCTATAGACTCTCTCATCAGGAGTCTCTTTGAGGAAGGCATACCAAGGGCTGTCTCATCTCCACCACTAGGAACTGGCAATCACATCATAAGGTGGAGGTATGATGATGACAGGAGAGCCCTCATACTTCAAAGAGTTCAAGGCCAACAAGAAGTTTTTCAATTCCAAAGCCTGAGCTTTTATGAAAGACTGGATTTAGTCAACTTGCCACTTGTCAATCCAAGCAATTCAAGACAAGCTGACAGGCTGGCTCAAAGAATCCAAGACAGGATCCTTGCAGAGTTTACTCTAAGAAGGAGACTTAGGGAATCAGGCAATGTCATCGGTCAACTGGATGTTGAGGTGGACCCTAAGATTAGTTTCATAGGGGAAACCTTGACTGAAGGCCCAGTGACAGAACCTGAGACCCCTGTCTCATCATCAACAACTGCTGCTGAGGTCCAAACTCCATCTGAGACACCTGCTGGTGAAGGTGTTTCTCAGCCTCTCTCTGGCCAGAGCATGGAAGCTACTCCAAGCAATGAAGGCCAAGCCTCAATCCACCCTGAGTCACAAAGGTCTGTTGGTGACAAAGGGAAAAGGATAATGACTCCTGAGGAAATTGAGGAGGAAGAGAGAGAGAGGAAAAGGAGACTAAGGGGAGAAAGTTCCACTGGGTCATCTAGCTTCATGCAAGCTGCAATCAGGGCTGCTCCCAGACCAAATACTCAAGATGATGAGTTAAGGGCAGTCAGGATTACCTACTTACAGACCAGGAACTATGACATTGATGAGATCATCTCCCTCCCCTTAGAAGAACTAAATGAACTGGCTGACAGGGAAGTGTCAAGAGAGTTGAAGGAGAAAGAGGATGCAATGATACTTCTCCAACTCAAAGAGGAGAAGAGACAGAAAAGACTTTACAAGCATGCTCCTACTCTCTCACCAGTTCAAGAAAGTCCTGCACAGGAAGATGTGGCTCCACAAGAACCTCAGGTAGATAAAGAGGAAGATAGGATCAAGATGATCAACTACCTGAGTGCCACAGGCTTCTATCAGGCAGATGCACTTCTCCCTTTGTCCTATGACTTCATTGAGTTCGAGTATCTAAAGCAACTTGAGCTTGAGTTAGTCAAGGAAAGAAAGACAACTAAAAGGAAACTAAGGGAAGAAGCTGCAAAGTCAAGGGCCATCATTCAAAAGAATGCAAAGAAGTCTGCTGACAGACAAAGAATGGTGAGCTTCTTGAAGCTGTATGGATTCTCCGGAAGGAGACTTGGCCCCATGTCTCTATCCACCATGGATGAGCATATTAGGGTGATCAAGCAGAAGATTAAAAGTGGAGAACTCATTGACTTGCACTCTCTTCCAAGTCAAGTCCCACCTGAAGTGGAGGTCAAGTTTGAACAACCAGAGACACCTCAACCAGCACCTCCAGCTGAGCCTCAGCAAGCTTCATCTTCTGATCCTAGGCAGGGTCAAACTCCCTCTCCTTCTGAACCTGTGAGGGAGGAACACCCAACTGAGAAAGACACTGATGATCAACATGGTGCTGCAGACCAGTCTTCTCAGTTAAAGACATCCAAGAGGAAGAAGAGGATGGCTTCTAAACCAAAGACTAAGAAGAAGAAGCCAAAGTCATCTACCTCTGCACCTCAGGCTGAATCAGATCAACCTGAGGAAGTGCATGATGAGGCAGCCCAATCAACTCCTATTCAAGTGGCTCCTCTAACTAGTGAGACACCCATCTTGTCCTGGACTTACTCTACCAATCCAGAGAGATGGACTGTTATCAGAGATCAAGGTGTTGAGAATGTCTACTCATGGCAAGACATAATCAACTTACCTCTGCATGATCTCTTTGAGATGAGAAGATACTATGAAAGTCTTGATGATCCTGACCATCTCATGAAGAAAGGAATGGTCCTGATTGTACTGAAGACTACCAACATTTGAAGATCTTCCAAGTGTTTTGGTAGCATCAGCCTAGGGGGAGTTTGTAAGGATTCCTGAAGTCTGATGCAACCCAAAACAGCCTAAGTGTCTCAGCAACATGCACTAAGTACTGAAGTGAAGAATGCTTCGGAAGTTTTACACAAAGCATTAGAAAATACTCTAAGTGTAAAATCTTCCGAAGCCAAGACCAATATCTTCCGAAGCCAAACATGAAGTCTTCCGAAGCTTCAGAGACAAAGTCTTCCGAAGCTTCAACCTATGAAGACAGATTTCTTCCGAAGACTTTTAGTACACATGCTTTATCTGATGTACTGTTCCATAAAGCACCTTTTCCGCTGCATCTCTGTAAAGTCACCAACTTACATGAGTTGGTGAAAAGGGCCTTGCTTTTGGTAACTGTACATTGAGGTCTTGAGTCTTCAACTTTCCACTTTATGTACTTTATCCTTTTTGTATTGTATAAGGATGTGAGCTATGGCATGTCATAGTCACAAGGTCAAAAGGCAGATATGCCTTTTGATCCTACAATTGATTTTGTTAGTGTCTAGTCAATTGTATCCAGCTGGCTTTCAAAGTATAGCCGGCTGTAGGTTGTAGTATAAGTATTTCAAGTTCTTGTATCTTTTCTTTATGCTTTGTAACACTTGTAAAAGAACTTGAGAAAGCAATATACTGCCTCCTTGAAACCCATATTCTCTTGTTCTGTCTCTTGCTTTACTTGTGTTCTTTGTATCACCTTTGGTTACCCAGTTCACTGTTTGATTAGAGCTTAGTTAATCTCCTCATTGTGTTGTTGTGTTGTAATTGTGCTTAAGCCCTTAAACCGTCCTGCACAACATCACAGTCAAAGTCAACAAAAGTCAAACCCGACACGTTCGAGACGGAGATCCGAGAAGAGACGTTGAAGATTTAGATAACTAGGAGTTTTATTGTAATAAATATATTTTGTGGGAACAAAATATATTTTATCTTGTTTTTAGTCATTTTTATGCTTAATATGTAATTTTGTATTAATTAGCCTAAGTCTAGGGGGTAAAGTGCAATTAGTGGATATTAGTCTAGACTATAAATAGGTTAATTGTCATTAGGTTTTGGTTAATGGTTGCATGACCAATAGATTGAGGGATTATTTGTAAACACATATTTTGCAATCTAATTGAAGATCAAAGGGGTTTTGATTGTGATTATCATATTTTAATCTAATTCTTATTGATTTGATTCAAGTTTGATTATCCTGGAGTTACAATTTGGTATCAGAGCCATATTGGATCAAATGCATTGAAGAATTGAAGTTTTTGTTGCTGATTTTAAAGGTGTTCATCAGAATTTTAGAGAGAGAAAGTGGGGGTTTAGAGAGAGAAAGTAGATCTGAAAATTCAAATGTCATCCCAATCACAATCAATTCATCAGATCTACAACAATCTACTACAGATTTGAAGATATACAACATAAATTTCTGATCTACAACATAGGTTATACAAGAAATTGAAAGAAAAATTCAGATCTGAAAAAGTTTCTCTCACACACACTAGTGTGTGTGTTCTTGGTGTTCTTGAGCTTCAAATCTTCAAGGGGCGAAACTGGATCCGATCTTAAACGAAAGTTCAAACTGTTCCGGCGAAATTACAGTTTCGTCCGGCGAAATTCCGGCGAAACTGTAATTCCGGCGAAACTATTCCGGCGAAACTGCATATTTTCCGGCGAAACTATAACCTGCGAAATTATAAAAATCAGCTAAATAAAAAAAATAAATCTGCGAATTTAATATTCATGTTGCAAAATTAAAAAAAAATCAATCTGCGACAAACTGCAAACCCTTCTACCACCAGCAAATCCCTTCTGCGAATTTAAAATCAAACCCTCTACCGGAAGCTCCCTATCGCCACCACCACCACCGCCCCTTCTACCACCAGCAAATCGCCCAACTGCAAATCCACCACCAGGGAGCTCATGGCGACAAACAGGACAAGAGTTTCGAATACTTAGCTATGGGAGAATACAATCGGGATGATAGAGTTCTTTTGAAGCTGCCTTACTTCTCCGATAACGAGTTTCATCTCTGATAACGAACGCTTCTTTGCATACAGCATAGTGCAATTCGCGCGTGACTTTGCACCTCTCCCACCCGGTGGAGATCTGTGAAGTCACTGGATCGTAAAACATCCGAGCATGTTCTTGACGGAAGGATAAACAACAGCAAAAACCAAGAGACAATCAATAACACGAACTATAATATAATGGTTTCATTGATAAAACCTAACGATTACAAGCTCGTTACAACATAAGAATCAAGACTCTTGGCAAGGGGAGATCGAGCATGATCTCCCCTCTCATCCGGCAGCCCTAGGCCCCCGGGTAGACTCCCTCCCCAAACCCTTAATCTCTCTACACATTGAAACTGGTATATATAGGCTTCGGCCCATATTAGATACGACTGGGCCTATTCGTGCGATTGGACCATGCGTATGGTTCAATCGTACGACTGGACCATGCGTATAGTTCAATCGTGCGACTGGACCATACTTATGGTTCAGTCTTACGAATGACCCAATCGCATCTCTCAGTCGCACGACTGGCCCATTAGTAAGGCTCAGTCGCACGACTGAGTCTCATTCGCATATGCTCCTGCGAATGACCCAGTTTCACGTGTTTACAACATATCAGGTTTATACATTAAGTCTAGACTATTCGACAAGCGACGGACACACTATATATGACAATATATGCTCCAACAAATTCCCCCTTGGACGTTGCTTGCGAATAGTAGATAACACCTCTTACAATCTTCAGTCAATCTTTGCTCTGGTTGTCAATAGAATCAAACGAAAACCATATCAGCCAACGTTGCCACTCCGTCAGGTTACTACCATATCCCTGAAAATGAATTTAGGCACAACAGCTTTCGTTTACTTTGCAGAACACCATCACAGCATCAAGATTCCCCATATGACTGATTTTTCCAGATAATGACATGAACAGTTTTCCATTGCTTCAATCTTCACACAGGCTAACCTGATTAACATTAACACCTGCAGAAATTCCCCCTCACATTCAGCATATCCCAATATATAAACGTTGTGCTCTCTTGGCGTCTTCATACGGTGTATTGGGCAAAAGGTTGAAGGTTCCAATCCACAGCTGACAATATCAAACAAATCAGCATGCATGTAGATTCTTCATCGGAAACCGGCTCACATCATCACTTTCTGATTGCGTCTTCAATCTCTCTATACATGGATTCCCCCTAAGAATGAGAATCCTCTCTATGCGGATAAATATAACTTGATTGGCCCATAAATAGTCAGATGCTCCTGACTACCCCACAAAATCAGCACTGACTGCTGACATCTTCTCTTCTCTCTTTCGTGTTCCAACTTCATTCACCTATTCTGGAAGTCTGACGAATAATGGGGTATACATCGAACTTATTTGACAAAAGAATCTCAGGGTGAATGTGCTTTGCTCATCCTCAAATCTGTGCAAAAGGTAGTTCCAGACTTTTTCGGTTTTTTTTTTTTTTTTTTTTTTTTTTTTTTTTGGTCTGGAAAACCGTTCATCCGTATGACGTGGAGGACAAATATCACATTCATGTGAATGGATGATACGAATGATATATTCGTGAGACTGGTCATAAGACTGGTCCAGTAGCATGATTGGTCATAAGACTGGTCCAGTAGCATGACTTGTCATAAGACTGGTCCAGTAGCATGACTGGTCATAAGACTGGTCCAGTAGCATGACTGGTCATAAGACTGGTCCAGTCGCATTCCAGTCGTACGAATGGTCCATTAGCATGGTCCATCAGCATGGTCCAGTCGCACGAATGGTCCATTAGCATGGTCCAGTCGCACGAATGGTCCATTAGCATGGTCCAGTCGCACGAATGGTCCATTAGCATGGTCCAGTCGCACGAATGGTCCATTAGCATGGTCCAGTCGCACGAATGGGTCTGTACGCAGATTTTCAGATCTGCAGCCGCCAAAGCTGCCAAAAACCCTAATTTGATGAATTTTACATGAACCGAAACAAAATAGACATCATCAGATTCGCACGGGTCATAGGAACGTGGTTTCGAGTTCGATTTTAACATAGAAACAACACACGTAACAAAATCTGAGCAAAACACGAAGAACACGAAGTGGGTTTAACGTCAAGATATGAAATTTGATCCAGAAATCAAGAGCTCGGGTTGCTAGAATGATTGTTAGATCATTCCAGCAGTAACCGGCTCTGATACCAATTGTGAAGTCACTGGATCGATAAACATCCGAGCATGTTCTTGACGGAAGGATAAACAACAGCAAAAACCAAGAGACAATCAATAACACGAACTATAATATAATGGTTTCATTGATAAAACCTAACGATTACAAGCTCGTTACAACATAAGAATCAAGACTCTTGGCAAGGGGAGATCGAGCATGATCTCCCCTCTCATCCGGCAGCCCTAGGCCCCCGGGCAGACTCCCTCCCCAAACCCTTAATCTCTCTACACATTGAAACTGGTATATATAGGCTTCGGCCCATATTAGATACGACTGGGCCCATTCGTGCGATGGACCATGCGTATGGTTCAATCGTACGACTGGACCATGCGTATGGTTCAATCGTGCGACTGGACCATACTTATGGTTCAGTCTTACGAATGACCCAATCGCATCTCTCAGTCGCACGACTGGCCCATTAGTAAGGCTCAGTCGCACGACTGAGTCTCATTCGCATATGCTCCTGCGAATGACCTAGTTTCACGTGTTTACAACATATCAGGTTTATACATTAAGTCTAGACTATTCGACAAGCGACGGACACACTATATATGACAATATATGCTCCAACAAGATCTCACCTTACTGAGTTCTTCTGAAGCTGTCTTACTTCCCCTCACCAAACCACCGCCACGAAGAAACACTACCCTCTCTCCGTGAACGATCCCTCTCCGATCTAAACCCTTGAACCTCAGTTGCTGAACCGCCACCCTTGCTGCATTTTTGATCACCAAAATCAGACTAGGAGTCGAGATCTATCCGAAGATAACCTTCAGTCGCCACCACTTGCTACCGAAGAGTCGCCGGAGAGACGACGGTGGCCGGAACCCTAGCCGCAACCACCTTCTCTCATCAATATCTTCATGGTTATTGATCTTCTGGGAAAACCGAGACCACTGTTGGATTCAGGAGGTTGTGTTTCGTGGGAATAGAAGTTCAAATCGGGATAACTTACCGGATTTTTTTTTCCGGCCGCCGAAAAGGTGGCTCGCCGGAGATAATCCTGCCGGAACCCTAGAGGGTTCACTTTCATTCGACTCTCTCTCTCTATACTTTGTGTGTGTTTTGTTTTGAAAGTATTTTTGTTAAAGTATTTTGTTAGGGTTAGGGTATATGTTAGGGTTTTGGTTGGATTTGGGTTGAGATTTGTTAGTGGACTTTATTTTTCTAATTGGGTTAATAATTTGTGCTAACATTTTTAAATTGCTATTGGGCTTATAATTGGACTGCGTTTTAAGGGAATTGTGTGGGCTTATTAAAAAACAAAGAAAGTGGGCTAGTAAAGATTAAATATTGGGCTGCATTTAAAAAAAAGAGAGGGTTGGGCTTATAAAAAAATCAACTAAATTTGACTAGTTGGGATTAATTGAGTTCAAATCGATAAAGAAATATTCAATGATTTTAAAACATTTATAAAAAAAAAATATTTTGCAGAAATGTTCAAATAGCTTGACCCCAGTTGCTAAGATTGTATAGCGTGACATTTAAAAATAATATTTTTCCCGGGGGAGAATTATTCGAAATTTTAGGAAAAATATTTTTGGGGCGTTTAATTGTTTAAACAAAATAAAAATAAAAATGGCTTTTGCAGAACTAATTTAATCCTTCGAATATGATGATCTCACAATTGCACAATGTCGGTTTGATAATTTTGCAGCTTTAAAGAATGAAACGATGTCTGATTTTGTTGATCGTTTTCTATTGGTGGCAAGTAATCTGAAGAAGTTTGATGCCCAATTGGGAAATCATGAACAAGTTCTGAGATTGCTTGATTCGCTCCCATCAGAATGGAGCTCACACGGCAAGTCGATTCAACGAGATAGAGGCTTTTGGGATTACAAACTGATGGAGGTGATCAACAAACTGAAAGAGATTGAGTTGGATATCAAACGTCGTGAGTACTATGAAGCGACATATCTAACTCCAAAGATCACTTCAAACTCCAAAGAGAAACCAGAAGAGAGATCAGATTCTGGCACCAATTCTGACGGTTTACCGAAACCTAGAACTAAAGAGGTACAAGAGGAGCTTAAGCAGACATCAATGGGTAAAGGTAGAGCTGAGTTAAATGCTGAAGTTTGTGATGCTGAGAAGGAAGAGGAATGGAAGCGGAATACCAGAGTTTGCAACTGCGAGAAGGCCTTACTGCTGAAAGAGTCATCCTGGATCTTCCTTACAAGACAGTTCAGGATATGTGTTCTTTTGCTTGCAAATTTCATTTATTTGGTGTGTGTAAAGCTAATAGGTTACTTTTAGATAACCAAAAGGAGTTAACCACCATAACCGCGGAACTTAAAAAGAATGAAGCCAAAAATTTCATAAAATTAAATGAAGCTTTAAAAGAAAATGATCATTTAAAACGAATTCTTCTTGAAAGAAATATTGAAATTAATCTTTTAAACGAAAGAGTTACATGGGCTGAATTTGAAACAAGCAAGCATAAAACAAAGCTTGATAGATGGACCATATCTGGAATGAAACAGGAAGAGCTACTGTGTAAACAGAGGGGAGCTAGGATTAAAATGGGAGTGGGTTGTGGTAAAAATCCATACGTCTATCCTCCTCCTAGCACCCATTGTTACTCTCCTATGCCTCAACCTCATCCATCTAATGATTTGATTGAAGCTGCAGAAACTAATAGTTTAAATGCAGGTTTAAGCAAAGTTAATCTTAAAGAGGTTAGAGATGTGCAGGATTCTCCTGTAGGTTTGGGATTCCTCGGGCAAGGGTCCGATAAGAAGATTAATGCCGATTCCACTTCTGATGCTCCAACACCAATTTCAGTTGCTTTCCAACTTTTTTCAATAAATTCAAATCAGGTAACATTCCTTTTTTTGTTCCCGTTAGGTTTGTCAAAGAAGGAACAGTTGTTGAATCATCAGGCAATCAAAATCCTATAACCGAAGCCGACACAATAGGAGGTTTCAATCAAGATCCTTTGAAAGCAGATCTGTGTATACGAGACTAGATAAGCTCAGATGATGAATCAAACACAGAGGAGCGTGTTGATTCCTCACAGATCAATATATCTCTTGACATTGTCAAGTCTCAAAAGCTTCCAAAAGCTGAATTATGACCAATACGGATCTCGTCTCTAACTGCAAAACAACCCACTCAATACGTGAAGATCTCATTCCCTGTTCAGCATAGCAAATGCCAAAACAAGCAAGAATCTGCTACAAGCTCAAAGCAATCCTCATCCCCACCTGCATCACACGGTTCAGTCAAGCATCAAAAGCCATTCAAGGCTTGTTTTGAGTGTGGAAAAGAAGGTCATGTGGTAATGAAATGTCCTCAAAGGCGCTTTACGAATGGTAAAGGCAAAACAAATTGCTTCTCTGAATGTAAGTCTAAAAAGAATGTTCCAGACGGTAAAGGCAACACGGGTTGCTTCTCTGGATCAAGAGGTAAACAAGACACATCTTTGAATGGTTGGATGAAAAACCCTCCATCCAAACCTTTTCATGTGAAGCCGGTTTCACATAATACAAAGATGAAAATGACCAAAGCTTCAAAACCAAATTCTTTTCCTTCTGGTCTTAATCAGAAAATCATTTCCAAATTTAATTCATTCAAATCCAAGTTAATTGAACCGAAACAAATTTGGCAAATTAAAAAGAAGGATACAGCAATCCCCGATTGTTTAAACGGTTGTGTGCAGAAGCTTGTTACTTATCTTGATGAAAAAGAAACTTCCAGGACTACGATGGTCTGGGTTCCCCTTTCAAACTAATCTGTTTATGAGTGCAGGAACAATTCAGGAGGACTGTTAGTAATGCGGTTTACTGACAGGGATTGTTCCTAATTCAAATTTGAGGCGGAACAAATAGGTTAAGGTCATGGTATTATATCCACAATCTGGATTTTTATCTGCATTATCACAGTTCTCACTTCACAGTCACTGCATATTTCTTGAAAATTCATTTCTTATCTTCATATCAGTGTAGTTTGGAAGACCTTCTTTGATAAATTTTTATTTTTGTATAGTTTTAAAATAATTAAATTTAAAATTAAAAAAATTAAAAAAAATATAAAAAAATATAAAAAAATATATAAAAAATAAAATAATAAAAAAAGTTTGCCAAAATAAAAATTTAGGGGGAGAGTATAAGTAAATAAAAATGAAAAGAAAACTGTGAACTTGATTTGAGATGATTGAGAAATGATTGTATATTTTCTTGAAATGCTTGTTTTTGCATGACTTGCATTTTTAAAATGAGAAATGATAGTAACTGATGTTGTTATCTGATTTACATCTTATTTTTAATTGTAAATAAAAGAAAAACAATCAGATTCTTTAATGATATGCTTGGTAGACTCGGCCTGAAGAATAAAGTAGACAGCAGTATGATGATTTAAATTAAAATATATGCTTAAGGACGTCTAGATTTACACAATCATTTTGGCCTACACGAAAACTGAGTCCCGACAAAAATTGTATTGAGAATTGATCTTTCACCCTCCATGATACAAATCATATAAGTCATATCTTTGAGCTATGATTGGTGTATTTATGTGCCTTGTGTTTGTGCTAATCTCCTCTGCTGTACGGAAGTACTGACCTGGAGTGATGATCTCCTTTGTTGTACGATAGTACTGACCTGGAGCTCTCATCAGCACACGATTAAATGGTCATCTCCTTTGTTATACGTGAGTATAGACCTAGAGCTCTCACTATTTTGATCTAAGTTGTTCAAATCATCTAACGATGAATTCATCACAGAATGCCATATTCTGTTGATAATCACTTGCACACTAATGCACAAGCCTTGTTCTATAAAGATCATAACAAAATTCAAGAAATCCTGAGGTTGGGTGAGGGTTTTTGCCAAATGATTGTGGGGTCCTAGCATTCTAAAGTACTTAATCGAACCTTAACAAATCATCTGCTACTTGTTGAAAATGATAGTGCATGAGTTTAAGTGGACAAACATATCAGCAATCGTTATTGATTTGTTTGAGAATTTCGAAATCATTCAAAGACTGTGATTAGATTCAGTTATCAGTGTGATCTCATTGCTTGTCGATGTTTAAATTCATCTTTGTGCTAAAATATATCTTGAGGATGTGATCTCATGATCGATTCAGTTCTCGGTAATTAAAAAAATTAAAAAAAATTAAAAAAAATATATAAAATTAAAAAAAATTATAATAAATATATATAATAAAAATAAAAAGTATAATAAAAGTTCATTTCAATTTCTTTTAGGTCTTCCATATTATACTGATTACATTTTATCATTTTTCATGCATTTCATAGAATTTGCGCACAAACGAACACGGGTTCGCTTGTTTTCAAACACAGATAAACACGGGTTTATTTTTTTAAAATGAAATGATCTAATTAGAAATGTCGAGATTGTGTTTGTGAATGTGTTTCAGATTTTTGCTGTAAGTGATGGCCGATCATCGTTTGAGCAGTGTACCTGATCAGAGAACCTGTTCTTCAAGTTTGCAAAAGATACAGATCTAGGAATCCTCCTCCTACATCTTCTGAAGCACTCATGATTAGAGATTTGAGAAAGCCGTTCCAATATCCTCGTAAATGTTGCCTTCATAAAAGGGGGAGCACATAAATAGGGGGAGCTTATGAGATGAATAACTTTTCTCATCAAATTAAAAAAGCTTTAATTTGAAGATCTTTCTACTATTGACTTCTCGGTGCGGAATTCGTTTGAAGACGTTGATAATGATAGACTAAGGGGGAGTATTGTTGGAGCTGTACAAGATAGTCTATATTATCAACACAGTCAAAGTCAACAAAAGTCAACATCACGGTCAAAGTCAACAAAAGTCAAACCCGACACGTTCGAGACGGAGATCTGAGACGAGAAGTTGAAGATTTAGATGACTAGGAGTTTTATTGTAATAAATATATTTTGTGGGAATAAAATATATTTTATCTTGTTTTTAGTCATTTTTATGCTTAATATGTAATTTTGTATTAATTAGCCTAAGTCTAGGGGGTAAAGTGCAATTAGTGGATATTAGTCTAGACTATAAATAGGTTAATTGTCATTAGGTTTTGGTTAATGGTTGCATGACCAATAGATTGAGGGATTATTTGTAAATACATATTTTGCAATCTAATTGAAGATCAAAGGGGTTTTGATTGTGATTATCATATTTTGATCTAATTCTTCATGGTTTGATTCAAGTTTGATTATCCTGGAGTTACAGTAACAGTATGATCATGAACGGTATGAGATGAAGGACTAGGATCAACAGTACTCGAAGTATGTAATTGTACTCTTGGAGGATTTGCTAATAGTGACACTTCATTTAAATTTGGAGGTACATAAGGATAACATGTATCCGAAGAACCTGTAACATTCAAATAACCTGAGTTAAATGAGTTTGTTAGAGAATCTATATCAAACAACCAAGATGATCCATTCATAGATTTTGGAAATAAGGATTCATCAAAAGAAACATTAGGTGATTCCTTCATAATGTTTTATTGTGGAACATAAACTTTATATGATTTAGATGTTGATGAATAACCAACAAAGAAACCATCCTAAGCTTTTTCCAAAAAAATTTCCTAATTGTTCTTTAGTGTTTAATACAGACACATGACATCTAAAAGCTCTAAGATATCCTATAAAAGGTTTTCTTTTAAATAAGGACTTTTATTGTGTTCTTTGACAGTTAATGTTTAGTTTTGAACATTGCATGTTGTATTCACTGCTTCAGTCCAAGAGGTAATTGGAAAGTGAGAATCTGCTAGCATTGTTCTTGCTGCTTCAATGAGAGTTTTGTTTCTTCTTTTATCAACTCCATTTTGTTGTGGAGTTCTTGGTGCACTGAATTGTTTTGCAATGCCTTTATCCCTACAAAAGGAATCTAAAACATGATTAACAAATTTGGTACCATTATCACTTCTTAAAATTTTGACTTTTAAATCCAGTTGATTTTCAGTCTTAGTGATAAAGTCCATTAATGTTTTTGATGTTTCACTTTTCTGTTTCAAGAAAAATACCTATGTAAACCTTGTGAAATCATCAACAATCACCAAACAATATTGCCTTTTACCAATGCTTAGTACATTGGTTGGACCAAAAAGATCCATGTGAAGCATTTTAAGTGGTGTTGTATTTGTGTTAATTTTTTTTGGATTTATGAGACACTCTATGTTGTTTTCCTTTATAACACGATGAACAATGTTTAGAACAATAAAATTCTTTCTTTGGTAAACCAATGACTAAGTCATTTTTCACCAATTTGTTCATGCTTTTCATGTTGGAATGAACCAACCTTCTATGCCACAATTGAGATTTATCTTCTGAAGATTTAGACAGCAGGCATGTTTCATGGCTTGTGATGGAAGTGTTGTTCATACCCAAAACATATGTGTTTCCTTTTCTTGATGCTTTAAGAAGGATCCAATCTTCTGGAATAGGAAATCCTGGCTTAAGAATGTAACAGTAAGTGTTATCAAATAAAGTGGTATAATTTTGATAACAAATTTGAGAAACACTCAATAAATTGTATTGTAAGTTTTCACAATAATTTACTTTCTCAAATTTGAGTACACCATTTGTTACCACTCCTTCACCAACAATATTACCTCCCTTCTTATCCCCACCAAATGCCACATACGAAGCATTTTTATGTTTAAAGTCATGGAGTAGAGAACAATTTCCTGTCATATGCCTAGAACAACCACTATCAACATACCACTTGTTCTCAGTCCTCCATGTTTGTTCCTGCATATATAATGAAATCAATTAGCATGTGGAACCCAAGCCTTATGATCTTGGGTTTACCACTTGTGTCTAAAATAGTTACTCCCTCATGAATAAGTCTTGATGTTTCTATGTTTGTTGTAGACTCAATTGATTCATTATGTTTTATGTTTGAGGCGAGGATGATTCTGTTGAAGATGGGCCAGAAACAAGTTATTTTTGTTTCTTAATCACTTCTTCTTTCATATTATCTTTTTATTTCTTTTTTGATTTTGATGACCAATCTTGGTTGAAGAAAGTTTCACCATCCTTTGATTTTGATTATGGTATTTGACTGCCTTTCTCAAAATGACCAAAGAACGTGTCATCAACATTTACTGTCTTCTTCTTCAGTTCTATCTTCTTGTGAGGTGTTTTGAGTTGAGGAAGTGGGTTTTCCTTCTTTTGCATTGGTTTATCATCAGAAAATGGTTGCTTCTTAGCTTTTGGCATCTTTTGTTTTTGATACTACTTTTTGGGCTTGGATCTTCATGACTATCACTTGATTGAGAGTCTGATTCAACCTTCTTTTATTGTTGCTTCTTTGTGCTCTTTGTTTTGTTCTTTTTGTTGAAATAACATTCCTGAGTGGAATGATTATTTTTGTCACAAATAGCACAATGTTTGTAGAATTAACAATCAAATGTCATATGATTGTTCATATTGCAAATGGAGCAATAATTGCTAAAGTAGCATTCTTCAGTGTTGTGATTTTGCATATCACACCACTTGCAATATTTCTTTTATGAATCACTGTCATCTTCAGTCACTTTCTTTTTCTTTTGCTGCTTTTAAGCCTTCAATTCTCTTTCAAATATCGCAACTGATGAATCCTTGTTATTCCCATACATGATGTCAAAGGGTTCTTGTTTAGCAGCAGTTGATTTCTGTTGCTTAAGATTCACCACCTTCTATTGCTTGTTCTTCTTGATGTTTGAAACTGTTGATTTGTGCTTTCGCAGGTCTTCTACGGATTCAGCAACTTTTTGTTTCCGTACATCTTCAACACATGTTGATTTCTCAACCAGTTTCTTCTTCCGACGAAGATCTACTGATGATGTTTTCTATGTCTTTTCTGCGGAAGTGATTTTTATCTCTTCCGTAGAACTGACCTTAACATCAGTTTCAGTTGCTTTTGATGATGGTTGTTGTTTGTTCAGTTCATGAAGACCTTCATTTAGCTAAGCAATCCTCTTATAGATTGTTTTTAGCATATTTATTTGGTTAGGAGGATAAGGCAGCTTGATTTCTTCAACAACTTTTGGAATGATAGGTTCAAAGGATACGTTCTCTTCCTTACCCATAACATCATGATTTTGCTCATCATGTTCATCAGAATCATCCAAATCATCACAATCATCATAGTCAAACTCTGAGTTATTTTGTTTTGAATTTTCTGATTCAGATGACTCAGTTTCACTCACCTCAGTTTCATGACTAGTTTCGAATTGATTTGTTTCAGAATTTAATTCAATTTTAGTGCTTGGCACAAAATGGTTTCACAAGCTGTTAGTCATAGAATCAGGTAAAGGTGTGTAATTATCATTTATAGGGGGTGCAACAGCATTCAATCCCAACCCATACCTATTATGTGATTCAATATGAGAATTTAACAATTTCACATATTGCTGAGATGATAATTGAAACTTCTGAAGTTTCACTTCAGTTGATGCATGATGAGACATGGATTTTGTTAAGGAGATGATCAGATGCTCAACTTGGGCTTTAAGGTTTTAATTTTTAGAAACAAGTTTATCTAAATATTTTTACAAAGAGGTAATTTTGATTTGATATAACTTATGTTCTCTTACATGAGATTCATTTAAAACCATTGTTTCTTTTACTTTGTTAGCCAGTTGTTAAGCATGGACTCTGTATCTTTCTACCTCCTCAACACACATTGATGAACATAATCTATCCCTTACCTCTCTTGCCATAGGTGGAACCTTGTAAGGCCCCATTCTCAGGACGCCTACAGTTGGTCATTCATCGCACATAAACAATTAATTACATTTACTTTTCATAAAATATTGCAGCGGAATTATCAAAATAGACATCTCATTACATTATGAAAGCTTTTGCCAAATAATACATCGTTAATCAGTTACAAAATATATTGTTGCATTACATCACAAAAGCCCTATACAAGTGGATGTCATCAAAAAGAGCTGAGTAGCCTCGCAGCGCCATCCTCAGCAACATTACCTGCCAACTGAAACACATAAAAAGTCAGCGTTGCTAAGTGAGTTCTAGTTTTATAATAAAACATACTATACTTTCATTAGAATTATTCCTTTTCTCATGCGATCATACATCATACGTATACACAGATAATATCATTATTATCTTTCATTTCATTCATTAATTTTCGTTCATTTCATACGCTCGTTCTTCCGAGTCTGTTGCGACGACAGGGTCGCTCACCTCATTAGCAATCTCAACGATTGCACGCTATCCGAGTCTGTTGCAACCATAGGGTTGCTCACCTCATTGCCAATCTCAACGACAGCACGCTATCCGAGTCTCTTGCAACAACAAGGTTGCTCACGTCATGGCAACATCAACGATAGCATGCTATCCGAGTTCTTGCAACAACAGGGTTGCTCACCTCATATGTGTGCTTGCAAGCCTTTCCTTCGTTCATTCATCATTCAATAATGCATGCATTCTTACTTCATGTTTCTCTTTCATTATCTTTCACTTTACGTTACATAATACTTCATTCATTCATTAACACAACACGTAAAGCCACAAGAAAGATAAACATACATCATAATAAGGAGCATATCATACACAGTCATCATCATCATACAGGGCAACATCATACTTAGATAACATGCATAAACATGCAACATCATCATCATCATCATGCCCAACATACCCTCTAAGGTCATAACAGTCATCTTACATGCTCTTACGGGAACCTTTACGTCAAAATTTACATCTGCACTTTCCCCCGAAAGTCAGAAGTCGAACTACACTTTCCTTCGAGAGCAACAGCCCTATTCGGGCGTATGGACACCCTTCAGTCGCATGGCCTCCATGAGACTGAACCTCATTTTATTGGACTCATGCGGATGAACATCTATGCGAATGAACACCCAATCGTGCGTATGGACCTCATGCGGATGGAACTAATGCGAATGAGCACCTATGCGACTGACCTCATGTAAATGGAGTCATACGACTAAGCACCTATGCGACTGGACCCTCAGTCGTATGACTCCCCATGCGACTGGACTCCTAACCGTGCGAATGAACCCTCAATCGCCTCTCAATCGGCCGTATGGCCTCCATTCGGTCGCCTAGCCCTAGCTGATGCAGAATGGAGTTCGTCCCGAACCCAATCTGTCATTTTCGGCCTTCAAGCTCATCCAAACCCATTCTAAGCCTAAATCAACCATCTTGGACCTTAGGAATGCATACCACAACCCCATACAAGCACACACAAGCCCGGAAACAAACTCTAAACGCATCACATGCAACACACCCAAATGGGTCATAAACACACACATACAAAAACGGGTTTTTGATGCTTTCCAGCCCCAAAATCAGTTGAAAACAAGTAAAAGTGGGGTCCTAGAACTCATACAAATGAGCACTACGACAAGGGCTTCGATTTGACTCTCTTCTCTATTCTTTGGCTGATTTTTAGTGGGTGTGGGGAGAGGGTAAGGGTTGCCCTCTCCCTTAAATACTCCCACTTCCCTAACTTTTCCTTGTTGGCAAAAAGTTTGGTCCCTCGACTTTGGACTTTATATCTTTTCTTCTTTCGTCGGCTTCAAAATAATCAAATAACCGGGTGTTACAAGTCCACCCCCCTTAAATAGGTTTCGTCCCCGAAACCTGTTATTCTTTGAACAAACGTGGATAATGTTGTCTCATTTCTTCCTTCGTCTCCCACATTGATTCGGATCCCTTCCTGTGCTTCAACTGTACGCGCACCAGAGGAACCACTTTATTTCTCAGTCTTTTCTCTTTTCTATCGATGATTGCCACTGGTTGCTCCACGTAATTGAGCCTTTCATCTACTTCGATATCTTCCAATGGAACAATCATATCTTCATCTGCCAAGCACTTTCTTAGATGAGATACATGGAATGTCGGGTGAATTCCACTTAACTCATCCGATAGCTCCAGTCTATAGGCCACCTCTCCTACTCGAGTGATGATTCGGAAAGGGCCTATATACCTTGGGCTCAACTTACCCCGCTTTTGAAAGCGGATGATACCCTTCCAAGTTGAGACCTTCAACATAACCCGGTCACCCACCTGGAACTCAATCGGCCTGCGTCATTTATCAGCATACGACTTCTATCTGTCTTTGGCTGCCTTCATGAAGGCTTTAATCTTCTCAAGCTTCTCAGTCGTAGCCTCGATTACCTCGACGCTCCCCAATTCCTTCTGACTAATATCACCCTAACAAACGGGTGTTCTGCATCTCCTACCGTATAGCATCTCATATGGTGGCATACCAATGCTGGCATGATAGCTGTTGTTGTACGAGAATTCGGCTAACGGTAGGTGGTCATCCCAACTTCCCCCAAAATCAATCACACATGCCCGAAGCATGCCTTCCAGTGTCTGAATGGTCCTTTCTGACTAACCATCAGTCTGGGGATGATAAGCCGTGCTAATATGTAACCTCGTCCCCATAGCGTCGTGGAATTTCTTCCAAAATTTAGATGTAAACCGAGTGTCGCGATCCGACACAATAGACACCGCCACACCATGACGAGTTACAATTTCCTTGATGAACAGAGCAGCCAATCTCTCAGATGAATATGTATCGCGGATCGGTAGGAAATGAGCACTCTTCGTCAAACGGTCAACTATCACCCATATGGCATCGTACCCTTTCGGGGTACGCGACAGCTTCGTAATGAAGTCCATGGTGATGTGCTCCCACTTCCATTCCGGTATATCCAAAGGTTGGATCTTCCCGTACGGCTTTTGATGCTCGGCCTTCACCTATAAGCAAGTAAGGCACTTACTCACATACTCCACCACATCGCTCTTCATACCCAGCCACCAATAATCCTTCTTCATATCTTGGTACATTTTCGTGGCACCTGGGTGATTGGAGTATCGAGTCTTGTGAGCTTCATCCATTATCTTCACCCGTAGATCCCCAAAACGAGGAATCCACACACGACCGAATCGGGTTCTAACATCGAGTGTGTTTTCACCCAATCCCCAACCAGACCTCTCATTCTTTCAGAGTTAAGATGATCTTCCTTCAGTGCCTCATCTTGAAACTCTTTGACTTGCTTCATTACATCAGAGGTCATGATTAGTTGATATGCTTTCACCCGAATCGCCTCAGGACTCTCTTTCCGGCTAAGGGCATCAGCCACCACATTGGCCTTGCCCAGATGGTAGTGGATCTCACAATCATAATCCTTTATAAGTTCCAACCACCGTCTCTGCCTCATGTTCAGATCCTTCTGCTCGAAGAAGTACTTCAGGCTCTTGTGGTCAATGAATATGGTGCACTTCGTCCCGTAAAGATAGTGCCTCCAAATCTTTAACGCAAAGACCAGAGCTGCTAGCTCCAGGTCATGAGTAGGATAATTGACCTCATGAACCTTTAACTGTCGGGATGATAGGCTATAACCTTCCCTCTCTGCATTAACTCACACCCTAACCCTGAGTAGGAAGCATCAGAATAAACCACCAGATCTTCACTTCCATCGGGTAATGACAGAACTGGAGCTTGAGTCAACCTCGCCTTCAGTTCCTCGAACGCCTTCTCTTGAGCTTGACCCCATACGAACCTCACATCTTTTCGGGTCAACTTAGTTAGTGGAGAAGAAATTTTATAGAAGTCTTGGATAAACCTTCTATAGTAGCCCGCCAAACCCAAGAAACTACAAATCTCAGATGGCGTCTTTGGTGACTTCCATTGCATAACCGCCTCCACTTTCGCAGGGTCCACCATAATCCCGTCAGGATTCACCACATGACCCAAGAACTGAACTTCGTGCAACCAGAATGCACACTTGGAGAATTTAGCATACAACTTCTCCCTCCTTAGCGTCTCCAGAACCTCCCGAATGTGACCGGCATGCTCAATCTCGCTCCTCGAATAAATCAGGATATCATCAATAAACACAATCACTGATTTATCTAGCATCGGCCGACACACACGGTTCATCAAATCCATACAAGCAGCTGGCGCGTTGGTCAAGCCAAAGGACATGACAAGAAACTCGTAGTGACCATAGCGCGTACAAAAAGCTGTTTTAGGGACATCCTGCTCTTTCACCTTCAGCTGATGGTAACCAGATCGAAGATCTATCCTTGAAAACCAACTGGCACCTTGGAGCTGATCGAATAGATCATCTATTCTCGGTAAGGGGTATCGGTTCTTCACCGTCAGCTTGTTCAGTTTGCGGTAGTCAATGCACATCCTCATACTACCGTCCTTCTTCTTTACAAACAGGACCGGAGCACCCCAAGGAGAGATACTCGGTCTAATGAACCCCTTATCAAGCAGCTCTTGCAACTGCTCCATCAATTCCTTCATCTCCGTCGGAGCTAACCGATACGGTGCCCTGGCAACAGGTTGGGCACCCGGTATCAGATCAATCTGAAACTCGATCTCTCTGTCAGGTGGCACTCCTGATAAGTCTTCTGGGAACACGTCTGGAAAGTCACACACAACCGGTACATCGGCTAGTTGTGGTGTTGGCGTATCCACATCCTTTACATAGGCCAAGTAAGCGCTACATCCACGCCTCATACACTTTCCCGCAACCGCCATCTAGATCACCTTCGGAATCGTAGTAATCCGATCACCATAAACCGTCACTGAACTACTGGCAGGCGCTGACAACTGAATCATCTTCTTGCGACACACAATGTTCGCCTCGTAGTCCGCTAACCAGTCCATCCCAAGAACCAAATCAAACCACCTAAGGTCATCACAAACGGTCTAACAGGAAACTATGACCCTCAAGTTCCACATCACAGTTCTCTATCATCTCAGAAATCCTGGTAGACTTACCTATGGCAGTATCTACATCAAATGGCGCATCAACACGTCTACTACTAACAGGCAGCTTAGCTCAAAAAGTAGCAGAAATAAAACTTTTACTGCCACCCGAATCAAATAACACAGAAGCTAAAGTTTGGTTCACCAGAAACGTACCGGACACGACATCAGGGTCTGTCCTAGCTTCTTCCTGTGTCATGGTGAATGCCCTGGCGCTCGCCCTCGGTCCTTCACCTCCTGTCTTCTTCGCCCCGGAGCTCTCAGCTCTCGGCCTCTTACAATCCTTGCTCATATGACCCTCTTCACCATAGTTATAACATCGGATTATACGACAGTCCTTTGCCATGTGCCCCGCCTTCCTACATTTTAAGCACAAGTTCGACCCAAACCTGCACTCCCCACTATGCTCCCTTCCACACTTGCCACACCTTCTCGATCCCGCACTCGACGTGACCACACGGCGGTCATCCATTACCCGTCGAGGCATCACCCCGACCAAACCTCTTCCTCTGCCAGTTTCGATTACCACTGCTCTTCTTGCCACCTTCAGTCACCACCACCGTTCTCTCATCATACAGTCTCCCCGCCAAATCCACCGCCGACCTAAATGTGCTCGACCGGGCAGCGATCATGTCCTGCGAATATCCGCTGGCAAACCTTGAATATACCTCTTGATCTTTCGGGACAGAGGTGTCACCTGATCTGGCACCAGACGTGCCATCTCGTTGAATTTCGTGGTGTACTGTTGGTGTGTCATGGTTCCCGCCTCCAGTTGCAAGAACTCTCTTTCGACCTTGTCTATTTCCCGATGAGGACAAAACTCCTCAATCACCAACTTTTTCAGCTCAGACCATCTCATCCTCCCAATGGCCCTGCTACCCTCGGCTTGGACAATGTTGTCCCACCAACACAGAGCCGAATCCATAAAAGAGTGGGTAGCGAACTTCACCTTCTGGTCTTCACGGCATTCGCAGATATCAAGAACAGCCTCCATTTCCCTCACCCACCGGTGAGCAGCAGTAGCAGTGCCGTTTCCATCAAAAGTTGGGGGCTTGCATCTCATAAACGCCCCGTAGTTACAGCCTCGTACCACCTCTTGCACGGGCTCATCTTCTTCCTCTTCCTCATTATCAGAGAAAATCGTTTCAGACTCCGGTTGCTCCTGCTCCCCCGAGGCTCTGTTTCTCTCCTTTCTTTCTCCTTCTTTCATAGCCTTGATGACTTCGGTCACCACAGACGGTAAGATTGTCTGCATGACCTGATGTACTTCTTCAACAACAGCCTCCTTTATCGAGGCCCTCAAGTTTGCACTCTCATCCCCAGCCTCCGGATGAGGGGGTCTCAGGTTCTTCAGGAACCACCTTCTCAACTCTAGGCCTTCCTCTTTTAGGTCGCAGATCAGCATCAGGCCCACCACAGCCTCCAACCCAAGAAGCTTTAGAGGATCTACCACCAGCCATTCTCTATCACACTGAAAGATTCAAACACCAACACGGTCATTCAAGGGGACAGCTCAGTTTATGTCAAGTATAGTAAGTCCCTAATTACAGTGGCCAGTTGTGATTAGCCACTTACTTTACTCTTCATACCCCAAGCATTACCTGTCCTGACTACATCAGTATTTAAATCCACATACAACACATAACCACATACCATGCGCACATAAAACCAGTTAACTTTACAAAAATACCTGATGGCACGTAGCTACTCAGATTGGCATCCCATTCCCTTTTCGTCCCATTCTCAGTTTAAGTTAAGGTTTATTTTGAAAATTTACCCGTTTCACTTAAACTTTGGCACTGATACCAACTTGTAACGCCCCGTTCCCAGGACGCTTACAGTTGGTTATTCATCGCACATAAAACAATTAATTACATTTACTTTTCATAAAATGTTGCAGCGGAATTATCAAAATAGACATCTCATTACATTATGAAAGCTTTTGCCAAATAATACATCGTTAATCAGTTACAAAATATATTGTTGCATTACATCACAAAAGCCCTACACAAATGGATGCCATCAAAAAGAGCTGAGTAGCCTCGCAACGCCATCCTCAGCAACATTACCTGCCAACTGGAAACACATAAAAAGTCAGCGTTGCTGAGTGAGTTCTAGTTTTATAATAAAACATACTTTCATTAGAATTATTCCTTTTCTCATGCGATCATACATCATACGTATACACAGATAATATCATTATTATCTTTCATTTCATTCGTTAACTTTTGTTCATTTCATATGCTCGTTCTTCCGAGTCTGTTGCGACGAAAGGGTCGCTCACTTTATTAGCAATCTCAACGATTGCACGCTATCCGAGTCTGTTGCAACCATAGGGTTGCTCACCTCATTGCCAATCTCAACGATAGCACGCTATCCGAGTCTCTTGAAACAACAAGGTTGCTCACCTCATGGCAACATCAACGATAACACGCTATCCAAGTCTCTTGCAACAACAGGGTTGCTCACCTCATATGTGTGCTTGCAAGCCTCTCCCTCGTTCATTCATCATTCAATAATGCATGCATTCTTACTTAATGTTTCTCAATCATTACCTTTCACTTTACGTTACATAATACTTCATTCATTCATTAACACAACATGTAAAGCCACAAGAAAGATAAACATACATCATAATAAGGAACATATCATACACAGTCATCATCATCATACAGGGCAACATCATACATACATAACATGCATAAACATGCAACATCATCATCATCATCATGCCCAACATACCCTCTAAGGTCATAACAGTCATCTTACATGCTCTTACGGGAACCTTTACGTCAAAATTTACATTTGCACTTTCCCCCGAAAGTCAGAAGTCAAACTACACTTTCCTTCGAGTGCAACAGCCCTATTCGGGCGTATGGACACCCTTCAGTCGCATGGCCTCCATGCGACTGAACCTCATGCGATTGGACTCATGCGGATGAACATCTATGCGAATGAACACCCAATCGTGCGTATGGACCTCATGCGGATGGAACTAATGCGAATGAGCACTTATGCGACTGACCTCATGTGAATGGACTCATACGACTAAGCACCTATGCGACTGGACCCTCAGTCATATGACTCCCCATGCGACTGGACTCCCAATCGTGAGAATGAAACCTTATTCATGCGAATGAACCCTCAATCGCCTCTCAATCGTCCGTATGGCCTCCATTCGGTCGCCTAGCCCTAGCTGATGCAGAATGGAGTTCATCCCGAACCCAATCTGCCATTTTTGGCCTCCAAGCTCATCCAAACCCATTCTAAGCCTAAATCAACCATATTAGACCTTAGGAATGCATACACAACCCCATACAAGCACACACAAGCCCGGAAACAAACTCTAAATGCATCACATGCAACACACCCAAATGGGTCATAAACACACATATACAAAAACAGGTTTTTGATGCTTTCCATCCCTAAAATCGGTTGAAAACAAGTAAAAGTGGGGTCCTAGAACTCACACAAACGAGCACTACGACAAGGGCTTCGATTTGACTCGCTCCTCAATGATTTTGGCCACTCGAACCAACTCGAACCAACACTTCTTCCTCTCTTTCTCTTCTCTCTTCTTTGGCTGATTTTTGGTGGGTGTGGGGAGAGGGTAAGGGTTTCCCTCTCCCTTAAATACTCCCACTTCCCCAACTTTTCCTCGTTGGCGAGTTTGGTCCATCGACTTTGGACTTTATTTCTTTTCTTCTTTCGTCAGCTTCAAAATAAACAAATAATCGGGTGTTACAAACCTTGTTCTCCATGTTGGCCATTAATGCTCGATTATCTTCCAACACCTCCATCTCATACATGCTCCAGTCACAGGTTCCATCTTGCAGGATTATTAACCCATTTTCTGTAGTTTTGCTTGGTCGTGCAGAAGAGCTTGTGGCTGGTAGGGATGAGTTTGTGAGCTGAGGTTGCTTGAAATTTCTTTGAATAGATGATGGTAGATAAGATTGATGTTTATGATACTAATATTTGTTACATCTAGGAACAATAGGTCTAGATCCATTTGTATAGGCTTAGCACTTTAATCAATGCTTATATAAACTCTTGTAATTCATTACTTTAATGTATGCATTATGTATATAGGTTAACCCATATATGTGTTGATTTGTATGTATGATTGCAGGATCAAACATTATACTTAGTCAATTTTTGAAATTGACTAAGTGTAAGAAACATCTACGGATGAACAATTATGTTCTTTCGTAGATAATCTTCTAACTGGAAATACATCTGAGGATCTTCTATGGAAGAACACCAGTGCAGTCAGAAGTCAAGGGAGTGCTGAGACCAAAGACCCACGAATGAATAACTTGTACTTCAATGAAGAATACCAAGTGAAGACTCCTACGGAAAGGAAAACTCCTGCGGAAGGACATTCCTACGGAAGACCAAACACTTGCAACATCAAGCAATTCAAGTCAACAAGTCAAACACCGACTCCAAGAGATTCGGTGTTTCCTTAACAAAAACATTAGTGCCTATAAATACAAGTCCTAGGTTACATATCTTGAGGATGGGCGCCTAGACGGCACAACACCAAACATCATATCGATTCACACAATCAATCAAACACAAAAACCCTAGCAGCCGTCATATCAATACACCAAAAACATAAACATGTTTGAAGCAAACATTATCATTTGCATTCATTATTTGATCATTTGTAATCATTAATTAGTTTTGATGAAATTCTTTTGAATCAAATCTTGTTCTTTCATTTATTGTGTTGAAATCATTCTGTTCTTTATCATAAATATTTATTGAATTTAATATTTAATAATTAATCAATCACTAATAATTTCTTGATTGTGATCCCTAGATTCACAGGTGGTATCAGAGCCAATGCTCATTGATTTAGATTGATTGATCTATCGGCGATAGAATTGTTTAATTGATTGCTTATTTCATTAGATCTATCAGTTTTCTGATTAGATCTATTGATTTTGAGTAAAATTGTTTTGGTGTGAATCAATTTTTTAAAACAATAAAATGGTGATTTGTCTTTCAGCGAGTATTGTTACATTTGTCGGTTAACATAGATCTATATTCACATTAATTGAAATATAGATCTGTGTTATTGATGAATATTCATCAAATGTTCAAATCAATCGAACAAATACATTAACAAAATCCTTGATTTGATATTAACTATCATTAAAAGGTTTGACTGATTTATGACCTTTATCACTTAATTATTCATTAATTAAGTTTTTGTCATTAATTAGTTCATTACCCAAAAGAAACTCTGTTTTAGTTGAACTCTAATACTTTGACTAAAATGAGTAACTTTGTCAGTGGATCATCATATCAACCTCCAAAGTTGGAACCAAAGTGGATTTTAAATCTTGGAAAGTCAAGTTCACGAATCATGTGAATTATACTGATTCTAACTTATGGGTATCAATAACTGAAGGTCCTTATATTCCACCCGCTCTTAGGCCAGATTATAATGACAATAATCAACCGATAAGTACAAAGATCTATTACCTGAGGATGTTAAAAAGGTTAAAGTCGATATTAGAACATACAGTCTGCTTCGTATGGCTTTACCTGAAGAAATATTAATCAGGTGTAAGATTATAAAACAGCAAATTCCGTGTGGAAGATATTTCATACACTCTGTGAAGGGAGTGATGAAATCAGAAGCATAAGGAAGGATTCTCTTCGCTCATAATATGAAACATTTTATCATATTGAGGGTGAATCAATTCCTCAACAACTCCACATGTTTATGCAATTGGTAACGGAGATGAACATCTTGGAGTTGAAATATACCAATGAGGAATTAAACAAAAAGATGCTCCATACTTTGCCTGAAAGTTGGAAGCAAACTGTTTCCATGTTCAAGAACACCCTTGATCTTAAAACCACTGGTTTAGATACATTGGTTGCTAAAGTCGAAGCTCTTGAAATGGATGAAAAGTCAAGAAAGTGAGAACACATGTCACACCTTATCATTCTAAAGAAACCAAAAGTGTTGGATGTGCTTTTATTTCTAACAATGATAGTGACAACTCTTATATTTTGAGTGAAGATGAAGAAGAAGTAAGTTTTTATGCCTCAAAGCCTTCAAAGAAATCTTCTCAAAGTAAATCAAGAAAAGAAAAAGGAAGACCTGATGAGAGAAAAGATGCATCTACATCATCAGCAAAGTCTTCATCAAACAACCACCAAGTAGAGCCCATCACTGTGATTCTGGACTCTGAAGAACAAAACGAAGCTTTTGCAGCTTCAGTTCAAGCTTTCAAGCTTACCTGGGAAGCACTTTAACACCTGCCAACATCTGCCAACAAGACTTGGAAGAACTTCATCCAGATGTAGTAGAGGAAATGGATCTTAAGTGGCAAATGGCAAGCTTATAGAGCCAAGAAGTACCTGAGAAGAAACAAAAATTTGGCTGCAGCAAGTAAAACAACTAAGATTGGTTTTGATAATCAAAGGTAAGATGTTTCAAATGCAATCTCTATGGGCACTTCTCAAGAGAATGTAATCAACAATCAACTCCTGACATGAGACAAAATCAGCAACATCAATCTCATCAGCATCAATCTCTTCAACCAACAACATCTCAAAGATCTTTCAGACAACCACAGCTAACCAACTCATCCCCATCAGCCATAAATGCATCAGCAGGGCCTAGTAATTCAAAAGAAACTTGGCTGATCATTCTTCAAGATGGAACTTATGACTGGAGCATGTATGAGAAGGAAGTGTTGGAAGAGAATCAAGCTCTAATGGCCAACATGGAGAACAAAGTTCCACCTATGGCAAGAGAGGTAAGAGATAGACTATCTTCATCATTATGCGTTGAGGAAGTTGAAAGATATAGAGTCCATGCTTAATAACTGCCTGACAAACTAAAAGAAACAGTGATTTTAAATGAATCTCATGTAAGAGAACATAAACAATATCAAATCAAAATTAACTCTTTATAGAAAGATTTAGATAAACTTGTTTCAGAAAATTACAATTTAAAAGTACAAGTTGAGCATCTGACCACTTCCTTAAGAAAATCCTTGGCTGATCATGCATCCACTGAAGTGAAACTTCAGAAGTTTCAAATTTCATCTCAACAATATGAGAAATTATTAAATTCTCATATTGAATCAAAGAATAGGTATGGGTTGGGATACAATGCCGTTGCACCCCCTCGAATGATAACTATATAACTTTACCTAAAAAATAATGACAAATAATTTGTCAAATCATTTTGTGTCGTGCACCAAGTTTGAATCAAAATCTAATCAACCAGTAAATAACATCAAATCTGAGGTGAGTGAAATTGAGTCTTCTGAATCAGAACAAATCAAACAAAATGACTCAAAATTTGACTTTGATGAATGTGATGACTTGGATGATTCTGATGAACATGATGATAAATGTGCGGATGAACTGGATATTGGTAAGAATGTTTCATTTGAACCAATCATTCCAAAAGTTCTTGAAGAAACCAAGCTGCCTTATCCTCCTAAGCAAAGAACATGTTAAAAACTATTTGCAAGAGAATAGCTTAGTTGAATGAAGAACTTCATGAACTTCACAAGCAACAAAAACCTTCAACTAAAGTTAATGAGAAGTGCACATCTACTAATGAAGTACATACATCCATATAAAAGGGAAAATAACCACAATCAGCAGAACTTCTCCGGAAGAAGAAACATTCTTCATCAGTAGCATATCTGCAGAAGAACAAATCTACTAAGTCAGTAGAAGATCTACAGAAGCCAAAGGCAGCAACAAACAAGAAATCAAAACAAAAAGTGGTGAATCCTAAGCAACAAAAATCAACGGATGCTAAGCAAGAATCCTTTGACATTATGTCAGGGAGGGGAAGAATTCATCAACTGCAAAGTTTGAACAAGAATTGAAGGCCCAAAGGGGGCGAAAGAAGAAGAAAGTAGTTGACTATGAAAATGAATAAGAAGAAATGTATTGCAAATGGTGTGATATGAAAACCCACAACACTGAAGACTGTAACTTCAGCAGCTGTTGCTCAATTTGCAATATGAACAATCATATGACTTCTGATTGTTACTTCAACAAACATTATGCAATTTGTAACAAAAATAACCATTCCACTCAAGAATGTTATTTTAATAAGAAAAACAAGATAAAGAGCACAAAGAAGCAACAATCTAAGAAGGATGAATCATACTCTCAATCCAGTGATAGTCAAGAAGATTCAAAAGAAAAGAAGCAGCAACAAAAACAAAAGTTGCAAATACCAAAGAAGAAAACATCTGCTGATGGTAAACCTTTGAAGAAAGAGAAACCACATCAGCAACTCAAAACACCTCACAAAAAGGTGGATGTGACAGATAAGAATGCAAATACTAATAATAAATTCTTTGATCATTTTGAAAAGGGTACTCATATACCACAGTCAAAATCAAAGGATGGTGAAACTTTCTACAATCAAGGTACATCATCAAAATCAAAGCAGCAGACAACCAAAGAAAAGGTGAACGAAGAAGGGATTAAGAAACAAGAACCAAGTTCCACAGAATCATCCTCACCACAAACAACACATAATGAATCAATTGAGTCTGAAATTAATAATGAAACATCAAGACTCATTCATGAGGGAGTTACAATTTTAGCCACTGCTGGAAAACCCAAGATCATTAAGGCTTGGGTTCCCCATTCTAACTAATTTGTTTATATGTGTAGGAACAAACATGGAGAGCTGACAACAAGTGGTATGTTGAGAGTGGTTGTTCCAGGCATATGACAGGAAACTGTTCTCTCTCCATGACTTCAAACATAAACATGCTTCTTATGTGGCATTTGGTGGGGATAAGAAGGGAGATAAATTGTTGGTGAAGGAATGGTAACTAATAAGGTGCTCAAATTTGAGAAAGTAAATTACTATGAAAAATTACAATATAATTTACTGAGTGTGTCTCAAATTTATGATCAAAATTATACCACATTATTTGATAACACTAACTGTTACATTCTTAAGCCAGGTTTTTCAGTTCTAAAAGATTGGATCCTTATTAAAGCATCAAGAAAAGAAAACACATATGTTTTGGATATGAACAATACAACACTCACAAGCAATGAAACAGCCTGCTATCTAAATCATCAGAAGATGAATCTCAGTTGTGGCATAGAAGGCTTGTTCATTCTAACATGAAGAATATGAATAAATTGGTGAAAAATGACTTAGTCATTAGACTGCCAAAGAATGAATTTTATTGTTCAATTCATTATCCTTCATGTTATAAAGGAAAACAACATAAGGTGTCACATAAATCCAAAATTATCAATAAAAACACAACACCACTCAAATTGCTTCACATGGATCTCTTTGGTCCAACCAGTGTGATGAGCATTAGTAAAAGGCAATATTGTTTAGTGGTGGTGGATGATTTCACTAGATTCACATGGGTCTTTTTCTTAAAACAAAAGAGTGAAACATCAGAAACATTAATTGAGTTTGTCACCAAGATTGAAAATCAACTTGATCTAAAAGTTAAAATTTTCAGGAGTGACAGTGGGACTGAATTTGTTAATACTGGCTTCGATTCTTTTTGCAGAATTAAAGGCATTGCAAGACAATTCAGTGCACCAAGAACTCCACAACAAAATGGAGTTACTGAGAGAAGCAACATAACTCTCATTGAAGCAGCAAGGACAATGCTAGCTGATTCATAATTGCCAATAACCTTTTGGGCTGAAGTAGTGAACACAGCATGCAATGTTCAAAACAGGACATTGATTGTCAAAGTACATAACAAAACAACATATGAGCTTTTATTTAAAAGAAAACCTTACATAGGATATCTTAGAGCTTTTGGGTGCCATGTGTCTGTTTTAAACACAAAAGATCAATTGGGAAAGTTTTCAGAGAAAGTCTATGATGGTTTCTTTGTTGGATATTCCTTAGCATCTAAATCATATAGGATTTACATTTCACAACAAAACATTATGGAAGAAACACTTAATGTGTCATTTAATGAATCCTTGTTTCCAAACTATGTTAAAGGATCATCATAGTTGTTTGATATAGATGCACTCACTGATTCATTTAACTCTGGCTATTTGAATACTGCAGGTTCGGTAGATACTTGCTATCCGTTTGTTCCTCCAAACATGAATGAAGTGTTATTATCTGCTAATCCTCCAAGAATTCAAACTTCAAGTGTTATTGAACAAGGAACTATAAATCATACAAATAGTGCAGCACAAGACTAGCCAAATGGATCTGCATCCACAGATGAGTGTTCTACATCCGGAGATATGGATATTGCATCCGTAGATGTTCCATCCACATCAGTAGTTATTCCACACACTGGAGATGGTCCATTACATTCCAAAGAATTAATGTCAGCCTGTCAACAAACACCATCCGTGTATGTTCCTATAACACCTACGGAAGTTCACAACACATATGCAGATGTTCCTGCGGAAGGCATTCACAATGCAGCTGATGTACAAACTCATGAGGAGGATCATTTAGCTTCAGATGATCAACATGATGAACAATTTGATTATTTCATAAATTCTTCATCTCAGCTGGATCCCTCTTCATCATTGAATATGACTAACTTGGTGTGACAATCGACCTCCAGGTTCTTATCCTAACCCTAAATTACTTGCATCATTATCCATCTTATGAGTGCTAATAATTGAAACTATTCAACCCTACCATGAAATTGGAAACAATTCTTGTTACTTGAATCAAATTATGGTTTCATATGATTTTTATTATTGACTTTTAGCTAATTTAGGTTTCTACCTTTTAAAAATTTATGTTCCGGGAATGTCGACTAGTCACCCTTACAAAAACTAAATTCAAGAGAAGGCAATTAAAATGTGAGCATACACACTCACACCCTCAATTTTCGGCCCATGCATGCATGGACATGCACTAGATACCTCAAATACACCATCCACTAAATAATACATTATACCCAATACAACAAAACTACACTATATAATAACAATTTATAATTAAAATTTAATCCAAAAACCCTCCCACTACACTCCAAAATCGGCCGCCCTCTCCCTCCACTCCTCTCCTCTCTACACCACCACCACACTCACCACTTACATTACATGCAAGCCTCTCTCCCTCTCTCCCTCTTATTCGAATTTAGCTGAGACCAAACACACACTCACACCACAATTCTCTCAATGAAATCCTCTCTAAGTCTAGCACAAGAAATCGTGAAGAACAACACCAAGCAACAATCGGCCAAGTGCAAACCGCAAGGAGGTGGCCTAGTTCGCGAGTTTTGGACACACAACCACACTTGTTCGACTTTTCCAGCCTTGGTTCGAGCTTCTACAGCTAAGTCCAAGGAGTTTCTAGCCATCCACGACCATCAACACCTTCCAAACGTTCTTGAAGGTAAATCTCATGTTATGATAGTCATTCTTTGTGTGGAAACCGATTTCCACCATGAAAACCCTCTTTTTGGGTGTTTTGGTATCATCTAACTTGTGAATGTTGCAACTCTTGTAAACCAAACTTGTGACCTGCATGTTAATGGCTTAATAGACTCCCAAGAACCTGTTTTTAAAAGTTCCAGAAGGCTACATACTCGAATCCGCGGTTATTACATGGATTACACCTTGAAACCCTTCTTTCTACATGTAACAACACCCTTTAAGCATTTGTTTGCAAAACCCTTTCAATCAAGACTCATAACCTACTCATGAACGACTTTATGGCACCTTAAAAATCTGTTTATAAAGTTAAATGAAGTGTTGGTAATGTTTAAACCCAAGTTAAGATGATTTACACAAGTGTTATGGTCGGTTATGACATTTTCTACATATTTGAAGCATATGGATGTGTAGAACAACTAGGAAACTCTTTGGGACTGAAATTTCAGTAGGTTTTGATGAATATTAAGAGTTTTAGTAATGTTTAATCTCTGGAATAAACATGTCGTGATTTGCCCCTTTTAGTCACTTTCGGAATCCGAAAACATGGTAAAACGACTTTAAAAATAGTAAGAATATGAATTTAACACTCTTGAAAAGTATTCCAGGCTTAAAAATGATAAATAAAGTGTTCTAGAGTCAATGGATAATTTAAATGGTCAAAGGAACAAATAAATGACGTTTTAACTAAAAACGGGTACAAACCGAGCATCGTTTTTGAGAAAAATCCATAAAAATGGAGTTGAAAGCTATGATTTATAAAAATCATATGATTTCATTAATTTAAGTAATAAAAGACTTAAAGGATTTGAAAAATTGGTCAAACAAGCTTTAAATGGTCAAACACCGTCAAAAGCGCGTTTTAACGGGTCAAACGTAAAAACGAGATTTTCAACTATAAAAGGCCAAATTTCACAATTTAAGGACTTAAAATTTATGAAGATACCTTTTAAAAAATACCTACTAGTCCAAGATTCAAATATATGAAAACCCCAATTTACGGTTAAAACTATCGACTTTTACCGTAACCGGGAGCGTTAAACGCGCAGTTTTTAAATCGGACCCGTAAACTAAGATTTTGAAACACTTACTCTATAATAAGTATAATATTACTCTAAGAATCTGATTTTGGTCTTAAATGTCATAAAGGGCAAGAAACCAAACTTGAGGGTAGAAACTGTCAATTTTGAAACTTGAGGGACCAAACTGTAAAATTTTTCCAAACCTTATAACCGACTTCCAGAAAGCTAATAATCACTTGAAAAACAAAATTCCTTAATATACTTGACCTAACGAAGTAAAAATCCCAATTTTCATGAAGACGCCTTGACCTGCCATAAAAGAAAACTTTTTATACAAACCTTCACGAAACCAAAGCCTTAACCAATAGCTAAACTCTTGACACCATTGTTGCACCTTAAATGAGTTTAGGGCAGTAGCTTATTACTTAATATGTACATGTTAGGGTGCTAGACTTGAGACACTCCCGGCACACCAAGAGACATTTGACTTGAAACCTAAGGTGAGTTCTAGTGATTTCCCTTTTTACTACTGTTTTGGGGTGAAGCATGCGCTGTTATTTTTGAACTATAATTGTGCTTTACTTGATGATTCTATGTGGGATTTATGGATTACCTGCTGATACTTATGTCATGATCATTAATTCTTTCGTGAACCGCTTGTTTTATATGAATAGATCTATTTGGGGAATCCCCCACACACAGTGGCTTCCGTTCCAGGAAGGTTACCCCACTGAGATCCTAAGGGGTCGTTTGTGGCATGTAACAGGTTTTGTTAAGAAACTATGGTGAACCATCCGGGCAGGTAGGGTTCACTGGTTTGGGGCTCAGTTCTTCCTTCGGGAATATCCGGTTAAACACAACTTTAGAAGAGGCCAACCGGGACTGAGTGTAGGGTTGATTATGATTTTTCCCACGATGTTTAAACAATGATTATTTTCTTTTAATCAAAGAAGGATTTGTTAAGTCCTTTTGTTTTTAAACTTTAAGCACTTGAATTCACCAACTTTTTAGTTGACACAATTTTCTTTTGAGCATGTTTCAGGTAATGTATGAAGAGATCCTAGCTATTGTGAAGACCTAGACTTATCCCGTGACCATGGCATTGGCATATTTCCTTAATGAATCATTTGAACGATAACAAGTACAATTTATTTTATGGATGATTGTAAAACTCATTTAGGGGCTTGATTTGTTTCTAGCCCCAGTATCTTTTTTAAAAACATTAATGCCATGTGATATTCTCTCCTTTGAGCTCTTGCAATGGTTTGTTTCCACTGCCATATGTTGTTGCTAGTCTGTGACGTCCCACCATACCTAGGCCCGGGGTGTGACAGATTGGTATCAGAGCCAAAGGTTGTAGAGAAGTCGGGAATACCATAGTAGACCCTAGGCTACAACCCTGATACCCTAGGACGGTCCTTGTGGGAAGTGTTGGGATGATCAGGTTGGGTAAATTGATGATTACACTTGATCAACGTAATCATGAATTTACCGGACGTGTAATTTCCATCACTGATCTTTAGGTTATGGTTGGACTTTTTCTGATTTATTTTTATGATTTTGAAACTAAATTTCAAAAAGGGCCGCCGTGAAGAAGCAAGGCCGACTGGAAACCAACCTACTCCACCAGGGACTCCCCACGGGGAAAATGCTAATCAAGAGAGTGACGAAAGAATTGCTAACCTCGTAGCTCAGCAACTGGCTAACGCCATTCCGACTATTATTGCACAGATAAATGCAGACCGTGATAACACTACTGGTAGTGAACGGCCGGTGAACGATGAGGGCCACGACGAAGAAGCCGAGGCGTTAAGGAATGGATGCTCCTATAAGACCTTCATGGCATGTAAGCCTAAGGACTTCTATGGCACCAAGGGTGCTATAGAGACTTACAGGTGGATTGACGAAATGGAAGCTGTCTTGGACATTAGCGAGTGCAAGATGGAGCATATGGTGAGGTTTGCATCACAATCTCTCAAGGGATCAGCTCTTGAATGGTGGAAGTCAATTACTCAAAGCCGTGGAAGAAATGTGGCTAATCGAATGGGCTGGATTGAATTCCGAGAGCTGATGACCAACAAATATTGCCCCATCAATCAACTCGAGAAGCTGGAGACTGAATTTTTAAGCTTGGAGATGAAAGGTCCCAACTACACAGAATACATCAATCGTTTCTTAGCCCTATCCCGACTTGTTCCGCATCTGGTGACGCCAGAAGCCAAAGGTGTAGCACGGTTCATCTGGGGACTACACCCAAGAGTTAGGGGAATGGTCCGTTCCTCCCAGCCTGTAACCCTACAAGCTGCTGTCGACCTTACCAGCAGTTTGACTGATGACCTAATTAGGGCTGGATGGACCGATCAAGCAAGGGCTGATGAGAAGAGGAAGTTTGTTGGTGAGAAGAGGAAGTGGTTGGAAATGAAAAGAGCGGTTGAAAGTAGTAGTGGGTCAGGAAGGAAGAGTTCTGAAGGTGCAAGGCGCGATGATCAGGGAAGCAAAAACCGGAGATTGTATTCGGGGACAAGCCCATTCTGCAGCAAGTGCAAGTTACATCATCAAGGGGAATGTAACCCGATGCCCTGTTTTAGGTGCAAGAGAATAGGCCATTTAATTAAAGACTGTACTTACGCACCAGGAAAACAATGCTATGAATATGGAGATCCAGGGCACATGAGGAACAAGTGTCCTAAGCTGGGTAGAGACAAGGATGCCAAGCACAACAAGCCTAAGGGAAGAGCTTTCGTAATGGACCCAGCAGGAGCTCGTAGGGAACCCGACGTGGTCAACGGTACGTTCCTTATAAACAATCATCCCGCTACTGTACTGTTCGATACTGGAGCGACTGCTAGTTTTATCTCTAGTACTTTTAGGCCATTGATTGACTTAGACGTGTGTACCTTGACTGATGCGTTTACCGTAGAATTAGCTGACGGTAATATTTTAGAAGCTAACGAAATCATTAGGGATTGCCCGCTGAATCTAAAAGGGAATACGTTTAGGATTAACTTGATGCCCATTAAGTTAGGAGGATTTGATGTGGTTGTGGGTATGGACTGGCTAGCGAAGCATAGAGTCGAAATCGTATGTGATGAGCGACTACTCAAGATACCGTTGAGCGACGAAGAAGTATTGGTGGTAGAGGGTGAAAGGAGTAACACCCTATACCCTATGATATCCCACTTAAAAGCTACCAAGAGCTTAATGAAGGGATGTCCAGCTTTTATAGTTTATGTGATGAAAACCCAAAAGGAGAAGAAGATCGAAGATATTCCCGTGGTTTCTGAATACCCAGAGGTGTTTCTGGAAGAACTACCAGGACTCCCCCCGAATCGGCAAGTCGAATTCCAGATAGACTTGTTGCCTGGTGCTGCACCGGTAGCCAAGGCACCGTACCGACTCGCCCCACCTGAAATGAAGGAGCTA
Organism: Flaveria ramosissima; assembly: GCA_025215565.1. NCBI lineage: Eukaryota > Viridiplantae > Streptophyta > Magnoliopsida > Asterales > Asteraceae > Flaveria > Flaveria ramosissima. Next base: position 70,611,603 of record CM046045.1, on the reverse strand, counting down.
ATGGTACAAATTCAAGAACTACTGGACAAGGGATTTATACGTCCGAGTGTCTCTCCATGGGGTGCCCCGGTACTATTCGTGAAAAAGAAAGATGGAACCCTGCGAATGTGTATCGATTACAGGGAATTGAATAAGCTGACTATAAAGAACCGTTACCCTCTTCCGAGAATAGATGACCTATTTGATCAACTGCAAGAAGCAAGTTATTTCTCCAAAATAGACTTGAGGTCAGGATACCACCAACGGAAGATAAGAGAAGAAGACATACCCAAAATAGCCTTCCGAACTAGGTATGGACACTATGAGTACTTGGTCATGCCCTTTGGACTGACTAATGCTCCAGCAGCATTCATGGACTTCATGAACCGCGTTTGCCGCCCTTACCTCGACAAGTTTGTGATCGTGTTTATTGACGACATACTGATCTATTCCCGAAGTAAAGACGAGCACGAGAAGCATCTCAGGCTAATTCTTGAATTGCTCAAGAATGAGCAACTATATGCCAAGTTCTCTAAATGTGAATTTTGGATGCGCCAGATTCAATTCTTAGGTCATGTGGTGGATGAGGATGGGATTCAAGTTGACCCTTCCAAGATTGAGGCCATAAAGAATTGGAAGATTCCTGAAACTCCTACGGAGATAAGGCAATTCTTAGGACTGGCTAGCTACTACCGCCGATTTATAAAGGACTTCTCGCGTATAGTGCAACCTTTGACCGCACTAACCAAGAAGAACACAACCTTTGTGTGGGAGCGAGAGCAGAACGAGGCGTTTGAAACGCTTAAGGAGAAGTTATGCAGTGCACCTATCCTTGCTCTTCCAGAAGGAGTAAAAGACTTCGTGGTCTACTGTGACGCTTCGCGTCAAGGGCTAGGATGTGTATTGATGCAACGCAACAAGGTGATTGCTTACGCATCTATACTGCTGAATGATCATGAGAAGAACTACACGACTCACGATCTGGAGTTGGGTGCCGTGGTGTTTGCTCTCAAAATGTGGAGGCACTACCTTTATGGCACAAAGTGTATCATCTACACTGACCATAGAAGTTTGCAACATATCCTTGACCAAAAGATGCTCAACATGCGTCAGAGAAGATGGGTCGAGCTATTAAACGATTACGAGTGCGAAATCCGCTACCATCCCGGTAAGGCCAATGTTGTGGCGGATGCATTAAGCCGAAAGGAAAGAGAAAAGCCTCTTCGTGTACGAGCCTTAAGGATGAGTGTGTATACCAACCTTATTGCAAAACTGAAAGAAGCTCAAAGCGAGGCATTAAAGAAGGAAGATTAAAGGAAGAAGGATTGACTGGAATGGAAAAGCAATTAGAGATAGGGGACGATGGTACATACAGATATGAAGGAAGGACTTGGGTGCCAAAACACGGAGGAATTCGAGAAGTAATCCTCGACGAAGCACACAAGTCTAGGTATTCAATTCACCCTGGAAGTGATAAGATGTACTAGGATTTAAAGGCACTTTTCTGGTGGCCGGGAATCAAGAAATCAATCGCCGTTTATGTGGGGAAATGTTTAACCTGTGCCATGGTAAAAGCTGAGAACCAAAAACCATCAGGAACGTTACAACAACCTGAAATTCCAGAATGGAAATGGGATAATGTCACGATGGATTTTGTTACCAAGTTACCCAGAACGTTTAAAGGTCACGATGCTATTTGGGTGATAGTAGATAGGCTAACGAAATCAGCTCACTTCTTGCCAATTAGAGAAGACTACGACATGACGAAATTGGCCCAACTATATGTCGACGAGGTCGTAACGAGGCATGGAGTGCCTTTGTCGATCATCTCCGATCGTGATAGCCGTTTCACCTCTCGTTTCTGGAAATCGTTCCAGCAAGCTTTAGGAACCCGGTTAGATCTAAGCACGGCTTACCACCCTCAGACCGACGGACAGAGCGAAAGAACTATTCAAACGATGGAAGACATGTTAAGAGCTTGCGTAATGGACTTTGGCGGAAACTGGGATAACCATCTTCCTTTGGTGGAATTCGCCTATAACAATAGTTACCACGCGAGTATCAAAGCCGCTCCGTATGAGGCCCTATATGGCAGGAAATGCCGATCACCCTTGAGTTGGAATGAGATTGGTGATAGCCAAGTGATGGGACCCAACATAGTGTTGGAGACCACCGACAAGATCTATAAGATAAAGGAGCGACTGAAAGCAGCCAGAGATCGGCAGAAGAAGTACGCTGACAGGAGACGGAAACCTCTAGAGTTCCAAGTGGGCGACAGGGTAATGCTAAAGGTAGCACCATGGAAGGGAACTGTGAGGTTCGGAAAAAGAGGAAAGTTAAGCCCAAGATACATTGGACCATTTGAAATACTGGCAAGAATTGGCCCAGTGGCGTACAAGTTGAAACTACCCCCGGGGTTGAGCCACATACACGACACCTTTCATGTGTCGAACTTGAAGAAGAGCATGGTAGACAAAACCCTAGAACTGCCATTAAAAGAAGCAAGAATAACCGACAAATTGAATTTTATGGAAGAACCCGTGGAGATCACGGATCGCTTGGTCAAACAACTCCGGCGGAGCCGCATACCCAAAGTTAAGGTTAGATGGAACTCCAAGCGAGGACCTGAATTTACTTGGGAGCGTGAAGATGAAATGAGGAAGAATTATCCATACCTCTTCAAACCCACCCGTTCAGTCTCTAATCAGAGTTAAAATTTCGGGACGAAATTTCCTAAGCGGTGGGAGAATGTGACAACCGACCTCCAGGTTGTTATCCTAACCCTAAATTACTTGCATCATTATCCATCTTATGAGTGCTAATAATTGAAACTATTCAACCCTACCATGAAATTGGAAACAATTCTTGTTACTTGAATCAAATTATGGTGTCATATGATTTTTATTATTGACTTTTAGCTAATTTAGGTTTCTACCTTTTAAAAATTTGTGTTCCGGGAATGTCAACTAGTCACCCTTACAAAAACTAAATTCAAGAGAAGGCAATTAAAATGTGAGCATACACACTCACACCCTCAATTTTCGGCCCATGCATGCATGGACATGCACTAGATACCTCAAATACACCATCCACTAAATAATACATTATACCCAATACTACAAAACTACACTACATAATAACAATTTATAATTAAAATTTAATCCAAAAACCCTCCCACTACACTCCAAAATCGGCCGCCCTCTCCCTCCACTCCTCTCCTCTCTACACCACCACCACACTCACCACTTACATTACATGCAAGCCTCTCTCCCTCTCTCCCTCTTATTCGAATTCAGCTGAGACCAAACACACACTCACACCACAATTTTCTCAAAGAAATCCTCTCTAAGTCTAGCACAAGAAATCGTGAAGAACAACACCAAGCAACAATCGGCCAAGTGCAAACCGCAAGGAGGTGGCCTAGTTCGCGAGTTTTGGACACACAACCACACTTGTTTGACTTTTCCAGCCTTGGTTCGAGCTTCTACAGCCACGTCCAAGGAGTTTCTAGCCATCCACGACCATCAACACCTTCCAAACCGTGAGTTACATCAAGTGTAAGCTCATGTTGTCGGTTTTGGGACATTTCACTTGTTTTCTTCATTTTTCACCTAAAAACCTTGCTTTTTCCTTGTTGTAGCAGAAACTTCTCACCATCACTTTGTTCTTGAGGAGTTCCCAACGTTCTTGAAGGTAAATCTCATGTTATGATAGTCATTCTTTGGGTGGAAACCGATTTCCACCATGAAAACCCTCTTTTTGGGTGTTTTGGTATCATCTAACTTGTGAATGTTGCAACTCTTGTAAACCAAACTTGTGACCTGCATGTTAATGGCTTAATGGACTCCCAAGAACCTGTTTTTAAAAGTTCCAAAAGGCTACATACTCGAATCCACGGTTATTACATGGATTACACCTTGAAACCCTTCTTTCTACATGTAACAACACCCTTTAAGCATTTGTTTGCAAAACCCTTTCAACCAAGACTCATAACCTACTCATGAACGACTTTATGGCACCTTAATAATCTGTTTATAAAGTTAAATGAAGTGTTGGTAATGTTTAAACCCAAGTTAAGATGATTTACACAAGTGTTATGGTCGGTTATGACATTTTCTACATATTTGAAGCATATGGATGTGTAGAACAACTAGGCAACTCTTTGGGACTGAAATTTCAGTAGGTTTTAATGAATATTAAGAGTGTTAGTAATGTTTAATCTCTGGAATAAAGGACATGTCGTGATTTGCCCCTTTTAGTCACTTTCGGGACCCGAAAACATGGTAAAACGACTTTAAAAATAGTAAGAATATGAATTTAACACTCTTGAAAAGTATTCCAGGCTTAAAAATGATAAATAAAGTGTTCTGGAGTCAATGGGTAATTTAAATGGTCAAAGGAACAAATAAATGACGTTTTAACTAAAAACGGGTACAAACCGAGCATCGTTTTTTAGAAAAATCCATAAAAATGGAGTTCAAAGCTATGATTTATAAAAATCATATGATTTCAGTAAGTTAAGTAATAAAAGACTTGAAGGATTTGAAAAATTGGTCGAACAAGCTTTAAATGGTCAAACACGGTCAAAACCGCGTTTTAACGGGTCAAACGTAAAAACGAGATTTTCAACTATAAAAGGCCAAATTTCACAATTTAAGGACTTAAAATTTATGAAGATACCTTTTAGAAAATACCTACTGGTCCAAGATTCAAATATATGAAAACCCCAATTTACGGTTAAAACTCCCCAACTTTTACCGTAACCGGGAGCGTTAAACGAGCAGTTTTTAAATCGGACCCGTAAACTAAGATTTTGAAACACTTACTCTATAATAAGTATAATATTACTCTAAGAATCTCATTTTGGTCTTAAATGTCATAAAGGGCAAGAAACCAAACTTGAGGGTAGAAACTGTCAATTTTGAAACTTGAGGGACCAAACTGTAAAATTTTTCCAAACCTTATAACCGACTTCCAGAAAGCTAATAATCACTTGAAAAACAAAATTCCTTAATATACTTGACCTAACGAAGTAAAAATCCCAATTTTCATGAAGACGCCTTGACCTGCCATAAAAGGAAACTTTTTATACAAACCTTCACGAAACCAAAGCCTTAACCAATAGCTAAACTCTTGACACCATTGTTGCACCTTAAATGAGTTTAGGGCAGTAGCTTATTATTTAATATGTACATGTTAGGGTGCTAGACTTGAGACACTCCCGACACACCAAGAGACATTTGACTTGAAACCTAAGGTGAGTTCTAGTGATTCCCCTTTTTACTACTGTTTTGGGGTGAAGCATGCTCTGTTATTTTTGAACTATAATTGTGCTTTACTTGATGATTCTATGTGGGATTTATGGATTACCTGCTGATACTTATGTCATGATCATTAATTCTTTCGTGAACCGCTTGTTTTATATGAATAGATCTATTTGGGGAATCCCCCACACACAGTGGCTTCTGTTCCAGGAAGGTTACCCCACTGAGATCCTAAGGGGTCGTTTGTGGCATGTAACAGGTTTTGTTAAGAAACTATGGTGAACCATCCGGGCAGGTAGGGTTCACTGGTTTGGGGCTCAGTTCTTCCTTCGGGAATATCCGGTTAAACACAACTTTAGAAGAGGCCAACCGGGACTGAGTGCAGGGTTGATTATGATTTTTCCCACGATGTTTAAACAATGATTATTTTCTTTTAATCAAAGAAGGATTTGTTAAGTCCTTTTGTTTTTAAACTTTAAGCACTTGAATTCACCAACTTTTTAGTTGACATAATTTTCTTTTGAGCATGTTTCAGGTAATGTATGAAGAGATCCTAGCTGTTGTGAAGACCTAGACTTATCCCGTGACCATGGCATTGGCATATTTCCTTAATGAATCATTTGAAAGATTTTATATTTGTGTTGAACAAGTACAATTTATTTTATGGATGATTGTAAAACTCATTTGGGGGCTTGATTTGTTTCTAGCCCCAGTATCTTTTTAAAAACATTAATGCCATGTGATATTCTCTCCTTTGAGCTCTTGTAATGGTTTGTTTCCGCTGCCATATGTTGTTGCTAGTCTGTGACGTCCCACCCTACCTGGGCCCGGGGTGTGACACTTGGGATCATCTATTCCGGTTGAGTCTATTCCAACAACAAGAATTCATAAGACTCATCCAATGGACAACATTATTGGTGATCTTAATGAAAGAACTACAAGAAGCCAAAGGGGTGCTGCAAACATTTGTCTCTTCACTTGTTTTCTTTCACAAGTGGTTCCTCCAAATATCACAGCTGCACTAAAAGATAATAGCTGATTGAAGCTATGTAGGAAGAGCTTCAACAATTCAAAAAACAGAAAGTATGGAATCTAGTTGATCCACCTGAAGGTCAACATCCAATCAGCACAAGGTGGGTCTTAAAAAATAAACTAGATGAAAGAAGTATAATTGTGAGAAATAAAGCAAGGCTGATTATATAAGGTTATACTCAAGAAGAAGGGATAGATTATGATGAAGTTTTTGCACCAGTTGCAAGGATTGAAGCGATAAAAGTATTCCTAGCCTATGCCTCATATAAGAAGTTCACAGTCTATCAAATGGATGTTAAGTGTGCTTTCTTATATGGGAAAATTGATGAAGATGTCTATTAAGCTCAACCTCCTGGTTTTGAAGTTCTGATTGCCCACGTAGGGTATACAAGCTTGACAAAGCTTTGTATGGTCTTCATCAAGCTCCAAGAAAATAGTATGAAACATTATCATCTTTCCTCCTCAAGCATGGATATGAAAGAGGAACTATTAATCAGACTCTCTTTCTCAAACAAGAACATCAAGACCTCTTAGTTGTTCAAATTTATGTAGATGACATTATATTTGGATCAACAAACAAGAGACTGTGTGTATGCTTTGAAAAGTTGATGAAATTTGAATTTCAGATGAGTTCAATGGGAGAATTTCAGATGAGTTCAATGGCATCTTTATTAATCAAGAGAAGTATATTCATCAAATTTTGAAGAAATACAATCTTGTTGATACCTCTTCATGAAAAACTCCTTCAACAATTAACAAGATTGTACCTGATCCTACAGGAAAATCTATTGATCAAAGATTGTATAGATCAATGATAGGATCTCTCATATATTTAACTTCTACCAGACCTGTCATAATGTTTGTTGTGTGTGTTTGTGCTAGGTACCAATCAGATAAAAAAGAGTCTCATCTGAATGTTGTTAAGAGGATCTTCAGATATCTCAAAGGGAAACCAGCCCTTGGCCTTTGGTATCCAAAAGATGGTGACTGCACTCTCTACTCATAGCAGTGCAAAAAGCAAACAAATGTATCTGTATCCACAACTGAGGCTGAGTACATAGCTACTTCAGCTGGTTGTTCTCAAGTCCTATGGTTGCAAAACCAATTATCTGATTATGATTACAATTTCCTTCAAACTCCAATTCATATTGACAATTCAGTTGCTATGTTTATCATTGCTAATCCAGTGCAACATAGTAAAACAAATCATGTTGAAATCAAATACCATTTTCTGAGAGATTGCTCAAAAAAAGGTTTAATCAAGTTAGTTATGACCACAAATCAGCTTGCTGATTTATTCACTAAAGCCTTTTATTCAATTAGATTTAATTTTCTAATTGAGTCTTCGGGTATGATTAACTTAGATTAATCATCATTAATAAAGAAAATCATGTGTCTGTCCTTGTAAATAGTCATAAATAAAAACCAAAAATGTTGGATCTAGAAAGGCTGGTGCAACCAAAACCAAATCACTTAGAATATTTTGGTAAAACAAATAAAGGACTTCCGAAGCCAAGTGTGGAACTTCCGAAGGAAAAAGGAGCTCTTCCGAAGACCAAGTGTAAAACTAACTTCCGAAGGAAAACTCCAACTTCCGAAGACAAAGAACTTACTTCCGAAGATCAAGACTTAGAATGACAGATCAGAAGTCAACTTCCGAAGTATAGAAGTCCTCAAGCCTCGGAAGTATAGAAGCCTCTTCCGAAGTATAAGTGGCTTCAGAAGAGCTTGTTCTTCCGAAGCCAACTTACCTTCGGAAGACACTGCTATTATCCAGTGGACATAATTATGGTCTCTCTGACACTCCGCTACAGACCTCTGAGATACTGCATGGCGTTTTCTCAAAAGCCATGTAGTTGACCATACTTTATTCCACTGTTTACCTTTATAAGTTAGTACAGTTCCCATCTTTAGTTGGTGACAAAAGGTAAGTTATGGACATGTCATGACTACCATATCTTAGATAATACTTTATCTTAGATACCTTAACTTTGGCACTGTAGTATATGCTTTAGTCTTAGGTTTCCAGCTGGTATCAAAGTATATCCGGTTGTAGGATCTAGTATATATAGTTTCTCATTGTAACTCAAGTTTTATGCTTGTAAGAGTCTTGTAATATCTTGAGCTGAGAAGTAATATATACAAGTGCCTTGAAAATTATTTTTGTGTGTTCCTTGCTACTTATTATATTATTATCAACTCTTGTAAAAGACTTTACTTCATCTGATTTGAGTGTTTTATAAGTGAGTTTGAGAGAAAACCAAGTGTTTAAAGTGACAAACCCGATCCTGCAATTGGTATCAGAGCTATTTAGGTTCTTGATTGTGAGATCTTACCATCCTAATCAACATGTTTTTCACTCCTCCTTACACCACACTCAAAATGGCCCTCAACAAATCTGAAGTAGAGATGGGGACGATGACCAAAGCTCCCATCATCTCTCCTAAAAACTTCAGGTCATGGAGCAGAAGAATGGAAGGCTTCATCATGTATCAAGACAGCAAGATGTGGCAATCCATTGTCAACGTCCCGTATAAGCCAAAGGTAGCTGGTGGAAACGGTCCCATGATTGAGAAAGCTGTTGAAGATTATTCTTATGAGGACCGGAAGAAGCTAGACATTGACAGTAATTCTATGACTGTTCTCATGACTGCAATTCCCAACTCCATCATGGTGGGGTTTGATCATTGCAAGTCTACCAAAGAACTATTTGATGCACTTGCTCAAATGTACTCAAGCTCAAATGACTCCAAGAAGGACTCACTGAAGCAGCAGTTCGAGAACTTCACCTACGTTGCTGGAGAGACTCTTAGCCAGCAATACTTCAGGTACATGGATCTCATTTCTTCCCTTCAATCTGTGGGAATTACTCATTAACTTAGAGACCTTACAAGAAAGTTCATGGGTGCATTACCCAATAAGTGGACATTCTACTGTGTCTCTATCAAGAGAACAGAGAACCTGAATACACTCACCATGACCGAACTCTATGGCATCCTTGATGGATACCGTTTGGAAATGGAGAGTAACAAGGGTCATCAGACAAGCAGACCCTTGAGTCTTCCTGCTAGCAAGGCTTTAATGGTTGCCGAAGGCTCAGGAACCTCCCAGCCTCAACAATACCTGACTTACACCCAGCAACCATCTTGTTCTTCTGGGCCATACATCACATTTCCTAAGACTCCAAGGTCCCAACAAGCTCAACAAAGCTCCTTTCAGGACAGCTGTGCTTTTGTCTCAGGAAGTGGACACTCAAATGATTATCAATATTGCTTAGATGATCTAGAGTGCTTCATCCCGGAAGACGTGGAATACGTGGACATAGTCCAACAAATGGCTCTACTAACCTACAGAGCAAAAAAGTTCTTTAAGAGAACTGGAAGGCAATTTCCCTAGAACCCAATCAACAGCAAATTTGGGTTTGACAAAACCAAGGCCAAATGTTACAACTGTAACCAACTTGATCATTTTGCAAGGGAATGCAAGGCTCCCAAGTCTAATCTGGGAACCCCACAGGCCTCCACACATCCCTCTACACCAAAGCCCACCGGAAAGTCAACAGAAACAGCTGCAATGGCTCAAGAAGTTGACTGGAGCTTCATGGTACAGGATGTGACTCCTTCTTAAGCACTCATGGCTGGAACAGATGAAAATAAGGTATATGAACATCTCTGTACTCCTGCCTGTATTGCTAAGGTTAAATTGTATCAGGACTACAATATGGAAATTAAATCCGATATTAAGTCTCTAAATGTTTTAAAATCTGATTTTAAAAGGGCTAAATCTGACTACCAAAGAAAAATTGAGGAGTTAGAGAAAACTGTGTGCCTATTAAAACACGAACACACAAACTATAAGACTCAAATAAAGGATCTAATATCCAAATTGACTGAGGCTCAAGCCCAGCTTGTCACAGCTGAGGCTCAAGCCAGGAAGTATGCTATTTCCGAGCAAAACTTCCAAGCCATTCTTGCATCATCCTCTCACTCAAAGCTTTGTTAGCAAAACAAAGGTGGGTTGGGAACCAATGAAATTTCTCCACCACAATCATATGAGTCTATAAGACAACCAAGGTGTGGTACTGAGGAGCAAGAGGTTCCATCTGCTGACCCACCTTCATATGAGTCAAAGAATGATGCAACTATGGAGATCATCACTGGGAAGAACCATGTAATTATACCCTCTTCCACCAATGATGATCAAACCCTGACAACCAAAGCCAAAAGAAGTAGAGCTAAGGCAGCCAGAAAAACTACCAAGAAAGTGGCTGAGTCTAAGCTGAAGATAGACCCAAAACAAAAGGGTGTATTTATCTCAGCTGGATTCCAGGTGGTTGGAAACTCTGATTCAGGAAAGGGGTGTAATACCAGCACTCCTGTCCTACCAAAGGATCAGAAGTTAAAAGAAAAGGTTGCTGATGAAGAGAGAAAGAACAAGAAACAGCAACCCTCAAGTTCCCAAAAGATTAACACTGCATGCATAATGTGTGGTCTGCAAAACCACATGGCCAAAGATTGTTACTACAATCCTGCTAGCACACATTATGCAAATAATGTTAAAAAGGAAGGAGTCAGGGAAGGTTTCTCATTTGGACCATATCAAATGGTTCAAGTGATGAAAAAGGGAAAGCTTGTTTCCGAAGCAAGGCTGCTTTCGGAAGAAGATCCTTCTTCCGAAAGGAAAAAGGCTTCGGAAGCTAAAGCTATCAAGACTCAAAAGAATAAAAGAGTTCCCTTGAAACCATCCCAGAAGAAGACAGCTTCGGAAGAAAAGGTGGTGAAGGCTTCTTCCAAAAAGAAAGAAGCTTCGGAAGAATGCCAAGCTACAAAAGCTTCAACAAGCTCATCCTCCATGATCAACCAAGGGATGGAATGGAAGATCAAGGAAGATGCTATAGCCCAAACCTCTTCTTCAAAGACATCCATTGAACCCCCATGCATAAATTTTGGTTCAATTATGTCATTATCATTAGAAGAACCCAAGACCAACAAGGCTTGGGTTTCCAATCAAAACTAATCATCTCATCTTATGTGTAGGGACATCCATATGACAAGAATAATGATGTTTGGATTGTGGATAGTGGATGCTCCAGGCACATGACAGGGAACAGATCTCTCCTTCAACAATTTCAACATTATGATGGAGGTCCTGTCCAGTTTGGAGGTAAGGCCGGAGGATATATTTCTGGCAGAGGAAGTATATCCAATGGGAAGTTAAAGGTTGACAAAGTTAACTTTGTCAAATAGCTTGAACACAACCTGTTAAGTGCTTCTCAGTTCTGTGATCAAAAACATCAAATGCTCTTCACAGAACATGAGTGCATAATCCTCAAACCTGGGATGACAATTCCTCAGGAATTGGTGCTTCTTAGATCTCACAGGAAAGGAGATATGTACAAGGTGGATATGAACAATGCTTCCCCAATAGGAGAAGTATCATGCTTTCTTTCTAAAGCTGATGGTGATGAGTCAACACTATGGCATAAACGAATGTGTCATGTAAATTTTTAAGACAATGAATAATTTGGCTAAAAATAACTTGGTACATGGTTTGCCTAAAAAGGAATTTTTCTGCAAAGATAACTGTGTTGCATGCTTGAAAGGGAAGCAACACAGGGCATCTCACAAATCCAAAATTGTTAACTCCATCACCACCCCATTACAGTTATTGCACATGAATCTATTTGGTCCCACAAGTGTAATGAGCATAGGAAAGAAATCATATTGCCTTGTGATTGTTGATGATTTTACTAGATTTACATGGGTATTATTTTTAAGAACCAAAGATGAAACTGCTGAAACTTTGAAATCTTTTATTCTTAAAATAGAAAATCAAATTGATCCAAGGTTAAAATAATTAGAAGTGATCAAGGGACTGAGTTTAAGAACCAACTTCTTGACTCATTCTGTAACTCAAAAGGGATTGCCAGACAATATAGTGCTCCCAGAACTCCTCAACAAAATGGTGGTTCTAAGAGGAGGAATAGGACACTTATTGAGGCTGCTCGGACTATGTTAGCTGATTCAAAGTTGCCTCTAACATTCTGGGCAGAGGCAGTCAGCACTGCATGCTATGTGCAAAACAGGGTTCTTGTAGTAAAGCCACATGGAAAAATCCCTTATGAGTTATGGAACAAGAGGCCACCGTTCATTGGCTTTCTAAGGTCTTTTGGTAGCAGGTGTACCATACTTAACACAAAAGACAATTTGGCAAAATTTGCTGAAAAGTCGGATGATGCTATCTTTGTTGGATATTCCTCTAACTCTAAAGCTTATAGAGTTTATAACATTAAAAATGAACAATTTGAGGAATCTTCTAACATTGTAGTCAATGAGCACACTGCTTGTGTTAGGGGGAATGGCCCTAATCATATCTTTGACTTAGAATTGTTTCCAAACTATTCTAAACCATCTTGTGAGAATGTTTCAGCTGGAACAGGTGCTCAAAGTGACTCCGATGAAGATCAACTGTTTGAGCTTCCCAGACCTATTCCAAGTTCTCCAAGAGCTGCAACAAATCAAGTTCCCACTATTAAAAGATCTGACAGTATAACCATCTCAAGAGATAGTGGAGCTTCAACAAGCAGTTCACCTGTTGACTTTCAAATCTCTTCAGGTGATCCTGCGCAACACCAAGCTGATGAAAGCAACATATTGAAGGAATAGGAAACTGTTGATGATGCTTCACAGCAAACAAATGATGATGTTTCTCTTTCATTCAATCACTCCTCATTGAATGAGCTTGAAATAACAGCTGGACCAAGTATTCAAGCTCCTGAGCAAAATATGTCCAATTTGGATTTATCTTTGCAACCGGAGGTGATTCCTAGACTTAGGATTCATAACACTCATCCAGCTGAGAACATCATAGGGGAAGTCTCTGACGGCGTGAGAACAAGAGGACAAACTCACACTAGGAATTTCTGTTTGTACTCATGCTTTTTATCCCAAATGGAACCCAAGAAGGTGGAAGATGCCTTGAAAGATAGTAGCTGGGTTGAATCAATGCAAGAGGAGCTGCTTCAATTCAAAAGACAAAAGGTTTGGAACCTATGTCTGCTACCATCTGGTCAAGTACCTATAAGCACTAAATGGGTTTTCAGAAACAAGAGAGATGATAGAGGCTTGATTATTAAGAACAAGGAAAGATTGGTGGTTCAAGGATACACTCAAGAGGAGGGAATCGATTATATTGATGTCTTTGCACCTGTTGCAAGACTTGAGGCAGTTAGGATCTTCCTTGCTTATGCTGCATCCAAGAATTTCACTATCTACCAGCTTGATGTCAAGTGTGCCTTTCTATATGGGGATATAGATAGGGAAGTCTATGTATGCCAACCTCTAGGATTTGAAGATCCACAACATCCTAACTATGTGTGCAAATTGGATAAAACTCTATATGGGCTGCACCAAGCACCTAGGCTGTGGTATGAGACATTGTCTCAGTTTCTCCTGAAGAATACACTAGAGGTACCATTGACAAGACCCTTTTCCTAAGGAAGTCTGGGAAGGACATCTTGCTCGTTCAAGTCTATGTTGATGACATCATATTTGGTTCTTCAAATGACCAAATGTGTAAAGACTTTGAGAGCATTATGAAGAAGAAGTTTGAAATGAGTTCCATGGGAAAAATGGACTTTTTCCTTGGAATTCAGGTGAAGCAAATGAAGGAAGGGTTCTTTATCAGTCAATATAAGTATGTCAAAGATATCTTAGAAAGATTTGATATGAAAGATTGTAAAGCAGCAAAAACACCTATACCTAGAAACCACAATCTCTGCCCTGACTCTGAGGGGGAGGATACTGATCAACATTAGTATAGAGCGATTATTGGTTCTCTGATGTATCTCACAGCAAGTAGACCTGATATCATGTTTGCAACTTGCATTTGTGCAAGATATCACGCTGCTCCAAAGGTGTCTCACCTAGTTGCTGCCACGAGAATTCTTAGATACCTTAAAGGAGCACCTAAACTAGGTCTCTGGTATCCAAGAAATAGTGATTTCAATCTCTATGGTTACTCTGATAGTGATTATGGTGGCTGTAATATCAACAAGAAATCAACATCTGGTGGATGTCAATTTCTTGGTGGAAGGATCATCTCATGGCAATGCAAGAAGCAATCCTGTGTCTCTACATCAACTGCTGAAGCTGAATACATTGTTGCTGCTAGTTGCTGTGCCCAGCTGCTGTGGATTCAAAACCAGATGATAGACTACGGATTCAACTTCATGAGCACTCCTATCCATATTGACAACAACAGTGCTATCTCCATTACTGAAAATCCAGTAAAGCACTCCAAGACTAAGCACATCGATATCAGGTATCATTTCATTAGAGATATTCATGAGAAAAACCTTATCAAGCTAATCAAAGTTGATTCAAATGAACAATATGCTGACTTGTTCACCAATGCCTTTGATGAACAAAGATTTAAATATCTCATTACAGCTATTGGGATGATCAACCTTGATTAGTCGATCTCATTTGAAAACCTTTTAATGTGTAAAGTCTTATGTCAAAACAATCTAAGCCCTGTTACAAAAGATCTTTCTCTAAAAATTTATCTTAAGTATGAATTCTTCCGAAGAGGAATTAACCCTCGGAAGATATTTTACATATATTCCGAAGCAAATTTCTCCCAGGATAAGTTTCTTCTCAGAAGAGTTGTTAAGTCTCGGAAGAAGCGATTGATTTCATATCAGATCTACTTCCAAAGCTTATAACACTCTCCATTTGGAAAGCAACATATACTCTCGAAAGTAATCACTTTACCTTCGAAAGTAAATTTGCCTTCGGAAGAACATTACCTTCAGAAATGCTTTATACTCGGAAGAAAGATTTTACTGTGTAACGGAAATCTTTTGGGCCCCACTCTGTAAAAGGTAAAGATTTTGTTAATGATGTCGGATTATTTAAATGGACTAACCTTACCGCCCATGTCACATCATCCACTGAAACCTCCCATCATCTTATCCAAACCTCCTTTAAACTGCCATTCCACCCATTTAAATACCTCCGGCTAATCACTTACATCCTTTTTACCAAAATTACTGCCCTAAAAGCTTTCTTCGTCTTCAATTTACCCAATTCCGAACCTTCTTCTTGTAACTTTCTTCAATGGCACTTAACCCTCAGCATAACCAAGTCGCCTCCTTGACTCTTCAAGGGATGTCGACTTCTCAGATATACTCTCCTTTCTAACCCAATCTTCTTACTACACTGCCCTGACTGTTAACCCCACGATTTACTCAAACCATATATCTGAATTTTGGGCAAACGGTCAGATTGAAACCCTAAATGGGGTTCGTGTCATTAGATCGAGCATCTGTGGCCAGGAGTTGGTCATTTCAGAACAAATCATCAGGGAGCATCTAGAGCTTCATGATGAGGGCGCTCCTACAGAATTCCCCAAAGCAGATTTGGACAACACTTATATCCAAATGGGATATGGTGGAGATGTTAGGAGGTCAACCGTCTACAAATTTAACTTCTCTCATAATTGGAAGTTCCTGCTGCATGTAGTTCTTCACTATTTGTCCAACAAATCTGGGGGATGGGATCAAATTCCATATGAACTTGGGTGCCTAGTTCATGGTTTGGTGAAAAGCCTCCGCTTCAACTACTCAAGATTTATGCTGACCAATCTCATGGGAAACCTTCAACGGGACATATTCTTCATGTATCCTAGGTTTCTCCAGCACATAATCAATTGTGAGCTGGACCAGAGCAAGCTTGTCTGCGCAACTGCTCTTACTGCTCCTCAAATGAGGCCGACCATCTTCAAAACGTTGAAGAGAGTGTCCACCAACTTCACCGGAAGAGATACTGCACTCCTTCTAGGTATGATTTAGCCAATGGCTCCTAGTGACATCCCTGTTAACCCCACAGGTGATGAACCCACACCAGCAAATACCCTCACATTGCCAAATCTACCTTCTCCACCCATTACCTTCACTTATCAAAGACGCCCCAAATGAACCCTTGTTCAATCTTCTCTGATTGAACAAGCTCCTCATGTTCTACCAAAAAAGGCTAGAGTGGAACAATGGGCTCCCACTCAGCCTGAGGTCCAACCATCCTTCACAATTGACCTCAATATGGGTCTTGAGTCTCCTCAGTCTTAAACCCATGAGTCCGAAACCCAAGCTGAAAACCCTCAGGGAGAGTCTCTATACTCCCCTGAGCAGCCAAAAAGGGACAGCCCCATCACAGGCTCAATGCCTTTAGACATTGATCAAAGTCTCGGGTCACTAGGTTTTACTTCCATATCCTTTACTAACCTATTAATCAGAGCTGATGAAGAGATTATGTCTCTTCAGGGCAATGAAGTTTATCCACAACACCCTCTCAAGGATCAACAGAGCCCAGAGAGATCTCTTATCTCTAGCCCCCATCAGCAAACCTTTACTGAGGTGAGTCCCACTGATGTGGAGGGGACTCATGTAGATTCAGCTGTCACTACTAAAGGAGCCTCAAGGGATCCTCAGGACAGTGGTAACATCACTGAGACTTAATCTACGACAACCATGCCCTTTGATGACTCTGAAAGAGACATCATTGAGCAAGGGAAACCAGGGCGTCAAGAAACCACATCTGGTGGTGAGGATGAACATACAAGGTATGTTACCTCATCTCCCCATGATTCTTCAAAAGAAGATGAGGGAAGACTGCAACTCACCACTAAAGACCTACTTTCTAAAGTCTCAAATCTTGAATCCAAGGTCAGAACTTTAGAGGATAGGTTTGCCACTCAGCAACTTGAGATTGACAATCTCAAGGCCAAACTTGCTGAGAAACAGATTGAGAGGTCTGTTAGGCACGTACAAACTCAGGTCTCTTTGACCTCTTCCTCTAGCTCATCAAGCTTTCAGGATGATGCTACCAAAAAAGGGGAGAGTGTTCAGAGACAAAGCCAAAGACAAGAGGAACCCCAAAGTCAAGCTCTCACCTCCCTAAGCTCAAAATACCCTATGCAACAAGCTTCAGTTTTCCCTGAGCCTCCAACAGTTGTAATTCAAATGGATCAAAGGATGCTCCAAGATCTTAATAGGTTCTTCAACAAGTTCCTATTGGAATCTATAATTGAACAGCCAAGTCCTGATCTGTTTGTGATCTACTTTGGAGCTTAAGAGCTTCAGAGGTTAAATTCACCTTCTACCACTATTGAGGAAGTTAGTCAACCTAAGGTCCAAGTGGAACCTGAGATTAACTTCGAAGCGGAAACAAGGACTGATGGCCCAGCAACTAAGACAGTTGGGACAGATAGTGCATTCTCACAGACTTCCGAAGCCCAATTCAAAGCCTCGAAAGAACAATTTCAAACTTCCGAAGCTGAGATTGCTGCTGCGGAAGGACTATTCTCCCTATCCGATGATCTAATAGTCACATATGCAATCCTAGAACTTGCATCTGTGGTTAATAGGGAAGATTTTCTCACCCAACCTCTAGCTCAAACATCTGCATTAACTCCAGCTTCCATCTCTACTACTCAACCTGAACCTTCCATCCAAGAACCCTCAAAGTCTAGCACTTCCGAAGACATCAAAGGAAAGAGGAAGATGACTAAGGAAGAGCTTCAGAAGGAAGAAAGGTTAGAAAAACTTAAAAGAAAAGGTAGGCTTCCAACTGGAAAACTGCTAGCTGCCAGTACCAAAGCAGCTGCAGCCAACCAGGAGGCATTTAACAATAGAAGAAGAGTAGAGATCATTGATAGACTTGTCAGTCTAGGAGTTGCAAATGAGGATGTACTCCTACTACCATTAGAGGAGTTAGTTGAGCTGGAAAAGGCAACCTTGCTGCAAAAACAACAAAGAGAAGAGGCAGCAAGGTTGGCCTTAGAAGAAGAAAGGGAGAGGAAAGAAAGAGAAGCTGATCAGCAGCTCAAGAGGGAAAGGATAACTTTCCTAACCTCCAGAGGTTTCTCTCAAGAAGAATTATCTCCGCACAACAATGATACGATCTTATGGCTCTTCAACAAAGAGCAAGATCATATGGAGAAAGAGAGAAAGAAAGCTGCCAGGGAAAAGCTGATGCAGAAGAAGAAGAAGGAAGAGGAAGCAGGACTAACTGCTGCCAAGAAGATAGGTGAGAAGGTCTGGATAAAGAGCTATCTTAGGGCCCATGGCTTCTCTGGCAGACAGGTGGGTCCTATGTCTGAAAAGACCCTCCAGCGACATGTCAGTGACATAAAGGCTGACATTCGCTCGGGGAAGAGGAAGGAGATGTACAGAAGGGGACAGGGGATGATCTTCAAATCAACTACTCAACCCCAACTCCAAACCCAACCACAACCTGAACCAATACCCTTTCCATTCCCCATCAAAACCAATCCAACCACTGAACCATACACCCCTGAACCTACACCATCTCCCTTACCAACCTCTTCACCTCAACCACCTAAACTACCCATCCTCCAACCCAAAACTCTAGCTAGAACCCAAACACCTCAACCTACCCAACAACCCATCAAACCATCCCCTCAGCCTTCTAAACATCTCTCCTTAGAAGAATTCAAGGCAATCAAGACAAAGCTCATCAATTGCACAACCCTGAGCAATATCTCCTGTGAGGAGGATTCAGTCAATTTGACTTATGTTGATGGATCCTCACGTTCCCTCTCTAGAGATCAATTTCTTGATCTGCCCAAAGGAACACTGGACCAAGCTACAAATCTCCTTGGCCTCAATTCAGACACTTTGAATGAGGAAGAAAAGAAGTTAAGGAGAAGGCTGGTGACTCTGCTGGATACCAAGAAAGGTGACCGGGTGTCAAGACAACCTCTTGCACCTAAGAAGAAGATCATCCAGTGGAGGTTCGAAGACTCTTCTCACAAATTTGTTGTTGAAAGAGAGAATGGAGAGCTCAACAGGCTAAGTGCCTCATCTCTGCTACACTTGAGCAGATTTGATATTGCTGAGTTAGCAGAGAAGCCATTCTCCAACCCTTCAAACTCTGATGTAGCTGCCCATATCAGAAATCATCCAGGCAGTCTTCATATGGTCGAGCTAACCGCTATGAGCAACGTTGAAGAAGAGTTGAAACTGAGAGAGGAGCAGAAAAGGCAAGGATCAACAACCAAAGGCAAAGCCTTTCTACAAATGGTTGAAGGTCCTGAACTTGAATCCATAGTTAGATGGGAGTATGACTATAACTCCCGTCAACTAACTCTTTTCAGGGGGACGCAATAAAGGGTACATGTCATTTAGAGTGATAGACTGGATCTCCTATCCACCAATGACTTGTACAAGCTTCTCAACACCACTTCAGGGAAGAACAAAGAGACAGACAAATATCTTTTGTCCCTGGTGTTGAAAGCTTTGAGAAGCAGAAACAAGTGAGGTTTTGGTAGCATCAGCCTAGGGGGATTTTGTTGGATCTAGAAAGGCTGGTGCAACCAAAACCAAATCACTTAGAATATTTTGGTACAACAAATAAAGGACTTCCGAAGCCAAGTGTGGAACTTCCGAAGGAAAAAGGAGCTCTTCCGAAGACCAAGTGTAAAACTAACTTTCGAAAGAAAACTCCAACTTCTGAAGACAAAGAACTTACTACCGAAGATCAAGACTTAGAATGACAGATCAGAAGTCAACTTTTAAAGTATAGAAGTCCTCAAGCCTCGGAAGTATAGAAACCTCTTCCGAAGTATAAGTGGCTTCGGAAGAGCTTGTTCTTCCGAAGCCAACTTACCTTCGGAAGACACTGCTATTATCCAGTGGACATAAATATGGTCTCTCTAACACTCCGCTGCAGACCTCTGAGATACTGCATGGCGTTTTCTCAAAAGCCATGTAGTTGACCATACTTTATTCCACTGTTTACCTTTATAAGTTAGTACAGTTGCCATCTTTAGCTGGTGACAAAAGGTAAGTCATGGGCATATCATAACTACCATATCTTAGATAATACTTTATCTAAGATGCCTTAACTTTGGCACTGTAGTATATGCTTTAGTCTTAGGTTTCCAGCTGGTATCAAATTATATCCGGCTGTAGGATCTAGTATATATATAGTTTCTCATTGTAACTCATGTTTTATGCTTGTAAGAGTCTTGTAATATCTTGAGTTGAGAAATAATATATACAAGTGCCTTGAAAATTATTTCTGTGTGTTCCTTGCTACTTATTATATTATGATCAACTCTTGTAAAAGACTTTACTTCATCTGATTTGAGTGTTCTATAAGTGAGTTTGAGAGAAAACCAAGTGTTTAAAGTGACAAACCCGATCCGGCAAAAAACATTCAGAAAAACATATAAAAATACAAAATATTGTCTTTATTTATTGTGTTCTTTGATTCTGCATGACATATATTTGGGAAATGTAGTACACTATGCCTTTGCTTGCTTCTTGAGTTCTTAAAGTTCATTAAAATCTGATCAAAAGTTTCTTGATATGTGAGTAGGTTCATCTTGAGTGGAATTTATACTAAGAGGATGTCTAACATAATGCAAAAGTGACTGTATGAGAGAAACTCCAATTTAAGGATACAACAAGTGAGTCTTATTCTGATGTGACCAAATCACTCATCTAAGCACACTATGTACCAACGCTTTGTAATCTCTATCTTTGCAAATCACAGTCCCTCTGTTTTGTGTAAACAAAGACCAGGGTTTATGATCACTTTGGTATACATGTGTAACCAACAAGTGAACAGATCATGATCCTCATCATCCCTCTGTTTTGTGTAAACAAAGACCTGGGTTGATGGCACCTATGTTTTACGGAAGTAAAGACCTGGTGACCTGATAATGATCATATCTTACCTCTCAAAAGAATCCTCTGTGATCAACTATATATTAACTTAAGAGCTATTGCATCATTGCATTAATGAGATGTCAAATACATCTTAATATAGAACTTATAACTTAAAGTACATAGTTTCTAATTGTGAAAAAGTGATGATTTGACTCACAAAGGGAGGACAAACTCTAATGTGAATTGAATGTGGAGACCATAATTGTTTCTATGTAATAAACTTCAAAACATGATAAACAGCATGCCTAGTTGATCCCATACTCTTGTTTGAATTTAAATGGAAAACATACTTGCAATCAGAACTAGAATCAGGTGTCATTTCATTAAACAAATCATCAGGAAGATGCTTAGTGTTACAGTATGATCCCATTATATGTTTATATATGCCTGTACATAGAATTTAATTCAATTTTGTTTCTTTTAGCTTATTTCTTTTTCAGTATTGTTTGACAGTCATGTTCCTTTCATTATAATCTTCTACATAAATTTATGATAAATACATCAGTTCAACATTAATCACAAATTTAAGGGGAGTAGTTAATTCATGAAAGCGTGAAATCAGATTTAGAATTGTCAAATAACTTGTTAAATGAAGGAATTGGAGCTTGAGCACTAACTTGGCTGTTTGATACATGAAGTTTTTCAAGTTATAATTCTTCTTGTGCACCAATTGTCATGAAAACAAAGTCAACAAGGTCCAAAAGCAAGAAATGGTTTTATCTCTTGAATATAACCATACAATCAAATAAGTTTCAAACTTTAAATTTCAGCATCAGCAGAAGTTACAGTGTATTTCACTTATCAGCAGATGCTACAGTGCGAAACTTAATCTAGAAAAATATGACAATCTGTAGATTGGTAACCTACGGATGTGTTAATATTTAAAAAGTATAATCTATATCCATGGATTGGTAACTTAAGGAAAATCAAGTTATACTTGAATGAAAATTCAGTTCATGAAAGTTAGGCATCCACAGATGTCCTACTGAAGAACTGAAATCTACAGAATAAATAAATTCCATGGAAGTTTTATAAGGAAAGTAGGACCCACTTTATTAAATAAATGAAATTAATGTGTCCGAGGGAGTATAAATGATGTGTTTGACGTGGTATTCATTATTCACTTTTACAGACCCTTTTTGACCTAGAATTCCGTTTGTCAAAAACTTCATCCCTCCTTCATCTGATTTCAAAATTAGCCAAACCTTAACATCAAACAAATCTTAAACTTGATTTCAGGTCTTTATTTCAAGGTAAATCATATCATAATCATCAATAATGAACTGACTGATTCATCATTTTCATCGAAACTCTTCGTACTTTTAGATGTGATGATGTTGTTCTAACATAATCTTCTTCATTCTTATGCACATATGGCTAATCGATTTGCAAGAGAGCACAATGTATGTGCATTCTTAAATCCCGACGACCCTGTATCGGAAGGATGTCGGGATATCATCAGATTCTTACGACGATCCAAGCTTTTCTATGCTTTAACAGCAGAGCATGTGATTCATCAAACACATATTGTTGATTTTTGGAATTCAGCACGAATAGATGAAGATGGAGAATCTGAAGTGATAGTTGCTGATATTAAGAATGAAAGACTGAGAATTGATGAACAGACTATCAGAAGGGTACTAGAGCTGGGAGATCAAGAAGCGGGTCACCCTTAAGTATTTGAGAATGAGTACATAGGGAATGTCTTTTATCTAATGGGGTATGATGGTGACTTTGAGAAGGGAGAAATAAAGAAAGGAAGACTGTGCAAGCCCTATAGATTTCTATGCCACACTTATCTTAAGTGTATCTTTAACAGAAATCCGGTTTGGATAGATTCTCTATGCACATTTCATCCGGAATCATTGGAATCATTGAAGTTCAAGATTCTCCTAAGAGGTCAAAATCTATATCCCAAAGCACACTCCCTCAGTGGATGTTTCCACTCTAAAGCATGTGTCTCATGCTGAAACTGAGAGTGATGCTGAGTGGAATGAGCTAACAAATATTGACTCTCCCAAAGAACAAAAGGAATCAAAAGCTGATGATCTGCTGACCACCAAAGACATATTGGAAGAGAGGTCTAAATCAGCAATGTTTATGACACTGATCAACCATGGCTTTCCATATGACATGGTAGAAAGGATGAACCTGAATGAGATGAAGAATATACTGAAATATTTTGAGCTTGCAAGGTTTATGATCCCCAACTGTAATTATAAGACAAGCACAGCCTATTAGTCAATTCAGAAAACAAATAAGGAGTTGGGTCAATGTGATACAACAAGGCTAAGCAGATATAATATGACTTGTTGGTTACAAGGGCATAACTACAAAGTGCATGAGCTGAAGGGAAGATCAGTAGCTGAGTTAAGAAAAATGATGGAGCATGTGATGAAGGTAGAACTAAAAACTGGTGTGAAGTTATGAACTGAAGCTCTAAACCCAGCTTATGAGCAACAAAACATACTCCTTGCTGAGCCTGTAACTGTTGAAAGCAAAGACCAGCACAAAGGGAAGGAAAAGCTGATCAGAGAGCCACAAGAATTTATTCCTAGAAAGGTATGGCCTTTGGGAACTACTGTGAGGGAAATAACCGAGCAAAAGTCAACATTGATAGAGCTCTTTGATCATCTCACAACTCTCAATTCTGTGGAAGAAAACAAGATTATGGCTTGGAAATAGGATCCTCACTGGGATTGTGTAGTTATTAAGAGAACATCTGGAAGAATTCAATATTTCCATGATGTAGAAACATTACTTAGTCTTCGTGAAGGTGACATTAAGGATCTGCAAAGCTTACTCATTTCTAATTACCCAATCCACTCAAGAGGAAGAGACTTCTCTGTGTTAGTAGGAAAGTTAAAGACAAAATTCAAAGATGATGTGCTCAAAGAAGCTAAGAGAGAGGATGCTGACTACAGAAAAAGAAAGCAAGGGCAGAGAAGATCAAAATCCAGCTCCTCTACATTGGTAGTGATGAATTTTTAAAGATGGTTGGATACTTCAATAGGAATACAACAGCCATAAAGAGCTTTGAAAGAAATCAATATACATATCCTATAACAGAACGGGGATATGTTGAGAAAACTAAAGAGTTGGTGCTGCTAAGGAATGAAGATAGAAAGAAAGCTGAACGGATAAGGATCTTTGATCTAGTAGAAATCAAGCTACTTCACCCTAGCTAAACTTCATATTTGCATGACAAATTTTTTCCAAAGCTTGCTGATGAGAAGGCCCAAAATGATTTATGCCTGTATGTACATTTAATTCAAGTGATTGACAAATTACATGCAAAGGCATACAAGAGAAGGATATGTGAGGTTGGGCAGCTAATTGGAACAAACATTAAAGAAGTATCTGAACTCAGAATCTCAGAACAAGATGAACTAGAGATAGTTCATAATCAGAGTGTTGTGGAAACACTCACTACTGAAGAAGATGTTTTGGGTTTGAGTTTTGAAACATTGAAGATGATCTGCAAGATGGAGATTAAATACAAGTATGATGATCAAAAGAATGCAGTCTCTTATTTCTACAACAAAATGATTGCAAGAGTCAAAGAGCTTTCAAGCCTGAAGAGCTGATCTGAAAGTTGCTAAGCCTAAGGGAGAGTATTGTTAGATCTAGGAACAATAGGTCTAGATCCATTTGTATAGGCTTAGCACTTTAATTGGTATTGACCTCCTTGTTGGTAACTCCCTTGATTGTAATTATTTCTTTGGTAGCCTCCTTGGTTGTAGCTTTGATGTCGGCATTGATATTGATTTCTTCCTTGGTTTGTTACCTGAAAAGGAGGATTCAATTGATTAGTATTGTTTCCATACCTAAGATTTAGGCGGTATTTAAGACCGGGATGATAGGTGTTGGAATTCATGTCATATGTCTTCCTTTCTCCTTGGCCTTGTATTTGGTGTACATTTTCACTCTTCCCCACATTCAAATAGCATGTGATCGATGTATGGCCGATGTTATTACAAATGTCACACACTTCATACTCACTAAATATGTTCGCCACTCCACTCTTTCCAACTTTAAGGCCCGTAACTTCTCATTCTAAGATTATAATTCTATCCATGGTCACATGACCATTCACCATCTTCACACTTGATCCCCTCAACCTTTGGCTTAATTGTCCACGCTTCTTGGAGATGACACTCATCCTTTTGAGAATATCCCAATCATCGTCTTCATGGTTCAAGGTGAATGTTCCTGCACTTGTGGAATTTACATCTCTTGCATCATCTGGTGATAATCCATCATAGAAAGCTGAAATCAACTCCCACTTAGCTATGCCCTGATGTGGGCAAGTTCTTAGCATTTCCTTAAACCTGTTAAAAGCTTCATGGAATTGTTCACCTTGTGTTGTGTAAATCCTCGAATGGCTCGCCTTGCATCACTTGTCCTTTGAGACGTATAGTATTCATCCAAGAATTGTTGTTGCATTTGTACCCATGTGTAAATACTTGTTGATGGTAGAGATATGAAGCATTGTTTGGCCTTGTATTTAAGGATGAATTGAAATAGGACCAATTTGACTTCATCTGGTGAGAAGCCTTGGCCACCAATGGTGCTACATGATGCCTCAAATTCGGATATGTGTAAGTAGGATTCTTCAGTTGCCATACCATGGAAGTGAGGGAGAATTCCCAAACATTATGGTTGGACTTCAAAGTCTCTCCCCTTTGTGTTGGTGAAACTACAGGAGAAAAATTAATAGCAATGGAGGGACAAAAGTTACTATCCACACCATGTGTTGGTACATAATGTTGTGCTCCCACATTGGCAGGTATGCCATTAAATGGTTGACCGCAATTGTTGTTGCGAATGGGTGGTTGAGCATAACCACCTTGATCCTGATTTGGTTGACGGTTGTGATAGCCTGGTTGGTCTCCATAATCCTCAAAATCATGTTTGTTTGGTCTTTCCATATTGACTTGATCATCAATCCACTCATCCACATAGGTTGTATGATGGCTTCCTTCGATAGAAAACCGACCCTCATTGCTATGATGACTCCCTTCCATCTTATGATGAAAACTTGGATTACGGATCTAAACCTTTGGCATTGGTTGGAAATTTACGGGTGGAGGTTGGTGTTGCACCCCTTACCTTACAAGGATCGGCACCTGAGGTTGAGGTTGCACAGGTTATGGTTGAGGTGGAGGATCATCAGGTGGAGGGAATACCGGTAATGGGATATCTCCCAAAGGTTGGTTGGGTTGTTGTCCTCCTTGATTTTTTGGATTATTCATCACTCTTGAATTGTTAATTTCAGGTGTCCTTGAAAGTCTACTTAAAATCTAATGAGCTATTGCTGATGATGTACCTTCTTTAGATCTTGTTTGACCATAAATTCGAGAAATCCTTGAAGTTGATGCTTTGTGAAACACACGATTCTCTCTTAAAGTCTTCTCGATTTTTGGATCAAATTGCAATGGTGAGGTCCTTCTTAAAAATCTTGCATGCATTAACGTAGTGGTTACCTGCAAACAAGAAGACACAATATACCTCGCGTAATACTGAACAAGAAAGAAACAAAATTATAAAGAAAAATAGAAAAATAAAATCTTTTTGGTGTTTTTTGAATATTTAAGAAAAGCAAATAAAGACAATTAATACTAAGCGCACTAATTCCCCGGTAACGATGCCATTTTGATCTGGTTGTCGAGACTCGATAAAAAACAAGTGAATTTATCGGTCTTAGCTACCTTTATTGTGCAAGGGTAAGTAAGGTCGTCTCCAAAGGGAATATGTGGAAAGTGTTTAACGAATACAACTCGATTAACGTAAAGAGAAAAACTTTACAACTAAAAATTGAAACTTTAGAGTGAACTAATGATCACAATTGCATAAAGCAAGAAACTTTAAAACAAAATTAATTAAATAATAAGAAACAATCACTTCCGGGTTTTCAATTTTGCAAGATCAACAATTGATACTTTTAAATTAGGGTTTGTAAGAAAAATACTTCAAGATCTTAGCTTTTGATTAAAGTGACAACAAATGAACAATCTTTTAAGACTCTTTCATTCATAATGTTGCCAATTCACTTATATCACATTGCCTACTTTTTTTAATGAACTCACGATGGAACGAAACCGAAACTCATAATCAAGCAAACAACTTTATTTATAAGCAAATAATATAAATCAACCAAAACATAATTTTTCATTCAATAGATGAATGTTCATTACAAAAACCTAATCAAACATACCAATCATCTTACTTAATAAGAATTGTACTCCCGAAAGCAATCACCAAAAGCCTAGCCACGCATCATTCTCATTAAATCTTCAATCTTGATTTGTAGAATGTTTGTGGATGATTTGGGGAGCCTTAGAACACCAAAATCACCTAAAGTTTGTCACTTTTCATCTCTAAGAAGTTCTTGATCTAATTAGGGTTGATTTGGCTTAAATAACTTGAAAATCCAGAAAATATGAAAGTAGTTCAGCACATGGGCGTATCATACGCCCACATGGGCATATCATACGCCCAAAAAAGTCTTCATACGCCCAACTTTCTGCTTTTTCTTCCAAATACGCCCATTTATACGCCGCCAATACTCCGCCAGACGTATTATACGCCCAAATCTGGCGTATCATACGCCGGTACACCAAAATTTTTACCTTTTCTTATAAATATTGATATTTACATCTTCAATCCTTGTAGTTGCCTGTTTTGGTTCTTTTCATCCAATATAAGCTTCCTTTATCTCCAAAACCATATGAATTAAAACACAAATAAATTGAACTCGTTCCACCATAATCATGATGTAAAATCAAGCATTTATATCAATGAAACACCAAATTATTGACATGTGATCAGTATACCCTCCTCAAACAAACTTTGTATGAGTGAGTCCACGTCAATGTGGACTTGAGGAGGTTGCCGAGTATGGACAGTTGCAAGTGAGGTTGGTGAGTCCTTAATGTCCATACTCTAAGAGGAACTCCCAGGTTATGTGATTGCTAGGACTTTCTACCCCTTTTTGGTAGCATCACCCTCTTGCATAGGTGAGATGGAGGTTAGGTCCACCCCATCCATAGGTTCTTGTGCGCTTGGTTGAGTCCTACTAAGTGGTCTCTTAGTTAACTTGCCCTTAAGATCAATGATCTCAAGTTGTTGGTCATTGGCCCTCCTTTGTAAGATAGTCACCTAATGATATTCCAGGTGACTAACCTTTGAGACCAAATAGGTGCATGTTTTAGTCAGCTTTTGCACCTTTAGTTTCAGACTCCCCTAATCTTCATTAGAAGAATCACGGAGGGATGAGAGAATAGGACCAAAGTCTTCTTCCTCATTACCAGCACTATGTTCTTGGAGGTTGGATTTCCCCTGCACCATGACATCTTTAGGTGAAGTGTTAATGGGCTGGGTTGCGATGGTTGAGGTTTTAACAATCTAATCACTTACTGAAGTGAGAGCCTATTCCATATGGACCTCCTGAACTTCTTATTGGAGATCCACCTCAGTAGTGGGTGGATGATGTGGGCTAGACATGGGTGAGTCACGAGCACTCATCACTCCTGAAGTAGGGGTGGAGAAGAGAGACTCCTGGTACTCACTGAATCTCATGTCTTCATCATCATAGAATTCAAAGTTAGGTATAGGATGGTTGAGGTCTAGAGGCTGCGGATGGTAGCATTCCCCTAAGGTTGTTTATTAGAGTTTTGAGACTCTAAGTGAAGGCTTAATGCTATTGGGGTTGTGAGCTCATCAGGCTGAGCATGAGGAACCTCGGAACTGATCCTTGAAAAGATGGGAGTGGTTTGCTCCTCAGGGGAAGCGGGAGCTCTAGTGTCCACTTCCTCTTACATGGGTGGTGATATGGGGGTCTGCATAACCTACTAGGGTTGTGCAGGGGTTCGTATGGATTTTCTAGTGTAGGTGCTGGTTATTTGAGGCTGTTTGGGTGGTTGAGAAGTAGAAGGTGTTGGTTCAACATTAGCTGGTGCTGCTAGGTTGTCATGTTGAGCAATAATTTCTAATATTTTTTGGGATAATGGCTATTTCACCCCTGAGAACATTAGCTGTTTGTGTGCAGGATAGTTGGCTTTCTTATTGTCTTGAAAATGTCAGGCTTCATCTGTCCCATTTTAAGAACATTACCTGTTCCCCTTAACTGTTAGCCCAGTTCACAGTTAAGAATGTGCTAGACATCTAGGGACATATAATATTCTAAGGAGTCTAAGTTAGCAAGTATATTTGTATATACAAACTGAGAGTACCTGAACTTGACCCCCTAAACCATTCCATGGACTATGTAGGAGAGGTCCTCTAGAATTTGGTCCCATCCTCCATGCTTGTTACATGGAGGAGGTACTTCCATTGAAAGGAGACCTTCTCTTTTCTAAAGTTTCTTACAGAGTAATCACCTTTATAACCCATCTGCCTGAAGGACTAGTTGACAGCAGTCTTTGGGAAGGACAAATCGCCTTCTACATCATCCAACCTTAGATAAGTGTTAATGGAGGCTGGATTGATGAAAATTGTCCTCCCTGCACTATGGCAGACATTGCCCTCTCACCATCCATAGTGACCTCTTGGTAGGTCCTCCAAAATTCCAACAGTTGATATCATGTAGTGGAGGATCTATAGTAAGGGAGGTGAAGTAGTTGGATAAAGTTAAGAATTAGCAAACCTCTGAGAAACCTGATTGTGTTGCCTGTGTAAATGCATGGAGAAATCAGGTTGGTTTCTAGGATCAGGGTTGGCTATTAATGAGTAGTTTGAGGTGAAGAAAGGTAAGAACAAAGGCGGTTTGTGGGTGAATTTAGGTTAGAGAATTTTGCAGATGAAGAAGATAGTGAAAGAGGGGGAACTGTTTAAGATAAATATATGAAATGGATTTGAGACAAAGTTATTGCAAAAGGATAAACTTTGGAATCCGGATGTCGGTCCCACCTCTGAAAAAGCGCCCAAAAAGGTAGTTTTCTTGGAAATATAAAATCTTCCAAAGGTAATTTGTCTTCGTAAGTATTACAAAAACTTCCGAAGCCATTTTGACTTTAGAAGATATTCATGAGCTTTATGGTAATTTTTCTTCGGAAGAAAAATACTTAGAGTATTTTTACTTCTGAGACATATTCGGTTTCGGAAGGGATTAAAACTAAGAAGTTTTATTCACAAATAAATCTTCTTAGTGTAAATTGATTTCAAAATAAAAATGTCCTTCAAAATCATATAAGTACTTAGAAGCATATGTAAGCTTCGGAAGACATATCAGAATTTTTTCCAAAGGTAAATGTCTTATAATTAGTTATTTGGTTTGAAGACATAATGTTCTTCCGAAGACAACTTAATGTCTTCCAAGAGAAAATATGTTTAAATTTCCAAAATTCTAAGGTATATCCTTTGAAAAATTTTCTTCCAAAGAAAACTGGCCTTATGTAGGTGATAATATATACGACTTAGGACACCCATATTTTAGAAATAGTTTTGAGTTAAGTTTAAGAAAATCTACTCATAGTTAATCATCGCAATAGCTGATACAAGATATTTAAATCTCTGCCCAGCAAATGCTTTTGTGAACATATCAGCATATGGTTCATTTGTGTTAACTTTGACTAGTTTGATTAATCCCTTTTCAAAATTATCTCTAATAAAATGATTCCTGATGTTGATGTGTTTTGTCCTTGAGTGCCGCATAGGATTCTCTGTGATAGAGATAGCACTGTTGTTGTCTATGTGGATGGGAGTCTCCTTGAACTTGAATCCATAGTCCAGCATCTGATATTTGAATACAAAGCACTTGAGCATAGCAGCTGGTAGCAGCAATGTATTTAGCTTCAGCAGTTGATGCAAAGACATAAGATTGTTTCTTGCATTGCCATGAGACTATCCTTCCACCAAGGAATTGACAACCCCTAAATATAGACTTTGCAGTCATGTTGCAGCCACCATAGTCACTATCTGTATAAGCATACAGATTGAACTTAGAATTCTTTGGATACCAAAAGCCCTAGTTTTGGAGCACCTTTGAGATATCTAAGAATCCTCTTAAAAGCAACTAGATGGGACATCTTGGGGTTGGCTTGATATCTTGCACAAACACATGTGGCAAACATGATATCAGGCTTGGTTGTGAGGTACATAGGAGGAACCAATCATAGCCCTATAAAGGTGTTCATCCACACACTCCCCTTAAGATCAGGTCCAAAGGAGTGGTTTATGGCTATTTGTGTCTTTACAACCTTACATTCAGTCATGTTGAATCTTGTAAGTATGTCTTGTTGTTAGCCCAGGTTGAACACTTAAATCAAATAACATGAAGATTTCATGATCAAAATAAGGTAAACATAATAAAACCCCTTTGATCTCTATTTATTGCAAATGAACAGTGTTTACAAGTAATACCCCAATAAATTGGTCATTCAACCATTAACTAAACCTAATTTCAATTAGGCTATTTATAGTCTAGACTAACTTTCACTATTTACATTTAATCCCCTAGACTATTAAACTAGACTAAAACATGACTAAAACAAAGTAAAATATATTTTGTTCACACAAAATATATTTATAACAATAAAGTCTCAAAACAAAATATACCTTCAATATCTTCTCTCGGTTCTTCGTCTCGAACTTGACATTTGACTTTTCTGTTGACCTTGACTAAGACGTTGACTTTTGTTGACTTTGACTATGTGGATAATATAGACTATCTTGTACAGATCCAACAATACTCCCCCTTAGTCTATCACTATCAATGCCTTCAAATGAAATTAGCACCGAGAAGTCAACCATAGAAAGATCTTCAAATTGAAGATTTCTAAATCTAATGAGAAAGATTATTCATCTCATAAGCTCCCCCTATTTATATGCTCCCCCTTTTCGAGTGCGTCCTTTGTGAGGATATTGGAACAACTTTTCGAAATCTCTAATCTTGAGTGCTTCGGAAGATGTAAGAGAAGGATTCCTAGCTCAGTATCTTCTGCAAACTTGAGGAACAGGTTCTCTAATAGGTACATTGCTCAACTAATGATCGGCCATCACTTACATAAAACATCTGAAACACATTCACAAACACAATCTCGACATTTCTAATTAGATCATTTCATTTTAACAAAATAAACCCGTGTTTATCTGTGTGTGAAAACAAGCGAACCGGTGTTCGTTTGTGCGCAATTTCTGTAAAATGCATGAAAAATGATAAAATTATAACAACATAATATGGAAGACCAAAAAGAATTTTGAAATGATAATTTATTATAATTTATTATTTTTATTATATATATTTATTATAATATTTTTTCATTTTTTTATTTTATTTTTTGTTTATTACCGAGAACTGAATCGATCATGAGATCACATCCTCAAGATATAGTTTAGCACAAAGATGAATTTTGTTAGGACCGTGTACGGACGGAGTACTAACTCATAATGCGTGCATACCTAATCAAATAGTGAGGAATCCTATTTGATTGGCGATCCAATCAGTCAGAACGCAGTTTCGATCAATCTAGAGATTAATGAAATGTTATGAACGATTATAACACGATCAACAGTGATCTATGTAGTTGGAACAGGTTTTCTGGAGTCTCTGGACGGCTAGGGTACGTCTGTGAGTCGAAATTCTTCAAGTCTTTTTTTCCACGAATTAAGTGGTATTTATAGGTTAGGGTTTGTCAATCGTGCGACTGAACCATTAGTATGGTTCAGTCGTGCGACTGAATCATACGATTGGTCCATACGCACGACTGAAGGTTCAGTCGTGCGACTGAGCCAAACTTATTTCTCAATCGTGCGACTGATCCAGTCTCCTGGCTCAGTGGTGCGACTGGTCCATTAGCATGAAGTGTTCATGCGTATGGTCCATTAATATGGTCCATTCGCATGAATACTTCATACGATTAAGTTTAAACACATTTCTCAACCATTCTTGACTAAGAACTATGTAAAAAACCACAAACCTATATAGTTAGTTCAATATGTGTTATGATACAATAAACTATGAAACATTAAACAATATAAGCATCAATCACATATTTCATTTCATTCAACTCATTCATTACATATATGTAAGACATGAAAGACATTTTACATTAAGCTCCTAACTAGGTACATATATATCAACAAACTCCTCCTTGGACCTAGTTTACATCATTGTCTAACATTCTTCATTAGCTCCTCAAACTTCTTGTACTTTTCCTCTCTTGTAACTCCGGCATGTATCTGGAATGCAAAACAGAGTCGTATGACATTTTGGAACTGGAGGGCTTGTACGATATCCTGCGAGTCATAGAATAGTGGCCACTTGTATAAGGTATATACATCGTCAGCAGACAAGTTAGTCAGCCACATAGGGTCAAACACCCGGATAGTATCCATTTGGCTCTCCTTCTGTAAGACTATGACCGCTTCACCTGTTCTCCAATCGTAGTACCACCACTTGAAGTGTGGAGTGAAGTCCTGTGGCATTTCCCTTAGAGGGATTTTGGACATTGTACGCGGAGGACTCCACTTCAACACTACCTTAGGCTTTCCAGTACTGGGATAAACTTCAGACCGTCGGTTGTTGAGGTCTGAAGTTAACCCACCTGGTGTGGTATTCTTTCCTCAGTGCAGCCTCAAACCAGCCTAACATCTTTCTCGGGTCAGCATACAACAACTTTAGGCATGCCAGCTGGTTGAGCTCAAAACCAGGGAGAGTCTTTAGATCATGTGGGAATCTAAAGTACTCTATGCCCTTTTCTCTTTTCACTGCGTACACATTCAGATCCTCAAAATAAGCCCATGCAATGATCTTGCCTGACACCTTTAAGTGTTTCTTGGCTTTGTATAGCATGGTGTAGACATTTGGCTTTTGTGCAGTACGCATGGCTCGGATCTCAGCAAAACAAGCCGCCCATTCAGCCTTTTTGATGTCAACATCAGCGTCTGAGGCTTGGGCTTGACCCTCTGTCTTCTCAGCCTCTTTCTCCATCTGATCCAGCTTGTCAAATGTATCACTGCCAAGAGTATCACCCAAGTTGGGGACTACATTTCCCTCTTGGTCAGTGTACTCTGGATAATGGTCAGTAGTGACATCCTCTATCTGGATTTCATCTATGTCATTGAGCTCATCATCACTTGTCACCTTAAAAGTAGGAGCATCCTTGACAATCTCATTCGGGTTCAGCCTGAACATCTCAGCAAGTTGCTCGTCAGTCAGGTCATGAATGATTTCTCCTTCTTCGGGAGTATAGCTCACTGACCGTCTGACAATCCCTTGCAAATCAAGAATCATTGTGAGTTGAGACTTGATTTGCTGAAGGGGAGCAACATCGTACTCATCTTGCTGAAATGTTTGATCTGCTTGATTTAAACATGTAACACATCAATCATTAGTCAATAATCAAGACAGTTAAACATTAAATATATATAAACATTAAGTACAAACTTTTAATACATGATTCAAGTACAAAAGCTTTCAAATACATAAACAACTAATCATTACTTTTTCCTTGAATAGCAGGCTCGTTAGTCGGAGGGGCTGAAGCTGAGGCTCCCTGATCTTGAGCCTTATTTAACCGTCGCTCTCTAGCCTGTGTGGATGCTGATGCAGTAGCTTCATCTCCTTCATCCTCATCTCTTCCCTTCTTCTCTCATTCAGCTCCATCACCTTCTTCATCCGTCTCATCCTCATCATCCTCATCATCCTTATCATCGTCATCATTACCATCATCGTCTCCTTCTCTGATCTTGAGGGGCTCATCTTTGGAGGCTTTGAGTCGTAGCATCAACTTCTTGTTCTTCACCTCAAGATCATCTATCCTTTGTACTAAAGAAGTCTGCAGCTCACGAAGCTAAGCAATCTCCTGACTCTAAGCTGCTATTTGCTGAGCCTGAGCAGCATTGAGCTCCATCAGCTAGTTTAGCTGTGTAGCTCGTTGCTCATCAGTAGCAAGCAGCTTAAGCACAATCCGGTTTAGATTAGCCAGCTGCTCCTCTAACCCAACGGAGGACAGAGAGGATCCAAAGCTCAGTGGGACCTGAGATGAAGTCCCGGCTTGATGGGTGGTGGTATTCGTGGTAGTTGTGGTAAAGATGGGTGGTGGTATAGGTATAACTAGTGGAGGTATGGCTGTAGTTGTGAAGGGTGGAGGTGTGGTAGTAATTATGGGTGGTGTGGTAGTAGTGGTGGAGGGTGTGGTAGTGGTGGTGGTAGTTGTGGTGGTGGTGGTGGTAGAGGTGGTGATCAAAGTGAATCTCCATCTCTTACTCTTCATCCTGTGCGGCTGAGCCATCCTCTTTTTCCTCGATCCCTTCGAGGAGGATGCTCCCCCTTGGCTGCTAGGCTGGTCTGGGGTGTAAGATGTATCAGTATCAGCCTCCCCAGACTCACCCTGGCGTCCACCTACCGCCCTAATCCCTCGCTCGGTGGGAAACACCTCGCTGCCCACCGTCCGAACTAATGGCTCTTCATCAGACTCCTCCTCCTCATCAGGACGGAAGTCCTGATGGAATCCTGCCGTATCAGCTCCTTCATGGGTGGATGATGGAGATGTAGCATCTCTAGTAGTGGCCCTAGATTGGGTGGGGCCAGTATCTCCACCATCACCACTATCATCATCATCAGAATCGTCGGATGGGAGCACAATCGGGTCAGAATCTGAGTCACTATCATCGTGACGCCACTTTCTCCTAGCTGGCGCCACGTAGTCCTCTCGGGCCAAATGCCCAAACAACCTCCTCACGGGGGCTTCACCTGCTTGCCCCGGTAGACCTTCATCCTGTCTAAGGTGGTATCATCCATCACCTCAAGCACCACAACATCTCCTTTCTCCTTGGGCAGTGACGGAAGCTTCTGGTCGATGATCATCTGAATGAAACGTGGGTACATGCAGAAGCTTTCCTTGCCTTTGGCCTCTATGTTCTCTACCAAGTAGGTGAAGATCATCCTCGAAAAGCTGAACGGGTGGTTCAGCACCAGAGCTACATACGCGTTCTGGATCTGATCTGACATCTCATCAAAATCCGCCCTTCCTCGAGGCAATACACTTCACTAGCACATGGGCTAAGTACTTGAGTTGGGGGCACAGGTTGCTCTTGTTGAGCACACCTGTGTTTGTCCCCCGGGTACTTAGCCCGAAGAAAACATCCTCGAACTGCCAACGGATGCAGTCTGGTAGGGAAATCACCATCATTTCCCAACTCTAAGACTGTCTTCAGATCCTCCTCACTGATCTCAATGTCCTGACCAAAGATGGAACTCCTAATATGGTGAGGCTCTGAGGACCTATCTACAACCGTGCTTTCCCAGAAAGCCTGCTGTATCGATCTGTATGGTGTGCACTGAGTGGAGATAGCTCTGAAAATCCTCGATCTTCGTAGAAATGTAATAATGCCCGTGAACTCAGACGCGTTCCGGGACGTAATGTCTAGATGAGCACATATGTTGTGCTAGGTGCTCATCGTGTACCGACTCTCCATGCTGCTATAACACAAGATAGATAAACGTTAGATTGTGTGTAAATGAATGACATTTGAATTTATTTGACTTGAATCCTTTTGTTCTGCCGTGCGAATGGATAGTGCGACTGAGTCTGAGTCGTGCGATTGAGCTCATTCGTGCGATTGAGCATGCGACTGGGCTTAGTCGTATGTTGTCCCATGCTGTTGAACCATTCTTGCAACTCGACTCATACGCATGATTCAGTCGTGCGATTGTGCCATTCGCCCAGCTCAGTCGGGCGATTGAGCATGCGACTGGGCTTAGTCGTATGCTGTCCCATGCGGATGAACCAGTCGTGCGACTGGACTCATACGCATGGTTCAGTCATCCGATTGTGGCATTCGCCCAGCTCAGTCGTGCGATTGAGGTTCATCCGTATGTCCATTCGCATGACAGTCTGTTTTTCCATTCAAATTTCAAATCTTGAGCAAAACTTGATGTTAGACGTTGTGGTTTGGCTCATTAGACTCGCAATCGTTCCAACTAACATTTAACACATTTTAAATTAGCAATTTACTTAGTTTTACAGGTTTATTTTGTGAACTAAGTGTCGGTTCTAGTTAGGGCTCAAACTAAGTCGATTTAGGGCACGATTTGATGAACATTTGAGTGGATAATGTCGCACATTATTTGTATAAATAAAACAAATCGTTAGAAGCAACAATAATCAGTCTAGAACACTCAATCAAAATTTTGGCAGCGTAACGGTACTATCGTGCGAAGAGAAAGCGATTGGGGTGTGATGAGTGTCTACGACCGACTCCCCCTTATTTATACTAGGGTTTCTTTCAGTCGTGCGACTGAACCTAATCGCACTGTTGATTCGTGCGACTGAGTCTCAGTCGTGCGACTTGCTCATTCGGTCACCTTCAGTCTGCGACTAGGTTTCAGTCGTGCGACTGTCTCATTTGGTCACCTCCATTCTTGCGATTGGTTCATTCTGATGATCAATCGTATGGATTGACCCATGCTTATGGTCCAATCGCACGTCTGGTCAAACGTGTGGTTTAGTCATGCAATTGGGCTTATAAGTATGGTCCAATCGTACGACTGGTCCATACTCATGGTCCAGTCGTGTGAATGGCTTATACTTATGAGTTTGACCTTATGACCGTTCATACACTTAGCCCTTTTACTTATTAATCAGACATTTTGACCATTGATCATCTCAGACATGACCATTTTAACTTAGAAAAACTGTTGATCACCTCAGACGTGATCCTTTTACATTTGAAAACCCTATTGGTCACCTCAGACGTGACCCTTTTAGTGAGTGAATCCCAGATTGACTTCCGATGTGTAGTCCGACATTTAACTACTAAATTAACTGAAATTAACTAAATTAAAAAACTAGAAATAAAACAAAGCTAAAACATAATTTTGTATTTTTGTGTGAGGTTGAAATCCTAAGATAAGTATCTACCAGATTTTTCTTCTTGGACAGTATAGCGTCAAGTTACTTTGATCATAACTGGAACGATTAATTATGGAATCATACAGGTTTATAAAATCATTTGGGACACTTTAATAAACAATTTTGATGCTTGATCCTTGTTTTCACTGATAGACAACATCAATTTTAGGAAATCATACTAGAGCTACAAGATGCACACAATGATTTTGACTTTCAAGAGTTGCAGCTCACGATGATTGTCAGTATACTTGTTCTCTTAAATCCATACACAGATTTTTGACACTCATTGGTGATGAATTAAGGTTTAATTATTTCAACAAGCATTTGTGGATCTCACGCTTATATGGTAATCAACATTCCTCATGTCACACCCCGGGCCCAGGTAGGGTGGGACGTCACAGACTAGCAACAACATATGGCAGCGGAAACAAACCATTATAAGAGCTCAAAGGAGAGAATATCACATGACATTAAAGTTTTAAAAAGGGTAACAGGGCTAGAGACACACCAAGCCCCCAAATGAGTTTTACAATCATCCATAAAAATAAAATTGTACTTGTTCAACACAAAATGTAAATTGTTCAATTGTTTCATCAAGGAAATAAGCCAATGCCATGTCACGGGGATAAGTCTAGGTCTCCACAACAGCTAGGATCTCTTCATATATTACCTGAAACATGCTCAAAAGAAAATTGTGTCAACTAAAAAGTTGGTGAATTCAAGTTGTTAAAGTTTAAAAACAAAAGGACTTAATAAATCCTTCTTTGATTAAAAGAAAATAATCATTGTTTATCATCGTGGGAAAAATAAAATCATAATCAACCCTGCACTCAGTCCCGGTTAGCCTCTTCTAAAGTTGTGTTTTACCGGATATTCCCGAAGGAAGAAACTGATCCCCAAACCAGTGAACCCTACCTGCCCGGATGGTTCACCATAGTATCTTAACAAAACTTGTTACATGCCACAACGATCCCTCAGGATCTCAGTGGGGTAACCTTCCTGGAACAGAAGCCACTGTGTGTGGGGGATTCCCCAAATAGATCTATCCATATAAATCAAGCGGTTCACGAAAGAATTAATGATCATGATATAAGAATCAGCAGGTAACCACAAATCCCACATAGAATCATCAAATAAAGCACAATCATAGTTCATAAAAAGTAGAGCATGTTTCATCCCAAAACAATAGTAAAAAGGGGGATCACTAGAACTCACCTTAGGTTTCCAAATCAAAAGTCTCTTGGTGTGCCGGGAAGTGTCACAAGTCTAGCACCCTAACATGTACATATTAAGCAATAAGCTACTGCCCTAAACTCATTCAAAGTGCAACAATGGTGTCAAGATTTTAGCTATTGAGTAAGGCTTTGGTTTCGTGAAGGTTTGTATAAAAAGTTTCCTTTTATGGCAGGTCAAGGCGTCTTCATGAAAATTAGGATTTTCACTTCATTTGGTTAAGTATACTAAGAAATTTTGTTGTTCAAGTGTTTATTAGTTTCCTGGAAATCGGTTATAAAGTTTGGAAAAATTTTACAGTTTGGTCCCTCAAGTTTCAAAATTGACAGTTTCTACCCTCAAGTTTAGTTTCTACCCTCAAGTTTAGTTTCTTGCCCTTTTATGTCATTTAAGACCAAAAATCAGATTATTAGAGTCATATTATAATTATTATGGAGTAAGTGCTTCAAAACTTTAGTCTACGGGTTCAATTTTAAAAACTGCGCGTTTAACGCTCCCGGTTACGGTAAAAGCCGGATAGTTTTAACAGTAATTTGGAGTTTTCATATATTTAAATCTTGGACCAGTAGGTATTTTCTAAAAGATTTCTTTATAAATTTTTAAGTCCTTAAATTGTGTAAATTGGCCTTTTACAGATAAAAATCTTGTTTTTACGTTTGACCCGTTAATACGCGGTTTTGACCGGGTTTGACCATTTAAAGCTCTTTTTGACCGAATTTTTAAATCCTTTAAGTCCTTTATTACTTATCTTACTGAAATCATATGATTTTTATAAATCTTAGTTTTGAACTCTATTTTTATGGATTTTTCTTAAAGACGATGCTCGGTTTGTACCCGTTTTTAGTTAAAATGCCATTTATTTGTGTCTTTGACTATTTAAATTATCCATTGACTCCAGAGTACTTTATTTATCATTTTTGAGCCTGGAATACTTTTCAAGAATGTTAAATTTGTATTCTTACTATTTTAAGTCATTTTACCATGTTTCCATGTTTTCGGGTCCCGAAAGTGACTAAAAGAGGGTAAATCACAACATGTCCTTTATTCCAGATTATTAAACATTGCTAACACTTCTAATATTCACTAAAACCTACTGTAATTTCAGTCCCAACATGTTTCCTAGTTGATCTATACATCCATATGCTTCAAATATGTAGAAAATGTCATAACCGACAATTACACTTGTGTAAACCATCTTAACTTGAGTTTAAATGTTACCAAAACTTCGTTTAACTTCATAAACAGATTATTAAGGTGTCATTAAGTCGTTCATGAGTAGGTTATGGGTCTTGGTTAAAAGGATTTTTCAAACAAATGCTCAAGAGGGTGTTGTTACATGTAGAAAGGAGGGTTTCAAGGTGAAATCCATGTATCAACCGTGGATTTGAGTATGTAGCCACTTGGAACTTTTAAAAACAGGTTCTTGGGAGTCCATTAGGTCATAAAAATGCAGGTCACAAGTTTGGTTTACAAGAGTTTAAGCTTTCACAAGTTAGATGATGTCAAAACACTCAAAATGAGGGTTTTCATGGTGGAAATCGGTTTCCACCTCAAGAATGACTAACATAACATGAAGTTTACCTTCAAGAACGTTGGGAACTCATTAAGAACGAGATGATGATGAGATGTTTCTGCTACAACAAGGAAATACACGGTTCTTAGATGATAAATGGAGAAAACAAGAGAAATGTCACAAAACCGACAACTTGAGCTTACACTCGATGTAACTCACGGTTTAGAAGGTGTTGATGGCCGTGAATGGCTTGAAACTCCTTGGACTTGAATGGAGAAACTCGAACTAAGGCTGGAAAGGTGGAACAAGTACGGTTGTGTGACCAAATCTCGCGAACAAGGCCACTTCTTTGCGGTTTTGCTCTTGGCCGATTAGAACTTGATGTGTTTCTTCGAATTTGCTTCACAAGACTAGAGAGAATTGTTTGAGAGTGTTGTGAGATGTGTGTGTGTGTTTGTTCAGCTGGTGAGTCGAATAGGGAGAGAGGGAGAGAGAGAGAGGGAGAGATGCATGAAAGGTGAGTGGGTGTGTGGGGTGGTGGTGAAGAGAGGTGAGGAGAGGGGGTGGGTGTGGGGGCGGTATCTTGGGAGGGTAGTGGGGATTTTTTTATTTTTATTTAATTTATATTTTGTATTGTAATTTTGTAGTGTATTGTATTATTGGGTATTATGTATTATTTAGTGGAAGGTGAATTGAGGTATCTAATGCATGCCCATGCATGCATGGCCGAAATTATGTAAGTGTGAGTGTGTATGCTCACATTTTAATTGCCTTCTCTGAGTTTAATTTTGTAAGGGGACTAGTTGACATT
The DNA here is from genome assembly GCA_025215565.1 of Flaveria ramosissima. Lineage (NCBI taxonomy): Eukaryota > Viridiplantae > Streptophyta > Magnoliopsida > Asterales > Asteraceae > Flaveria > Flaveria ramosissima. Next base: position 70,570,160 of record CM046045.1, on the reverse strand, counting down.
CCCGAACACTAATTTTAAAAGGTTAAAACCTAAATTGGTTAAAAGTCAATAATAAAAATCACATGAAATCATAATTTCATCAAATAGTAAGATTTGTTTCCATTTCATAGTAGGGTGGATAGTTTCAATTATTAGCACTCATAACATGGATAATGATCAAGTAATCTAGGGTTAGGGTAACAACCTGGAGGTCGGTTGGCACATGTTCTCCCACCGTTTAGAAATTTCGTCCCGAAATTTTAACTCTGATTAGAGACTAACGGGTGGGTTTGAAGAGGTGTGGATAGTTCTTTCTCATTTCATCTTCACGCTCCCAAGTAAATTCAGGTCCTCGCTTGGAGTCCATCTAACCTTAACCTTGGGTATGCGGCTCCGCCGGAGTTGTTTGACCAAACGATCCGTGATCTCCACAGGTTCTTCCACAAAGTTCAGTTTGTCGCTTATCCTTGCTTCTTTTAATGGTAGTTCCAGGGTTTTGTCTACCATGCTCTTCTTCAAGTTTGACACATGAAAGGTGTCGTGTATGTGACTCAACCCCGGGGGTAGTTTAAACTTATATGCCACTGGGCCAATTCTTGCCAGTATTTCGAATGGTCCAATGTACCTTGGGCTTAACTTTCCTCTTTTTCCGAACCTCATAGTTCCTTTCCACGGTGCTACTTTTAGCATCACTCTGTCGCCCACTTGGAACTCTAGAGGTTTCCGCCTCCTGTCGGCGTACTTCTTCTGTCGATCTCTGGCTGCTCTCAGTCGTTCCTTTATCTTATAGATCTTATCGGTGGTTTCCAACACTATGTCGGGTCCCATCACTTGGCTGTCACCAATCTCATTCCAACTCAAGGGTGATCGGCATTTCCTGCCATAAAGGGCCTCATACGGAGCGGCTTTGATACTCGCGTGGTAACTATTGTTATAGGCGAATTCCACCAAAGGAAGATGGTTATCCCAGTTTCCGCCAAAGTCCATCACGCAAGCTCTCAACATGTCTTCCATCGTTTGAATAGTTCTTTCGCTCTGTCCGTCGGTCTGAGGGTGGTAAGCCGTGCTAAGATCTAAACGGGTTCCTAAAGCTTGCTGGAACGATTTCCAGAAACGAGAGGTGAAACGGCTATCACGGTCTGAGATGATCGACAGAGGCACTCCATGCCTTGTTACAATCTCGTCGACATAAAGTTGGGCCAGTTTCGTCATGTCGTAGTCTTCTCTAATTGGCAAGAAGTGAGCTGATTTTGTTAATCTATCCACTATTACCCAGATAGCATCGTGACCTTTAAATGTTCTAGGCAACTTGGTAACAAAATCCATCGTAACATTATCCCATTTCCATTCTGGAATCTCAGGTTGCTGCAACGTTCCTGATGGTTTTTGGTTCTCAGCTTTTACCATGGCACAAGTTAAACATTTCCCCACATAAACGGCGATTGATCTCTTGATTCCCGGCCACCAGAAAAGTGTCTTTAAATCCTGGTACATCTTATCACTTCCAGGGTGAATTGAATACCTAGACTTGTGTGCTTCATCGAGGATTACTTCTCGAATTCCTCCGTGTTTTGGCACCCAAGTCCTTCCACCATATCTATATGTACCATCGCCCCCTATCTCCAATCGCTTTTCCATTCCAATCCTTCATCCTTTAGTTTTTTTTTCTTTAATGCCTCGCCTTGAGCTTCCTTCAGTTTTGCTATAAGGTTGGTATACACACTCATCCTTAAGGCTCGTACTCGAAGAGGTTTCTCTCTTTCTTTCGGCTCAACGCATCCGCCACAACATTGGCCTTACCAGGATGGTAGCGGATCTCGCACTCGTAATCGTTCAATAGCTCAACCCCTCTTCTCTGACGCATGTTGAGCATCTTTTTGTCAAGGATATGCTGCAGGCTTCTATGGTCAGTGTAGATGATGCACTTTGTACCATAAAGGTAGTGCCTCCACATCTTAAGGGCAAACACCACGGCACCCAACTCCAGATCGTGCGTCGTGTAGTTCTTCTCATGATCATTCAGCAGTCTCGAAGCGTAAGCAATCACCTTGTTGCGTTGCATCAATACACATCCTAGCCCTTGACGCGAAGCGTCACAATAGACCACGAAGTCTTCTACTCCTTCTGGAAGAGCAAGGATAGGTGCACTGCATAATTTCTCCTTAAGCGTTTCAAACGCCTCGTTCTTCTCTCGCTCCCACACAAAGGTTGTGTTTTTCTTGGTTAGTGCGGTCAAAGGTTGCACTATACGTGAGAAGTCCTTTATAAATCTTCGGTAATAGCCAGCCAGTCCTAAGAATTGCCTTATTTCCGTAGGAGTTTCAGGAATCTTCCAATTCTTTATGGCCTCAATCTTGGAAGGGTCAACTTGAATCCCATCCTCATTTACCACATGACCTAAGAATTGGATCTGGCGCATCCAGAATTCACATTTCGAGAACTTGGCATATAGTTGCTCGTTCTTGAGCAATCAAGAATTAGCCTGAGATGCTTCTCGTGCTCGTCTTTACTTTCAGAATAGATCAGTATGTCGTCGATAAACACGATCACAAACTTGTCGAGGTAAGGGCGGCAAACGCGATTCATGAGGTCCATGAATGCTGCTGGAGCATTAGTCAGTCCAAAGGCATGACCAAATACTCATAGTGTCCATACCTAGTTCGGAAGGCGGTTTTGGGTATATCTTCTTCTCTTATCTTCAGCTGGTGGTATCCTGACCTCAAGTCTATTTTGGAGAAATAACTTGCTCCTTGCAGTTGATCAAATAGGCCGTCTATTCTCGGGAGAGGGTAACGGTTCTTTATGGTTAGCTTATTCAATTCCCTGTAATCAATACACATTCGCAGGGTTTCGTCTTTCTTTTTCACGAATAGTACCGGGGCACCCCATGGAGAAACACTCGGACGTATAAATCCCTTGTCCAGTAGTTCTTGAATTTGTACCATTAGCTCCTTCATCTCAGGTGGGGCGAGCCGGTACGGTGCCTTGGCTACTGGTGCAGCACCAGGCAACAAGTCTATCTGGAATTCAACTTGTCGATTCGGGGGAAGTCCTTGTAGTTCTTCCGAAAACACCTCTGGGTATTCCGAAACCACGGGAATCTCTTCGATCTTCTTCTCCTTTTGGGCTTTCATCACATATACTATAAAAGCTGGACATCCCTTCTTCAGGCTCTTGGTAGCTTTTAAGTGGGATATCATAGGGTATAGAGTGTTACTCCTTTCACCTTCTACCACTAACACTTCTTCGTCGCTCAACGGTATCTTGAGCAGTCGCTCATCACTTAGGATTTCGACTTTATGCTTCGCTAACCAGTCCATACCCATGACCACATCAAATCCTCCTAACTTAATGGGCATCAAGTCAATCTTAAACGTATTCCCTTTTAGATTCAAGGGGCAATCCCTAATGATTTCGTTAGCTTCTAAAATATTACCGTCAGCTAATTCTACGGTAAATGTATCAGTCAAGGTACACACGTCTAAGTCAATCAATGGCCTAAAAGTACTAGAGATAAAACTAGCAGTCGCTCCAGTATCAAACAGTACAGTAGCGGGATGATTGTTTACAAGGAACGTACCGTTGACCACGTCGGGTTCCCTACGAGCTCCTGCTGGGTCCATAACGAAAGCTCTTCCCTTAGGCTTGTTGTGCTTGGCATCCTTGTCTCTACCCAGCTTAGGACACTTGTTCCTCATATGCCCTGGGTCTCCACACTCATAGCATTCTTTCCCCGTGCATAAGTACAGTCTTTAATTAAATGGCCTGTTCTCTTGCACCTAAAACAGGGCATCGGGTTACATTCCCCTTGATGATGTAACTTGCACTTGCTACAGAGTGGGCTTGTCCCCGTATACAATCTTCGGTTTTTGCTTCCTTGATCATCACGTCTCACTCCTTCAGAACTCCTTCTACTTGACCCACTGCTACTTCCAACCGCTCTTTTTGCTTCAAACCACTTCCTTTTATCACCAACAAACTTCTTCTTCTCATCAACCCTTCCTTGATCGGTCCATCCAGCCCTAATTAGATCATCAGTCAAACTGCTGGTAAGGTCGAAAACAGCTTGCAGGGTCACAGGCTGAGAGGCACGAACCATACCCCTAACTCTTGGGTGTAGTCCCCAGATGAACCGTGCTACACCTTTGGCTTCTGGCGTCACCAAATGTGGCACAAGTCGGGACAGGGCTAAGAAACGATTGATGTATTCGGTGTAGTTGGGTCCTTTCATCTCCAAGCTTAAAAATTCTGTCTCCAGCTTCTCGAGTTGATTGATGGGGCAATATTTGTTGGTCATTAGCTCTCGGAATTCAGTCCAACCCATTCGATTAGCCACGTCTCTTCCACGGCTCTGAGTAATGGACTTCCACCATTCAAGAGCTGATCCCTTGAGAGATTGTGATGCAAATCTCACCATATGCTCCATCTTGCACTCGCTGATGTCTAAGACGGCTTCCATTTCGTCTATCCACCTGTAAGTCTCTATAGCACCCTCGGTGCCATAGAAGTCCTTGGGCTTACATGCCATGAAGGTCTTGTAAGAGCACCCATTCCTTAACGCCTCGGCTTCTTCGTCGTGGCTCTCATCATTTACTGGCCGTTCATTACCAGTAGTGTTATCCCGGTCTGCATTTATCTGTGCAATAATAGTCGGAATGGCGTTGGCCAGTTGCTGAGCTACGAGGTTAGCAATCCTTTCGTCACTCTATTGATTAGTATTCTCCCCTGGGGGAGTCCCTGGTGGAGTAGGTTGGTTTCCAATAGGCCTTGCTTCCTCATGGCGGCCCCTGGTGGCTCCACGTCGACCAAAACGTGTTCCTCTGCGAGTCGGCATTCTGATAGTATCACAAATAGATTCGTTTAGCATCTCATAAATTTTTGTTTCAGATAGCCTATGCATCATTATCCTACCACACCATGCCTCGGAAGAGGGATCATGGCATGCACATATGTATTTACAACCCACTAAAGAACCTTAAAAAGTCCAAATCAAAACATGACATAACAGTTGGGCAACCATTTAGAAAAGGCACAGACAAATTTCAAGGCACAACAAAACATTTAGCAATTCAATACAGACAGTTTAATAATTCTAGCATCCCAAAAGCAGTTAACGATAGTATCATCCAAGCAAATAGAATCAGAGTCATGTTGTTCGGATCAGACCAGGATGAATGGGATTGTTACAATTTGGAAGGTGCCACCACCCCCATAATAATAAAATAATAGTATCGAATAAGAATTCAAATAGTTTCCTTCTACTGTCCACAGACAGATAAATCCCACTGAGTACTCCAGTTCTCACATCCACTTCCTCTTTAGCCATCCAAACCATCCTGTACCCTTCTTCCTCTGCTCCTGCTCCAAACGCTTCACTCCCTGTGTAGCCATCATCGCCTGGAACTGAGCCGACTGAGAAGTTCGAGTGGCGTGCTGAACAGTCAGCTCATGACGGCGAACAGTCCTCAAAATCTCATCCAATGTCGCATCGGAGGGTCCTACATCACTTGCCCGGCGACTCGACTGGGAGTACCTATCACCAGCCAGTACGGTAGGGCCGTCATACATACTATGTCTCGGCGGCATCAGGCGTTCGTCACGAGAGTCAAACAGTGGGGGTACCGATGTCGGAATCCTAACAGGCGGGGGAGGAGGAGGAGGCATCCTAAAGGATACGGAGGATCCTGGCCTAACGCTTTTGCGAGGTCGGGTGACAATACGCGCACCCCTATTCCCAATAGGTGGGATGGGTGAGAGGGTCGGAGCAGCTACTTGAGGAGAGTGGGATCGCGTTCGGCTTCGGGAAGGTGATGTGGAGGAAGAGTCCTCGGAAGCCTCAGTGTCTTCGGATGTGATGGATATCCACCCTGGATGTCCGCATCTCCGGAGGTACGCCTCATACTCCGTCTGGGCTTCTCTCTCCTCAGGTTTCCGGTAGGAGCGGTCTCAGTGTCGGGGTGAGCAGGCGCCTTTCCTTTATCAGCCATTGACGTTGTCTTGTAAGAAATACATCATGAGTAATTTGGTTTCTCATAGCTCATGATTTACATAATAGTACTAATAATAGTAGTGATGGCAATAGTATCTGTTATTTCAACATATAGCTGTCTGTTTTGCCCAGATCAATAGTTTCTTCAAGTAGTATCGGATAACACAGTTCATCATAAAAATCATTTAAATCCCTTTTTTTGAAAAAATTAGTTTCAAATCATCAATATAAACCAAAAAAAAAGTCCAACCATAACCTAAAGACTAGTGATGGAAATTACGCGTCCGGTAAATTCATGATTACGTTGATCAAGTGTAATCATCAATTTACCCAACCCGATCATCCCAACACTTCCCACAAGGACAGTCCTAGGGTATCAGGGTTGTAGCCTAGGGTCTACTATGGCATTCCCGACTTCTCTACAACCTTTGGCTCTGATACCAATCTGTCACACCCCGGGCCCAGGTAGGGTGGGACGTCAATGACTAGCAACAACATATGGCAGCGGAAACAAACCATTATAAGAGCTCAAAGGAGAGAATATCACATGGCATTAAAGTTTTAAAAAGGGTAACAGGGCTAGAGACACATCAAGCCCCCAAATGAGTTTTACAATCATCCATAAAAATAAAATTGTACTTGTTCAACACAAAATGTAAATTGTTCAATTGTTTCATCAAGGAAATAAGCCAATGCCATGTCACGGGGATAAGTCTAGGTCTCCACAACAGCTAGGATCTCTTCATATATTACCTGAAACATGCTCAAAAGAAAATTGTGTCAACTAAAAAGTTGGTGAATTCAAGTGCTTAAAGTTTAAAAACAAAAGGACTTAATAAATCCTTCTTTGATTAAAAGAAAATAATCATTGTTTATCATCGTGGGAAAAATAAAATCATAATCAACCCTGCACTCAGTCCCGGTTAGCCTCTTCTAAAGTTGTGTTTTACCGGATATTCCCGAAGGAAGAAACTGAGCCCCAAACCAGTGAACCCTACCTGCCCGGATGGTTCACCATAGTATCTTAACAAAACTTGTTACATGCCACAACGATCCCTCAGGATCTCAGTGGGGTAACCTTCCTGGAACGGAAGCCACTGTGTGTAGGGGATTCCCCAAATAGATCTATCCATATAAATCAAGCGGTTCACGAAAGAATTAATGATCATGATATAAGAATCAACAGGTAACCACAAATCCCACATAGAATCATCAAATAAAGCACAATCATAGTTCATAAAAGTAGAGCATGTTTCATCCCAAAACAATAGTAAAAAGGGGGATCACTAGAACTCACCTTAGGTTTCCAAATCAAAAGTCTCTTGGTGTGCCGGGAAGTGTCACAAGTCTAGCACCCTAACATGTACATATTAAGCAATAAGCTACTGCCCTAAACTCATACAAAGTGCAACAATGGTGTCAAGATTTTAGCTATTGAGTAAGGCTTTGGTTTCGTGAAGGTTTGTATAAAAAGTTTCCTTTTATGGCAGGTCAAGGCGTCTTCATGAAAATTGGGATTTTCACTTCATTTGGTTAAGTATACTAAGAAATTTTGTTGTTCAAGTGTTTATTAGTCTCCTGGAAGTCGGTTATAAAGTTTGGAAAAATTTTACAGTTTGGTCCCTCAAGTTTCAAAATTGACAGTTTCTACCCTCAAGTTTAGTTTCTTGCCCTTTTATGTCATTTAAGACCAAAAATGTCACACCCCGGGCCCAGGTTGGGTGGGACGTCACAGACTAGCAACAACATATGGCAGCGGAAACAAACCATTATAAGAGCTCAAAGGAGAGAATATCACATGGCATTAAAGTTTTAAAAAGGGTAACAGGGCTAGAGACACATCAAGCCCCCAAATGAGTTTTACAATCATCCATAAAATAAAATTGTACTTGTTCAACACAAAATGTAAATTGTTCAATTGTTTCATCAAGGAAATAAGCCAATGCCATGTCACGGGGATAAGTCTAGGTCTCCACAACAGCTAGGATCTCTTCATATATTACCTGAAACATGCTCAAAAGAAAATTGTGTCAACTAAAAAGTTGGTGAATTCAAGTTGTTAACGTTTAAAAACAAAAGGACTTAATAAATCCTTCTTTGATTAAAAGAAAATAATCTTTGTTTATCATCGTGGGAAAAATAAAATCATAATCAACCCTGCACTCAGTCCCGGTTAGCCTATTCTAAAGTTGTGTTTTACCGGATATTCCCGAAGGAAGAAACTGAGCCCCAAACCAGTGAACCCTACCTGCCCGGATGGTTCACCATAGTATCTTAACAAAACTTGTTACATGCCACAACGATCCCTCAGGATCTCAGTGGGGTAACCTTCCTGGAACGGAAGCCACTGTGTGTGGGGGATTCCCCAAATATATCTATCCATATAAATCAAGCGGCTCACGAAAGAATTAATGATCATGATATAAGAATCAGCAGGTAACCACAAATCCCACATAGAATCATCAAATAAAGCACAATCATAGTTCATAAAAAGTAGAGCATGTTTCATCCCAAAACAATAGTAAAAAGGGGGATCACTAGAACTCACCTTAGGTTTCCAAATCAAAAGTCTCTTGGTGTGCCGGGAAGTGTCACAAGTCTAGCACCCTAACATGTACATATTAAGCAATAAGCTACTGCCCTAAACTCATTCAAAGTGCAACAATGGTGTCAAGATTTTAGCTATTGAGTAAGGCTTTGGTTTCGTGAAGGTTTGTATAAAAAGTTTCCTTTTATGGCAGGTCAAGGCGTCTTCATGAAAATTGGGATTTTCACTTCATTTGGTTAAGTATACTAAGAAATTTTGTTGTTCAAGTGTTTATTAGTTCTCCTGGAAGTCGGTTATAAAGTTTGGAAAAATTTTACAGTTTGGTCCCTCAAGTTTCAAAATTGACAGTTTCTACCCTCAAGTTTAGTTTCTTGCCCTTTTATGTCATTTAAGACAAAAATGTCACACCCCGGGCCTAGGTAGGGTGGGACGTCACAGACTAGCAACAACATATGGCAGCGGAAACAAACCATTATAAGAGCTCAAAGGAGAGAATATCACATGGCATTAAAGTTTTAAAAAGGGTAACAGGGCTAGAGTCACATCAAGCCCCCAAATGAGTTTTACAATCATCCATAAAAATAAAATTGTACTTGTTCAACACAAAATGTAAATTGTTCAATTGTTTCATCAAGGAAATAAGCCAATGCCATGTCACGGGGATAAGTCTAGGTCTCCACAACAGCTAGGATCTCTTCATATATTACCTGAAACATGCTCAAAAGAAAATTGTGCTAACTAAAAAGTTGGTGAATTCAAGTTGTTAAAGTTTAAAAACAAAAGGACTTAATAAATCCTTCTTTGATTAAAAGAAAATAATCTTTGTTTATCATCGTGGGAAAAATAAAATCATAATCAACCCTGCACTCAGTCCCGGTTAGCCTATTCTAAGTTGTGTTTTACCGGATATTCCCGAAGGAAGAAACTGAGCCCCAAACCAGTGAACCCTACCTGCCCGGATGGTTCACCATAGTATCTTAACAAAACTTGTTACATGCCACAACGATCCCTCAGGATCTCAGTGGGGTAACCTTCCTGGAACAGAAGCCACTGTGTGTGGGGGATTCCCCAAATAGATCTATCCATATAAATCAAGCGGTTCACGAAAGAATTAATGATCATGATATAAGAATCAGCAGGTAACCACAAATCCCACATAGAATCATCAAATAAAGCACAATCATAGTTCATAAAAAGTAGAGCATGTTTCATCCCAAAACAATAGTAAAAAGGAGGATCACTAGAACTCACCTTAGGTTTCCAAATCAAAAGTCTCTTGGTGTGCCGGGAAGTGTCACAAGTATAGCACCCTAACATGTACATATTAAGCAATAAGCTACTGCCCTAAACTCATTCAAAGTGCACAATGGTGTCAAGATTTTAGCTATTGAGTAAGGCTTTGGTTTCGTGAAGGTTTGTATAAAAAGTTTCCTTTTATGGCAGGTCAAGGCGTCTTCATGAAAATTGGGATTTTCACTTCATTTGGTTAAGTATACTAAGAAATTTTGTTGTTCAAGTGTTTATTAGTTTCCTGGAAGTCGGTTATAAAGTTTGGAAAAATTTTACAGTTTGGTCCCTCAAGTTTCAAAATTGACAGTTTCTACCCTCAAGTTTAGTTTCTTGCCCTTTTATGTCAGTTAAGACCAAAAATGTCACACCCCGGGCCTAGGTAGGGTGGGACGTCACAGACTAGCAACAACATATGGCAGCGGAAACAAACCATTATAAGAGCTCAAAGGAGAGAATATCACATGGCATTAAAGTTTTAAAAAGGGTAACAGGGCTAGAGACACATCAAGCCCCCAAATGAGTTTTACAATCATCCATAAAAATAAAATTGTACTTGTTCAACACAAAATGTAAATTGTTCAATTGTTTCATCAAGGAAATAAGCCAATGCCATGTCACGGGGATAAGTCTAGGTCTCCACAACAGCTAGGATCTCTTCATATATTACCTGAAACATGCTCAAAAGAAAATTGTGTCAACTAAAAAGTTGGTGAATTCAAGTTGTTAAAGTTTAAAAACAAAAGGACTTAATAAATCCTTCTTTGATTAAAAGAAAATAATCTTTGTTTATCATCGTGGGAAAAATAAAATCATAATCAACCTCTGCACTCAGTCCCGGTTAGCCTCTTCTAAAGTTGTGTTTTACCGGATATTCCCGAAGGAAGAAACTGAGCCCCAAACCAGTGAACCCTACCTGCCCGGATGGTTCACCATAGTATCTTAACAAAACTTGTTACATGCCACAACGATCCCTCAGGATCTCAGTGGGGTAACCTTCCTGGAACGGAAGCCACTGTGTGTGGGGGATTCCCCAAATAGATCTATCCATATAAATCAAGCGGTTCACGAAAGAATTAATGATCATGATATAAGAATCAGCAGGTAACCACAAATCCCACATAGAATCATCAAATAAAGCACAATCATAGTTCATAAAAAGTAGAGCATGTTTCATCCCAAAACAATAGTAAAAAGGGGGATCACTAGAACTCACCTTAGGTTTCCAAATCAAAAGTCTCTTGGTGTGCCGGGAAGTGTCACAAGTCTAGCACCCTAACATGTACATATTAAGCAATAAGCTACTGCCCTAAACTCATTCAAAGTGCAACAATGGTGTCAAGATTTTAGCTATTGAGTAAGGCTTTGGTTTCGTGAAGTTTGTATAAAAAGTTTCCTTTTATGGCAGGTCAAGGCGTCTTCATGAAAATTGGGATTTTCACTTCATTTGGTTAAGTATACTAAGAAATTTTGTTGTTCAAGTGTTTATTAGTTTCCTGGAAGTCGGTTATAAAGTTTGGAAAAATTTTACAGTTTGGTCCCTCAAGTTTCAAAATTGACAGTTTCTACCCTCAAGTTTAGTTTCTTGCCCTTTTATGTCATTTAAGACCAAAAATGTCACAGCCCGGGCCTAGGTAGGGTGGGACGTCACAGACTAGCAACAACATATGGCAGCGGAAACAAACCATTATAAGAGCTCAAAGGAGAGAATATCACATGGCATTAAAGTTTTAAAAAGGGTAACAGGGCTAGAGTCACATCAAGCCCCCAAATGAGTTTTACAATCATCCATAAAAATAAAATTGTACTTGTTCAACACAAAATGTAAATTGTTCAATTGTTTCATCAAGGAAATAAGCCAATGCCATGTCACGGGGATAAGTCTAGGTCTCCACAACAGCTAGGATCTCTTCATATATTACCTGAAACATGCTCAAAAGAAAATTGTGCTAACTAAAAAGTTGGTGAATTCAAGTTGTTAAAGTTTAAAAACAAAAGGACTTAATAAATCCTTCTTTGATTAAAAGAAAATAATCTTTGTTTATCATCGTGGGAAAAATAAAATCATAATCAACCCTGCACTCAGTCCCGGTTAGCCTATTCTAAAGTTGTGTTTTACCGGATATTCCCGAAGGAAGAAACTGAGCCCCAAACCAGTGAACCCTACCTGCCCGGATGGTTCACCATAGTATCTTAACAAAACTTGTTACATGCCACAACGATCCCTCAGGATCTCAGTGGGGTAACCTTCCTGGAACAGAAGCCACTGTGTGTGGGGGATTCCCCAAATAGATCTATCCATATAAATCAAGCGGTTCACGAAAGAATTAATGATCATGATATAAGAATCAGCAGGTAACCACAAATCCCACATAGAATCATCAAATAAAGCACAATCATAGTTCATAAAAAGTAGAGCATGTTCCATCCCAAAACAATAGTAAAAAGGAGGATCACTAGAACTCACCTTAGGTTTCCAAATCAAAAGTCTCTTGGTGTGCCGGGAAGTGTCACAAGTCTAGCACCCTAACATGTACATATTAAGCAATAAGCTACTGCCCTAAACTCATTCAAAGTGCAACAATGGTGTCAAGATTTTAGCTATTGAGTAAGGCTTTGGTTTCGTGAAGGTTTGTATAAAAAGTTTCCTTTTATGGCAGGTCAAGGCGTCTTCATGAAAATTGGGATTTTCACTTCATTTGGTTAAGTATACTAAGAAATTTTGTTGTTCAAGTGTTTATTAGTTTCCTGGAAGTCGGTTATAAAGTTTGGAAAAATTTTACAGTTTGGTCCCTCAAGTTTCAAAATTGACAGTTTCTACCCTCAAGTTTAGTTTCTTGCCCTTTTATGTCAGTTAAGACCAAAAATGTCACACCCCGGGCCTAGGTAGGGTGGGACGTCACAGACTAGCAACAACATATGGCAGCGGAAACAAACCATTATAAGAGCTCAAAGGAGAGAATATCACATGGCATTAAAGTTTTAAAAAGGGTAACAGGGCTAGAGACACATCAAGCCCCCAAATGAGTTTTACAATCATCCATAAAAATAAAATTGTACTTGTTCAACACAAAATGTAAATTGTTCAATTGTTTCATCAAGGAAATAAGCCAATGCCATGTCACGGGGATAAGTCTAGGTCTCCACAACAGCTAGGATCTCTTCATATATTACCTGAAACATGCTCAAAAGAAAATTGTGTCAACTAAAAAGTTGGTGAATTCAAGTTGTTAAAGTTTAAAAACAAAAGGACTTAATAAATCCTTCTTTGATTAAAAGAAAATAATCTTTGTTTATCATCGTGGGAAAAATAAAATCATAATCAACTCTGCACTCAGTCCCGGTTAGCCTCTTCTAAAGTTGTGTTTTACCGGATATTCCCGAAGGAAGAAACTGAGCCCCAAACCAGTGAACCCTACCTGCCCGGATGGTTCACCATAGTATCTTAACAAAACTTGTTACATGCCACAACGATCCCTCAGGATCTCAGTGGGGTAACCTTCCTGGAACGGAAGCCACTGTGTGTGGGGGATTCCCCAAATAGATCTATCCATATAAATCAAGCGGTTCACGAAAGAATTAATGATCATGATATAAGAATCAGCAGGTAACCACAAATCCCACATAGAATCATCAAATAAAGCACAATCATAGTTCATAAAAAGTAGAGCATGTTTCATCCCAAAACAATAGTAAAAAGGGGGATCACTAGAACTCACCTTAGGTTTCCAAATCAAAAGTCTCTTGGTGTGCCGGGAAGTGTCACAAGTCTAGCACCCTAACATGTACATATTAAGCAATAAGCTACTGCCCTAAACTCATTCAAAGTGCAACAATGGTGTCAAGATTTTAGCTATTGAGTAAGGCTTTGGTTTCGTGAAGTTTGTATAAAAAGTTTCCTTTTATGGCAGGTCAAGGCGTCTTCATGAAAATTGGGATTTTCACTTCATTTGGTTAAGTATACTAAGAAATTTTGTTGTTCAAGTGTTTATTAGTTTCCTGAAAGTCGGTTATAAAGTTTGGAAAAATTTTACAGTTTGGTCCCTCAAGTTTCAAAATTGACAGTTTCTACCCTCAAGTTTAGTTTCTTGCCCTTTTATGTCATTTAAGACCAAAAATGTCACACCCCGGGCCCAGGTAGGGTGGGACGTCACAGACTAGCAACAACATGTCGCAGCGGAAGGAAACGATTATAAAAGCTCAAAGGAGAGAATATCACATGGCATTAAAGTTTTAAAAAGGGTAACAGGGCTAGAGACACATCAAGCCCCCAAATGAGTTTTACAATCATCCATAAAAATAAAATTGTACTTGTTCAACACAAAATGTAAATTGTTCAATTGTTTCATCAAGGAAATAAGCCAATGCCATGTCACGGGGATAAGTCTAGGTCTCCACAACAGCTAGGATCTCTTCATATATTACCTAAAACATGCTCAAAAGAAAATTGTGTCAACTAAAAAGTTGGTGAATTCAAGTGCTTAAAGTTTAAAAGCAAAAGGAATTAATAAATCCTTCTTTGATTAAAAGAAAATAATCATTGTTTATCATCGTGGGAAAAATAAAATCATAATCAACCCTGCACTCAGTCCCGGTTAGCCTCTTCTAAAGTTGTGTTTTACCGGATATTCCCGAAGGAAGAAACTGAGCCCCAAACCAGTGAACCCTACCTGCCCGGATGGTTCACCATAGTATCTTTACAAAACTTGTTACATGCCACAACGATCCCTCAGGATCTCAGTGGGGTAACCTTCCTGGAACGGAAGCCACTGTGTGTGGGGGATTCCCAAAATAGATCTATCCATATAAATCAAGCGGTTCACGAAAGAATTAATGATCATGATATAAGAATCAGCAGGTAACCACAAATCCCACATAGAATCATCAAATAAAGCACAATCATAGTTTATAAAAAGTAGAGCATGTTTCATCCCAAAACAATAGTAAAAAGGGGGATCACTAGAACTCACCTTAGGTTTCCAAATCAAAAGTCTCTTGGTGTGCCGGAAAGTGTCACAAGTCTAGCACCCTAACATGTACATATTAAGCAATAAGCTACTGCCCTAAACTCATTCAAAGTGCAACAATGGTGTCAAGAGTTTAGCTATTAAGTAAGGCTTTGGTTTCGTGAAGGTTTGTATAAAAAGTTTCCTTTTATGGCAGGTCAAGGCGTCTTCATAAAAATTGGGATGTTCACTTCATTTGGTTAAGTATACTAAGAAATTTTTTTGTTCAAGTGTTTATTAGTTTCCTGGAAGTCGGTTATAAAGTTTGGAAAAATTTTACAGTTTGGTCCCTCAAGTTTCAAAATTGATAGTTTCTACCCTCAAGTTTAGTTTCTTTCCCTTTTATGTCATTTAAGACCAAAAATCAGATTATTAGAGTCATATTATAATTATTATGGAGTAAGTGCTTCAAAACTTTAGTCTACGGGTTCGATTTTAAAAACTGCGCGTTTAACGCTCCCGGTTACGGTAAAAGCCGGATAGTTTAACAGTAATTTGGAGTTTTCATATATTTAAATCTTGGACCAGTAGGTATTTTCTAAAATATTTCTTTATAAATTTTTAAGTCCTTAAATTGTGTAACTTGGCCTTTTACAGATAAAAATCTTGTTTTTACGTTTGACCCGTTAATACGCGGTTTTGACCGGGTTTGACCATTTAAAGCTCATTTGACCGAATTTTTAAATCCTTTAAGTCGTTTATTACTTATCTTACTGAAATCATATGATTTTTATAAATCTTAGTTTTGAACTCTATTTTTATGGATTTTTCTCAAAGACGATGCTCGGTTTGTACCCGTTTTTAGTTAAAATGTCATTTATTTGTGTCCTTGACCATTTAAATTATCCATTGACTCCAGAGTACTTTATTTATCATTTTTGAGCCTGGAATACTTTTCAAGAATGTTAAATTTGTATTCTTACTATTTTAAGTCATTTTACCATGTTTTCGGGTCCCGAAAGTGACTAAAAGAGGGTAAATCACAACATGTCCTTTATTCCAGAGATTAAACATTGCTAACACTTCTAATATTCACTAAAACCTACTGTAATTTCAGTCCCAACATGTTGCCTAGTTGATCTATACATCCATATGCTTCAAATATGTAGAAAATGTCATAACCGACAATTACACTTGTGTAAACCATCTTAACTTGAGTTTAAATGTTACCAACACTTCGTTTAACTTCATAAACAGATTATTAAGGTGTCATTAAGTTGTTCATGAGTAGGTTATGGGTCTTGGTTAAAAGGATTTTTCAAACAAATGCTCAAGAGGGTGTTGTTACATGTAGAAAGGAGGGTTTCAAGGTGAAATCCATGTATCAACCGTGGATTTGAGTATGTAGCCACTTGGAACTTTTAAAAACAGGTTCTTGGGAGTCCATTAGGTCATAAAAATGCAGGTCACATGTTTGGTTTACAAGAGTTTAAGCTTTCACAAGTTAGATGATGTCAAAACACTCAAAATGAGGGTTTTCATGGTGGAAATCGGTTTCCACCTCAAGAATGACTAACATAACATGAAGTTTACCTTCAAAACGTTGGGAACTCCTTAAGAACGAGATGATGGTGAGATGTTTCTGCTACAACAAGGAAATACACGGTTCTTAGATGATAAATGGAGAAAACAAGAGAAATGTCACAAAACCGACAACTTGAGCTTACACTCGATGTAACTCACGGTTTAGAAGGTGTTGATGGCCGTGAATGGCTTGAAACTCCTTGGACTTGAATGGAGAAACTCGAACTAAGGCTGGAAAGGTGGAACAAGTACGGTTGTGTGACCAAATCTCGCGAACAAGGCCACTTCTTTGCGGTTTTGCTCTTGGCCGATTAGAACTTGATGTGTTTCTTCGAATTTTCTTCACAAGACTAGAGAGAATTGTTTGAGAGTGTTGTGAGATGTGTGTGTGTGTGTTTGTTCAGCTGGTGAGTCGAATAAAGGGAGAGAGGGAGAGAGAGGGAGAGAGATGCGTGAAAGGTGAGTGGGTGTGTGGGGTGGTGGTGAAGAGAGGAGGGGAGTGGTGAGAGGGGCGGCCGATCTTGGAGGGTAGTGGGGAAGGATTTTTCATTTAATTTTAATTGTAATTTATATTGTCTAGTCTAATTTTGTAGTATTGGGTATTAGCAATACAATAACTTAAGGCATTCAATATTATATAACGTTTTTTATTAAATTATTACGGGATCATCTTTAACAGTAAACCGACAAGAATTGTAGTAGTACTGTAGTAGTATTTTTAACACCTCGAAAGTTCATAGTAATTTGATCAACTGAAATAAATTATCGCTGTGAAGTTTTATAAAGAGTTTGGATAGTTGAAATAAGTAAATTTCATATTAAATTTGATCGTGTGCAACTTTGAATATTATTAATAAATTAAAACAAATATGATATATAACACAATACCATTACACCAATGATAACTTAGAATGAATATATCATGATCATGACATCATAAATAACTTAATTAGAACGATTATCAAGGCGGAACATTTGCTATTATGGTAGCTAGAAAGAAAACAAAACTCTATTCATATATGAAATCATAGTGATGGTCCGACCGGTGGGGGTGGTGGGGCGGCTGTGGTCCGGCCGGTGGGGGTGGTGGGGCGGCGGTGGTCCGGTCGGTGGGGGTGGTGGGGCGGCGGTGGTCCGGCCGGTGTGGGTGGTGGGGTGGCGGTGGTCCGGCCGGTGGGGGTGGTGGGGCGGCGGTGGTCCGGCCGGTGGGGGTGGTGGGGCGGCGGTGGTCCGGCCGGTGGGGGTGGTGGGGCGGCGGTGGTCCGGCCGATAGGGGTGGTGGGGCGGCGGTGGTCCGGCCGGTGGGGGGAGGTGGGGCGGCCGATAGGGGGAGGTGGGGGAGGTGAGGGAGGTGAGAAGAGGTTAGAAGATCTCAGAAGACATAGATCCACATCTTCTCCATGCAGACCTCCTGCAGACGTTTTTTAATGAAACATCTTCCAAAAAACAAACAGTCTGCGCAATCAAAACCTCTTCACGCGTCTGCGTGCGCAGATGAAGAGGTGGGGAAGATGTTTTGGTAAAAAACAAACAGCACCTTAGTCGCTCCTTTATTTTAAAGATCTTGTCAGTGGTCTCCAACATGATGTCGGGTCCCATCACTTGGCTATCACTAATCTCATTCCAGCTCAATGGTGATCTGCATTTCCTACCATATAGAGCCTCATACGGAGCGGCTTTAATACTCGCGTGGTAACTATTATTATAGGCGAATTCCACCAAAGGGAGATGGTTGTCCCAGTTTCCGCCAAAGTCAATCACGCAAGCTCTTAACATATCTTCCAACATTTGAATAGTCCTTTCGCTCTGACCGTCGATTTGAGGATGGTATGCGGTGCTTAGATCCAAACGGGTTCCTAAAGCCTGCTGGAATGATTTCCAGAAACGTGAAGTGAAACGGCTATCACGGTCGGAGATGATCGACAAAGGTACTACATGCCTCGTTACTATCTCGTCGACATATAGTTGGGCCAATTTCGTCATGTCGTAGTCTTCTCTTATTGGCAAAAAGTGAGCTGACTTTGTTAGCCTATCTACTATCACCCAAATAGCATCGTGGCCTCTAAACGTTCTGGGTAACTTTGTAACAAAATCCATCGTGACGTTATCCCATTTCCATTCTGGGATTTCGGGTTGTTGTAACGTTCCTGACGGTTTTTGATTTTCAGCTTTTACCATGGCACAGGATAGACATTTCCCAACATAAACAGCGATTGATTTCTTGATTCCAGGCCACCAGAAAAGTGCCTTTAGATCCTGGTACATCTTATCACTTCCAGGGTGAACCGATTACCTAGACTTATGTGCTTCGTCGAGGATTACTTCTCGAATTCCTCCGTGCTTCGGCACCCAAGTTCTCCCTTCGTACCTGTATGTACCATCGTCCCCTGTCTCAAATCGCTTTTCCATTCCGATTAACCCTTCTTCTTTTAACCTTTCTTCCTTTAATGCTTCGTTTTGAGCTTCTTTCAGTTTTGCGATAAGGTTGGTATACACACTCATCCTTAAGGCTCGTACACAAAGAGGCTTTTCTCTCTCCTTTCTGCTCAACGCATCTGCCACGACATTGGCCTTACCAGGATGGTAGCGGATTTCGCACTCGTAATCGTTTAACAGCTCGACCCATCTTCTCTGACGCATGTTGAGCATCTTTTGGTCAAGAATGTGTTGCAAGCTTCTATGGTCAGTGTAGATGATGCACTTCATGCCATAGAGGTAGTGCCTCCACATTTTGAGAGCAAACACCACGGCACCCAATTCATGATCGTGCGTCGTATAGTTCTTCTCATGATCATTCAGCAGTCTAGATGCATAAGCAATCACCTTGTTGCGTTGCATCAATACACATCCTAGTCCTTGACGCGAAGCGTCACAATAGACCACGAAGTCTTCTACTCCTTCTGGAAGAGCAAGGATAGGTGCACTGCATAACTTCTCTTTAAGCGTTTCAAACGCCTCGTTCTACTCTCGCTCCCACACAAAGGTTGTGTTCTTCTTGGTTAGTGCGGTCAAAGGTTGCACTATGCGCGAGAAGTCTTTTATAAATCGTCGGTAGTAACCAGCCAGCCCTAAGAATTGCCTTATCTCCGTGGGAGTTTCAGGAATCTTCCAATTCTTTATGGCCTCAATCTTGGAAGGGTCAACATGAATCCCATTCTCATTCACCACATGCCCTAAGAATTGAATCCTACACATCCAGAATTTGCATTTAGAGAACTTGGCATATAGTTGCTCATTCTTGAGTAGTTCAAGTATTAGCCTGAGATGCTTCTCGTGCTCGTCTTTACTACGGGAGTAGATCAATATGTCATCGATAAACACGATCACAAACTTGTCGATGTAAGGGTGGCAAACGCGGTTCATGAGGTCCATGAATGCTGCTGGAGCATTAGTCAGTCCAAAGGGCATGACCAAATACTCATAGTGTCCATACCTAGTTCGGAAGGCCGTTTTGGGTATGTCCTCTTCTCTTATCTTCAGTTGGTGGTAACCTGACCTCAAATCTATTTTGGAGAAATAACTTGCTCTTGCAGTTGGTCAAATAGGTCATCTATTCTCGGAAGAGGGTAACGGTTCTTTATGGTCAGCTTGTTCAATTCTCTGTAATCAATGCACATTCGCAAGGTTCCGTCCTTTTTCACAAACAGTACCGGGGCACCCCATGGAGAGACACTCGGACGTATAAATCCCTTGTCCAGTATTTCTTGAATTTGCACCATTAGCTCCTTCATCTCAGGTGGGGCGAGTCGGTACGGTGCCTTAGCTACCGGTGCAGCGCCAGGCAGTAAATCTATGTGGAACTCGACTTGTCGGTTCGGGGGATGTCCCGGTAGGTCTTCTGGAAACACTTCTGGGTATTCAGAAACCACGGGAATATCTTCAATCTACTTCTCCTTTTGGGTTTTCATCACATAAACTATAAAAGCTGGGCATCCCTTCATTAAGCTCTTGGTAGCTTTTAAGTGGAATACCATGGGGTATAGGGTGTTACTCCTTTTGCCCTGTACCACTAACACTTCCTTGTCACACAACGATATCTTGAGTAGACTCTCATCACATTCGATTTCGACTCTGTGCTTAGCTAGCCAGTCCATACCAACAACCCCATCGAATCCTCCTAACTTAATGGCATCAGGTTTATCCTAAATGTATTCCCCTTTAGATTCAGCGAGCAATCTCTGATGACTTCGTTAGTTTCTAAAATGTTACCGTCAGCTAATTCTACGGTAAACGTATCGGTCAAAGCACACGCGTCTAAGTCAATCAAAGGCCTAAAAGTACTAGAGACAAAACTAGCAGTCGCTCTGTATCGAACAGAACAGTAGCAGGATGATTGTTTACAAGGAACGTACCGTTGACCACATCAGGTTCCCTACGAGCTCCAGCTGGGTCCATAACGAATGCTCTTCCCTTTGGCTTGTTGTGCTTGGCATCCTTGTCTCTACCCAGCTTAGGACACTTGTTCCTCATGTGCCCTGGATCTCCACATTCATAGCATTGTTTTCCTGGTGCGTAAGTGCAGTCTTTGATTAAATGGCCTGTTCTCTTGCATCTAAAACAGGGCATCGGGTTACATTCCCCTTGATGATGTAGTTTGCACTTATTGCAAAATGGGCTTGTCCCCGAGTACAGTCTCCGGGTCTTGCTTCCCTAATCATCACGCCTTGCACCTTCAGAACTCTTCCTACCTGACCCGCTACTACTTCCAACCACTCTCTTTACTTCAAACCACTTTCTTTTCTCACCAACAAACTTCCTCTTCTCATCAGCCCTTGCTTGCTCAGTCCATCCAGCCCTAATTAAGTCATCAGTCAAACTACTGGTAAGGTCGACCGCAGCTTGTAGGGTTGAAGGCTGGGAGGAACGGACCATTCCCCTAACTCTTGGGTGTAGCCCCCAGATGAATCGTGCTACACCTTTAGTTTCAGGTGTTACTAGATGGGGAACAAGTCGGGATAGGGCTAAGAAACAATTGATATATTCCGTGTAGTTGGGACCTTTCATTTCCAGACTTAGGAATTCTGTCTCCAGCTTCTCGAGTTGATTAATGGGGCAATACTTGCTGGTCATTAGCTCTCTGAATTCGGTCCAACTCATTCGATTAGCCACGTTTCTTCCACGGGTCTGAGTAATTGACTTCCACCATTCAAGAGCTGATCCCTTGAGGGATTGTGATGCGAACCTTACCATATGATCCATCTTGCACTCGCTAATGTCCAAGACAGCTTCCATTTCGTCAATCCATCTGTAAGTCTCTATAGCACCCTCACTGCCATAGAAGTCCTTAGGCTTACATGCCATGAAGGTCTTATAGGAGCATCTGTTCTTTAACGCCTCGGCTTCCTCGTCGTGGCCCTCGTCGTTTGCTGGCCGATCATTACCATTAGCATTATCCCGATCAGCATTTATCTGAGCGATAATGGTCGGGATGGCGTTAGCCAGTTGCTGAGCTACGAGGTTAGCAATTCTTTCATCGCTTTCTTGATTAGCATTTTCCCTGTGGGGAGTTCCTGGTGGAGTAGGTTGGTTTCCAGTCTGTCTGGCTTCCTCACGGCGGCCCCTAGTGGCTCCTCGCCGTCCAAATCGTGTTCCTCTGCGAGTCGGCAGTCTGATAGTATCACAAATAGATTCATTTAGCATCTCAAAATTTGTTTCGAATAGCTTATGCATCATTACCCTATTACACCATGCCTCGGGAAGAGGAGTCATGGCGTGCACATATGTATATACAACCCACTAAGAAAATCTTACAAGGTCTAATTCAAAGCATGACATAACAGTTAGACAACCAATTTAGAAAGGGGCACGGACCAATTTCAAGGCACAACACAACATATTGCAATTCAATATAAATAGTCCAATAATCTAGTATCCAAACAAACAGTTCATAGATAAATAGAGATAGTAGTATCATCCAGCAAAGTTGAATTAGAGTTAAGCTCTTACAAATTGGAAGGTGTCATCACCCCCATGATAATAATAATAATAATAGTATCGAATAATAATTCAAATAGTTTCCTTCTACTGTCTAAAGACAGATAATCCCACTGCGTACCCCTGCTCTCACATCCACTTTTTCTTCAGCCATCCAAACCATCCTGAACTCTTCTTTCTCTGCTCCTGCTCCAAACGCTACACTCCATGCGTAGCCATCATAGCCTGGAATTGAGCAGACTGGGAGGTCCGAGTGGCGTGCTAAACAGTCAACTCATGACGACGAACAGTCCTCAAGATTTCATCCAATGTCGCATCAGAGGGTCCTACGTCACTTGCCCAGCGGCTCGACTAGGAGTACCTATCACCAGCCAGTACGCTAGGGGCGTCATACATACAGTGCCTCGGTGGCATCAGGTGCTCATCACGTGGGTCAAACATCGGAGGTGCCGGTGTCGGAATCCTAACAGGCGGGGGAGGAGGAGGAGGCATCCTAAAGGATACTGAGGATCCTGGCCTAACACTCATGCGAGGACGGGTGACAGTACGCGCACCTCTATTCCCAATAGGTGGGATGGGTGAGTGGGTAGAAGCAGCTATGTGAGGAGAGTGGGAACGCGTTCGGCTTCTGGAAGGTGATGTGGAGGAAGAGTCCTCAGAAGCTTCATTATCATCTGATGTGACGGATATCCATCCTAGATGTCCACATCTCCGGAGGTACGCTTCATACTCAGTCTGAGGCTTTGCCCTTCTCAGGGTCCCGGTAGGAGTGGTCTTAGTGTCGGGGTGAGCAGGCGCCTTACCTTTATCAGCCATAGTCGTTGTGTCCTGTAAGAAATACATCATGAGTAATTTGGTTTCTCATAGCTCATGATTATAATAATAGTACTAGTAATAGTAGTGATGACAATAGTATCTGTTATTCCAACATATAATTGTCCGTGTTGCCCAAATCAATAGTCTCTTCAAATAGTATTGGATAACATAGTTCATCATAAAAATCATTTAAATCCCCTTTTTGAAATTAGTTTCAAAATCATCAATATAAATCAGAAAAAGTCCAACCATAACCTAAAGGTCCGTGATGGAAATTACGCGTCCGGTAAATTCATGATTACGTTGATCAAGTATAATCATCAATTTACCCAACCCGATCATCCCAACACTTCCCACAAGGACAGTCCTAGGGTATCAGGGTTGTAGCCTAGGGTCTACTATGGTGTTCCCGACTTCTCTACAACCTTTGGCTCTGATACCAATCTGTCACACCCCGGGCCCAGGTAGGGTGGGACATCACAGACTAGCAACAACATATGGCAGCGGAAACAAACCATTACAAGAGCTCAAAGGAGTGAATATCACATGGCATTAAATGTTTTAAAAAGGTACCAGGGCTAGAAACAAATCAAGCCCCCAAATGAGTTTTACAACCAATCATAGAAAATAAATTGTACTTGTTCAACACAAATATAAAATTTTCCAAATGGTTCATTAAGGAAAATATGCCAATGCCATGGTCGCGGGGATAAATCTAGGTCTTCACCACAGCTAGGATCTCTTCATAAATTACCTGAAACATGCTAAAAAAGAAATTTGTGTCAACTAAAAAATTAGTGAATTCAAGTGCTTAAAGTTTAAAAACAAAAGGACTTAACAAATCCTTCTTTGATAAAAAGGAACGAATCATAGTTTCAACATCATGGGAAAGTCATAATCAACCCTGCACTCAGTCCCGGTTGGCCTCTTCTAAAGTTTTGTTTAACCGGATATTCCCGAAGGAAGAACTGAGCCCCAAACAAGTGAACCATACCTGCCCTGATGGTTCACCATAGTTTCTTAACAAAACTTGTCACATGCCACAAACAACCCCTTAGGATCTCAGTGGGGTACCCTTCCTGGAATGGAAGCCACTGTGTGTGGGGGATTCCCCAAATAGATCTATCCATATAAAATAAGCGGTTCACGAAAGAATTAATGATCATGATATAAGTATCAGCAGGTAACCATAAATCCCACATACAATCACCAAGTAAAGCACAAATATTGTTCAAAAATAACAGAGCATGCTTCACCCCAAAACAGTAGTAAAAAGGGGATCACTAGAACTCACCTTAGGTGTTAAGTCAAAATACTCTTCGTGTGCCGGGAGTGTCTCAAGTCTAGCACCCTAACATGTACATATTAAGTGATAAGCTACTGCTCTAAACTCATTTAAGGTGCAACAAGCGTGTCAAGAATTTAGTTATCGGATAAGGCTTTGATTTCGCGAAGGTTTGAATAAAAAGTTTCCTTTTATGGCAGGTCATGGTTTATTCATGTAATTTGGGATTTTTACATCATTAGGTTAAGGATATAAGGAAATTCTGTTGTTGAAGTGATTATTAGTTTCATTATGAGTCGGTTATAAAGTTTGGTAAATTTTTACAGTTTAGCCCCTCAAGTTTCAAAATTAACAGTTTCTTCCCTCAAGTTTAGTTTCTTGTCCTTTATGATACTTAAGACCAAAAATCAGGTTCTTAGAGTAAAAATTGACTTATTATTGAGTAAGTGTTCCAAAATTTCAGTTTATGGGTCCGGTTTAAAAACTATGCGTTTAACGCTCTCGGTTGCGGTAAAACCGGAGAGTTTTAACGGTTAATTTAGGGTTTTCATAAATTTGAGTCTTGGACCAGTAGGTATCATCTAAAAGATATTTTTATAAGTTTTAAGTCCTTAAATTGTGAAATTTTTCCTCTAATAGTTGAAAGTCTCGTTTTTACGTTTTACCCGTTAAAACGTGTTTTAGACCGTATTTGACCATTTAAAGCTTGGTTGACTAATTTTTCAAATCCTTCAAATCTTTTATTACTTAACTTGCTGAAATTACATGATTTTTATAAATCTTAGCTTTAAACTCCTTTTTCTTGGATTTTTCTCAAAAACGATGCCCGGTAGGTAACCCGTTTTTAGTTAAAACGCCATTTAATTGTTCTTTTGACCATTTAAATTACCCATTGACTCCAGAATACTTTATTACCAACTATTAAGCCTGGAATTCTTTTTAAAATGGTTAAAACCATGTTTCACTATTTTTAAGGTTGTTTTACCATGTTTCGGGTCCCGAAATCAACCAAAATGGGTCTAATCTTAACATGTCACCTTAATTTCCAGAGATTAACCACTTGTCACACACTTAATATTCATCAAAACTTTCTTAAATTATGTCCAAACTCACGGCTAGGTTACCCATCACAACAATGAACCATCAACTTAGTGATTTTGCCATAACCGACCATAACACATGTGTAAATCCTTGCAAACTTGTATTTAAACATTTCCAAAACCTCATTTAACTTTAAAACCAGATTATTAGGGTGTTACAAAGTCGTTCATGAGCAGGTTGTAAACCTTGGTTAAAAGGGTTTTCAAACAAGTGCTTAGATTGTAACATTTCTTGTAAAAAGAAGGTTTTTAAGGTGTATCTTGAGCTATAACCATATATCTACGGTGTATATTCTTTTGTAACTTTCAAAACAGGTTATTAGGAGTCCATTAAACCATTAACAAGCAGGTTATTAGGTTGGCTTTCAAGGGTTACAAGATTTACAAGTTAGATGGTGCAAAAAGTCCAAAAATAGGGTTTTCATGGTGGAAATCGGTTTCCACCTTAAGAATGACAAATATAACGAGTGAGATATCTCTTGTGAATTTGAAAGCTTCTCAAGAACAAGATAATAGTGTCGGGTTTCTGCTACAACAAAGAGAGGAGGTGTTTTTAAAAGAGAAGTGAAAGAAACACATGAAAAGACCATTTTCGGGTGACATGAAGCTTACACATGGTGTTGTTCACATTTTGGAGAGTGTAGAGGGTCTTGGATAGCTCGAAACTCCTTGGACAAAGCTGGAGAATCTTCGAACAAAGCTGGAAAAGTCGAACAAGATGTAGAGGTGTGTCCAAACTCGAGAATATGGCCACCTTCTTGTGATTTTCGGTCGACCGAGTGTGCGAATGCCTTGTTCTTCGATGAACAAGGCTGGAAATCTAGAGAGAATAGTTTGTGTGTGTGTTTTGGAGTGTGAAATTGTGACAACCGACCTCCAGGTTGTTACCCTAACCCTAGATTACTTGCATCATTTCCATGCTATGAGTGCTAATAATTGAAACTATACAACCCTACTATGAAATTGGAATCAATTCTTGCTATTTGATGTAAATTATGATTTCATGTGATTTTTACTTTGATCTTTAACCAATTTAGGTTTCTACCTTTTTAGAAAATTCATGCCCGGGAATATTGATTAGTCACCCGAGCTAGAATTAAGAATATCAATTGAATCAATTAAAAATATGTGTGCACACCCACACACTTGGAATTTCGGTTCTAGCATGCATTATCATGCATAAGACAATATACTAACTAACAATTTTAAATACTACACTACATTTCAAATTAATACTCCATAATATTATTTTCACAATAAAAATTAAATCAAAATGCCTCACTAGAGGCCAAGAATCGGCCGCCCCCCTTGCCACCAATCACCACCCTTGTCCTCCACTACACACCACCTTCCTATCACCCATTCCCCTTACATGCAATTGCAAGACACACTCCTCTTCTCTCTCCCTCATTTCGAATTCACCAGCTGAACACACCTCCTCTCTATCAAACACTCTCTAATCCTCTCCTTTCAAGCTCCAAAATCGCAAACTACAAGCATACAACCATCGGCCAGCAGCATACCGCAAGAAAGGTGACTTTTGGTGATGTTTTGAGGCTTGGAACGTGCAATACTTGAGGTTCCAGCTTTTGTTCGAGATTCTCCAGCCTCATCCAAGGAGATTTCATCCATTCACGACCATCCACACCTTCCAAACCGTGAGATACATCAAGTGTAAGCTCACTATGTTCGGTTTTTGTCATTTCTCAAGTTTAACTTCATTGTTCACCTAAAAACCTTACTTTTTCTTGTTGTAACAGAAACCTCTCACCCTAACCTTGTTCTTGAAGAGTTCCCAACGTTCTTGAAGGTATATCACATGATATAATGGTCAATCTAAGGGGTAGAACCCGATTTACCCCTTGAAAACCCTATTTTGGTGTTTTTGGCACTATCAAACTTGTGTATCTTGTAACCCTTCAAAACAAAACGTGTAACCTGCTCAAAATGACTTTTAAGACACCTCAATAATCTGATTTTTAAGTTAGATGAAGTTTTGGCAATGATTAAACTTAAGTTACCATGAATCACACATGTGTAATGGTCGGTTATGGCATATTTTCACCTCTTGAAACCTTTGTATGTGTAGAACCTTTAGGCAACGTGTTGGGACTGTTATTTCAGTAAGTTTTAGTACATATTAAGTTTAATAACATGGTTTGACATCTGGAACAAAAGACATAATGTGTTTAGGCCCATTTTGGTCACTTTCGGGACCCGAAAACGTGTTAAAATGACTTAAAAACAAGAAATCTTGAACTATAAACTTTTTAAAAAGAATTCCAGGTTCATTAAGGATTAATAAAGTGTTCTGGAGCTAATGAGAATTTTTAGGGTCAAATGGTATTTTAAATGGATTTTAAGTGAAACCGGGTGTAAACCGAGAGGCGTTTTTAAGGAAAAATATACGATAAATGGGTTAAATGTTACAAATTATAAAAATCATGATTTTCCAGTAGGTTAAAAGATAAAATAACCTCAAAAGTAAAATGGTTGGTCAAACAAGCTTTTAAAATGGTCAAAACCGACTAAAAACGCACTTTAACGGTTTAAACGTAAAAACGGGTCTTTCGACTACTAGGGGCAATTATTTAAATAACTTTAAAAAGTTATCTACTGGTTTTAGACTCAAAAAGGCGAAAACTCATAGATAACCATTTTTTTTAAACCGTTCGGTTTTACCGTAACCGGCAACGTTAAACGCGTAATTTACAAACCGAGTCCATAAACTGAAATTTTGGTTATAAATTCTTAAAACAAAGTTGAATTAAGGTCTTGAACCTGATTTTTAATAATAGAGGTCACTTAATGCAAGAAACTAATCTTAAGGGTAGAAAATGTCAATTTTGATACTTCAGGGGCAAAACTGTAAATTTTGCAAAACTTCATAACCGACTCACATAAGTTCATTTGCCCCCTTAAATGGCATAATTACTATATATTCTTGGTTTAGTAATGTAGAAACCTTTGATTTCATGAAAAACCATGACTTTCCATAAAAGGAACCTTTTATACAAACCCTAACTGAGTCATAGCCGAACCCGTCCATTTAAGTCTTAGGCACTATTGTTGCTCCTTAAATAGGTTTAGAGCAGTAGCTAATCACTTAATATACTTATGTTAGGGTGCTAGACTTGAGACATTCCCGGCACGCGAAAAATTTCTTTTTGCTTGATATCTAAGGTGAGTTCTAGTGATCCCTTTTTACTACTGTTTTGGGATGGAACATGCTCTACTTTTATGAACTATGATTGTGCTTTAATTGATGATACTATGTGGGATTGTGGTTACCTGCTAATTCTTATATCATGATCATTAATTCTTTCGTGAACCGCTTGATTTATATGGATAGATCTATTTGGGGAATCCCCCACACACAGTGGCTTCCGTTCCAGGAAGGTTACCCCACTGAGATCCTGAGGGATCGTTATGGCATGTAACAAGTTTTGTTAAGATTCTATGGTGAACCATCCGGGCAGGTAGGGTTCACTGGTATGGGGCTCAGTTTCTTCCTTCGGGAATATCCGGTAAAACACAACTTTAGAAGAGGCTAACCGGGACTGAGTGCAGGGTTGATTATGATTTTATTTCTCCCACGATGATAAACAATGATTATTTTTCTTTTAATCAAAGAAGGATTTATTAAGTCCTTTTGTTTTTGAACTTTAAGCACTTGAATTCACCAACTTTATAGTTGACACAATTTTCTTTTGAGCATGTTTCAGGTAATGTTTGAAGAGATCCTAGCGGTGTGAAGACCTAGACTTATCCCCGTGACATGGCATTGGCTTATTTCCTTGATGAAACATTTGAACAATTTATATTTTGTGTTGAACAAGTACAATTTCATTTTTATGGATGATTGTAAAACTTATTTGGGGCTTGATGTGTCTCTAGCCCTAATACCTTTTTAAAACTTTAATGCCATGTGATATTCTCTCCTTTGAGCTCTTATAATGGTTTGTTTCCGCTGCCATATGTTGTTGCTAGTCTGTGACGTCCCACCCTACCTGGGCCCGGGGTGTGACAGAAATCAGCTAATGTGAGTTTGAAAGAATGAGAGAGAGAGGTGTAGTGATAGAGTCATTGCATGAAGTTTGAATGATGGGAGTGTGGGTGGTGTAGAAGAGAGGTGAGTGGAGGGAGAGGGGGCGGCCGATTTGGCATCTTGTGAGGGTGTATTGATTTAAATTTTAATGGTAAATGATTATTAGGTAGTGTAATTTTGTAGTATTGGGTAGAATATATTATTTTGTGGATGATGTTAATTGTAGTGTCTTGTGCATGTCCATGCATTCATGAACCGAAAATATATAAGTGTGAATGTATGCTCACATTTTAATTGTTTCACTTGAGATTAAATTTTGTAAGGGTGACTAGTTAACATTCACAGGACACTAATTTTTTTTTTAAAAAAGGTAAAACCTAAACTAACTAAAAGTCAATAAAATCACATGAAATCATAGATTGGATCAAATAGCAAGAAGAAAGATTATTGGTGGTCGGGTATGAAGCATGACGTAGTGGAGTACGTGAGTAAGTACCTTACTTGCTTGCAAGCGGAGGCGGAGCATCAGAAGCCATATGGGAAGATCCAACCTCTGGATATACCCGAGTGGAAGTGGGAGCATATCACCATGAACTTTATTACGAAGCTACCGCGCACCACGCGAGGGTATGATGCTATATGGGTGATAGTTGGTCGTCTGACGAAGAGTGCTCACTTCCTACCGATCTGCGAGACATATTCAACTGAGAGGTTGGCGGATCTATTCATCAAGGAGAGTGTGACTCGTCATGGTGTACTGGTGTCTATTGTGTCTGATCGTGACCCCTGGTTTACATCTAAGTTTTGGAAGAAGTTCCATAATGCTATGGGGACGAGGTTACATACCAGCACGGTTTATCATCCCCAGACCGACGGTCAGTCAGAAAGGACCATTCAGACGCTAGAAGATATGCTTCGGGCAGGTGTTATTGATTTTGGATAAAGTTGGGATGACCATGTACTGTTAGCCGAGTTCTCATATAACTATAGCTACCATGTCAGCATTAGCACGCCTCTTTATGAGATGCTATACGGTAGGAGATGTACAACGCCCGCTTGTTGGGGTGACATTGGCCATAAAGATTTAGGGAGTGTTGAGGTGGTCAAGGCTACGTCTGAGAAGCTAGAAAGGATCAAAGCCTTTATGAAGGCAGCTAAAGATAGGCAAAAGTCGTACGCCGATAAATGACGTAGACCTATTGAGTTCCAGGTGGGTGACAGAGTTATGTTGAAAGTCTCACCTTGGAAGGGAATCATTCAGTTTAGGAAGCGGGGCAAGTTGAGCCCAAGATACATAGGGCCTTTCTGAATTATTGCTCGAGTAGGAGAGGTGGCCTATAGGTTGGAATTGCCCAGTGAGTTAAGTGGAATTCATCCGACATTCCATGTATCTCACTTAAGAAAGTGCTTAGCCGAGGAGGATATGGTGGTGCCACTGGAGGATATTGAAATGGATGAACGGCTCAATTATATGAAGCAACCAGTGGCGATCATCGATCGCAAAGGGAAAAGGCTAAGGAATAAGGTGGTTCCCTTGGTACGTGTACAGTGGAAGCACAGGAAGGGATCAAAGTCCACTTGGGAATTTAAGGAGGAGATGAGGCAGCATTACCCTCAACTATTCAACGACTAGCAGGTTTCGAGGACGAAACCTAAATAAGGGGGGGGGGACTTGTAACGAGCCGAATAATGTCTAAGAGAATCCTGTGCAGCCCAAGGACAAAACATATTAATATTAGGTATCATTTGATTAGAGATAACTTTGAAAAGGGATTAATCAAACTAGTTAAAGTTAACACAAATGAACAATATACTGATCTGTTCACCAAAGCTTTTGATGAGCAGAGATTTAAGTATCTTGTATCAGCTATTGGGATGATTAACTTTGAATAGCTTTTCTTAAAAAACTTAATCATATTTATTTCTAAAACCTGTGTGTCCTAAGTTGTCTATTATATCACCTTCATAAGCCCTTGTTTTCTTTGGAAGAAAATCTTTTCAAAAGACTTTTCTTAGATTTTTGAAAATCTTGATCTCTTCGGAAGATTCAAAATTAACTTCGGAAGAAGTTTATGTCTTAGTAAACAAATAATTGCTTCAGTGATTTTACCTTCGGAAGAAATTTCTGAAATATCTTCCGCAGCTTAAAATCAACTTAAGTACCTTGTATGTTTTCAAAGAACAAGTTTCTTCCCAAAGCAATTTACCTTCGGAAGTGTTTATTCTTCTTAGAATAAAAATCTCTGAGTGTAAATTCTCTTTCGAAGCAAAATTCTCAAAAACCTTTGAAATCTCTTTCGAAGTCAATTTACCTTCTGAAGCTTTTTCTTCAGAACTTCCGAAACAAATAACCTTCGGAAGATGTCTCGACTTCTAAGAAAATTACTTTTTGGGCAAAAGTAAACTACTTTTTAGAGGTGGGACCGACATTCGGATTTCAAAGTTTATCCTCTTTCATTAACTTTGTCTCAAATCCTTTTCACATAATGCCCAACGTGTAACGCCCCGAATAATGTCTAAGCGAGCCAAATAATAATAATGGGCTTAGACGAGATCATTTAATGGAAATAAGATGGATATGGGTTATAGACCGAGTTAACTCTTCGGGATATGTGTTTGGCGAGTTTAAGGTCCCAGGAACGCCCAGTATATATAAACGGATCAGCTTGAGCAGCTCTCATTTGTAACTCAACACTCTAGTTCTAGAGAGAGAGTAGAGAGAGAAAGTAGAGAGAATTGAAGATTCAAGGCTCGGTTGATCTCGGGATTGAAGATCGGTGTTCGTGGGCATCGAAACAACAAGAAAACACTAAGAATCCAGGTAAGAAACATCATTTAATCGTTGCTTTTGATGTAAACCCGGATTCTAGGGTTTGGGTTTTTAAAGTGGCAAAGATTCACCCAAAACTCACGTTTTTGTGTAAGAAAACATGTAAGAAGCTTAGATAAAGCTTATTGGGTGATAAACCAAGGTTTTGGGTGTAAAAGATTGAAGTTTTGGGTCAAAAATGAGGTGGTTCGTAATTTCAGCCCGCTCTGCGAAACTAGGTGTTCATCCAGCGAAATTAGGTATTCGTCTAGTGAAACTGTGGATCTTCCTGTGAAACTATAATTAGGTATTCGCAGGTAGTTTTGCAGACATGGTTTTCCAACGAAAGTTGGGCGAAACTAGAAGCGAAGATGCTAGCGAAACTAGCAGCGAAACTGCTGGCAAAACTAGCAGCGAAATTGCTGATCTGGCAGTGAAATTAGCAGTGAAATTAGGCAGAAATTAACTCCTTTGAGTGTTAACTTATCTACAGGCTATGTAGTGCAACCCTTGCTTTGAAAGCTTGATTGAGAAGCTACTCATGGAGTTCAGGTGAGTTCTAGATCCCCTATTTAAAGGTTTTTGAACTAGTTTGGGGCTGGAAATGCATCCTAAATATACACTATAAAATGACCAGGTCAGCACGGCCCCAGCCAGGGGCGTTGCCCCTTGGACCCCACTAGGGGTTGCTGCCCTTAGGACCCCGCTGTCAGAGGCTGCCACCCCCGAACCCCCACTGTCCCGCGGAGGGTCAGTTATGGTTTATGATGACTAGTACTTGGCATGTTGTGTACATAATAAGTTAAGTATTATATATATTAAAATGGAATATGAAGTGAAACTTAATAAATGTTACCCCCAGGCCCGTTAGATGATGTAAAGTCTTGCAAGAACTATGATAGACTTCACTTAGGTGAGTCTGATGTATGATGATTGATCCGTATTCATGAGCGGGCTATGTGCCTTGCAGTGTGGATCAACTGTCGGGGGTTAGCTACCATGAAAAATGTGTACCGATAGGGATCGTCATTTGTTGTCGATCAACATGGAGCTCTTGCTTTGTGTAATCTCGTTGATGATGAAGTGAAAGATGAAAAATGAATGAAAGTTAACAAACGATGATCAAAGATAATAATGTTATTATCTATGTGTACGTATGATGCTTGATCACATAAGAATGTAAAGAAAGGTTTTAAATGGAAGTAAAAGTATTTTTATTTTATAAAACTAGAATTCACTCAACAACACTAACTTTTATGTATTTTCTAGTTGGCAGGTGATGCTTGCTGAGGATGGCCCGGGCAGCTACTTGGCTTGTTTTGGATGGCATCCATTTTGTATAACGATTGTGTTTTTGCATTGTAATGCGAACAAATGATGTTTTGTAATTGTTAACATTGTTTTACTATTATGCAAAAAAAAATGATTATATATATATGAAATGGTTTAAGTAAATTCCGCTGCAACGTTTTACAAATGTTAAAATTTTATGTATGCTTTTGTGCGATGATTGACCAGTTGTGAGCGTCCCGGGAACGGGGCCTTACACAACGGTTCCCCCCTCTTTCACTATCTTCCTCAATTACACTATTCCTTAAACCTAAATTCTCCCAAACCGCCTTTTGTTCTTCATCTTTCTTCATCCTTAAGCTTCTAAAATGGCCAACCTAAACATCAGAAACAACCCAAATTTCTCCATGCAACTTCACAGGCAACATAACCAAGTTGCTCTGTTAAGCTCTGAGAAAGATGAAAGTTTCTCAGAGATTTGCCGTTTCTTAGCTCTATCAAATTACTCCATCTCCCTAACCATTGATCCTACTCTCTATGAGGATCATCTAAATTTTGGAAGACCTGCCAAGAGGTCATCATGGATGGGGAGAAGGCACTGTCTGCCACAGTGCAAGGGAGGACAATCTTCATCACTCCGGCCATCATAAACACTCATTTACAGCTGGATGATGAAGAAGGTGAGTTGTCCTCCCAAAGAAAGCTGTAAATCATTCCTTTGAGCAGATAGGCTATGAGGGAGATTTCTCTGTAAAGACCTTCAGGAAAGGGAAGGTCTCATCCCAGTGGAAATACCTGCTTCATGTGGTTATCCATAGCTTGTCAAACAAGCATGGAGAGTGGGACCAGATTCTTGAGGATCTCTCCTTCATAGTACATGGAATGGCTCAAGGGGTCAAGTTCAGGTACTCTCAATTTGTTTATACAAATTTGCTTGCTAACTTGGACTCCTTAGAGTATTATATGTTTCCTAGATATGTTCAACACATTCTCAACTATGAACTGGGCTCACAGTTGAGGGAAACAAATAATATTCTTAAATTGGGATAGATGAAGCCTGGCATCTTTAAAATTATGAAGAAGCCAACTGTAGGCTTCTCAAGGGTAGAAACGGCCCTAGTCCCAAAAATGTTAGAGCTCATTGCTCAAGGTGACAACCTAGCAACATAAGCTAGTGTTGAACCCACACCTTCTACCTCTCAACTACCAAAAAGGCCCCAAGTTACCCTCACTTACCAAAGAAAATCCAAACAAACCCCTGCTCAAGCTATTGAGTCTATGCAGGCCCCCATATACTCACCCATACAGGAGGAAGTGGACACTAGAGCTCCCACTTCCCCTGTAGAGCAAACCACTCCCATCTCTTCAACAATCAGGACTGAGGTTCCTCATGCTCACCCTGATGAGCTCACAAGCCCAACTGCCTTAAGCCGTCACTCTGAGTCTCAACACTCAAGTGAACAACCTTCATGGGACAGTTACCATCCCCAGCCATTAGACTTAAATCAACCCATTCCCAACCTCTCATTCTATACTGATGAAGACTTAGGTTTCAGTGGGTACCATGAGTCTCTCCACTCTTCCCCTACTCAAAGAGAGATGAGTACCTGAGTCTCCTTTGTCTAGCCCATATCAGTCACCCATAACTGAGGTGGATACTTCTGAACCTGTTCAGGATATCCATATGGAAGAGGCTCTCACTTCTACAAGTGATTACATCATTAAGACCTCAACCATGGCAACTCAGCCCATTGACACCTCAACTGAGGATGTCAATGTGCAGAGGAAATCCAACAGCCAAGAACCTGAGGCTGGTGGTGAGAGAGAGGACTTTGGTCCAATCATCTCATCCACCAATGATTCCTCTGATGAAGAAGAGGGGAATCTGAGACTAAAGGTGCAAAAACTGTCAAAAACATGCTCCTATTTAGTCTCTAAAGTTAGTCACCTTGAATCTCAGGTGACTACCTTGCATAATAGGGTCAATGATCAGCAACTTGAGATATCTTTTCTCAGGGAAAAACTAGCTGGGAGACCTTTAAGAAGAGCTCAACCAGGAACATAAGAACCTGTGAATGTGATTGACCTAACCTCTAGCTCACCTATGCAAGAGGGTGATGCTACCAAAAAGGGGGAGAAAGTCATTACAGTCATAGAACCTGGGAGTTCTTCAGGGAGTATGAACATTGAGGATTCACCATCCTCACTTGCAACTGGGCATACTCAACAACTTCCTCAAGTTCACATTAATGTGGACATAATAGACTCTGTCATTAGGAGTCTCTTTGAGGAAGGCATTCCAAGGGCTGTGTCATCTCCACCTCAAGGAACTTCAAACTACATTATTGGGTGGAGGTATGATGCTGATAGAAGAGCCCTCATTCTTCAAAGAGTTCAAGGGCAGCAAGAAGTGTTCAATTTTCAGACCTTGGACTACTATGAAGGTCTTGACCTGATCAACATGCTACTTGTCAACCCAATCAAATCAAGACAAGCTGATAGGTTAGCACTCAGGATTCAAGAAAGAATTACTGAAGAGTTCAGCCTTAGAAGGAGACAAAGGCAATCAGGTAATGTCATTGGTCAACTGAATGCTGAGGCAGACCCTGAGATTAGCTTCAAAGGGAAAACCTTGGCTGAAGGCCCAGTGATAGAGCCTAAGAGCCCTGTCACATCAACAACTGCTTCAGAAATTCATTCCCTCAGTGAAACACCTGCTTGTGAGGGTGTCTCACAACCTCTCTCTGGCCAGAGCTTGGATGCTACACCAATCAATAAAGGCCAAACCTCTATCCACCCTGAGTCATAAAGGTCTGTGGGTGACAAAGGGAAAAGGATTTTGACTCCTGAGGAGATTGAGGAGGAGGAGAGAGAGAGGAAGAGGAAGCTAAGGGGAGAAAGTTCCTCTGAGTCTTTAGGGTTTATGCAAACTGCAATTAGGGCTGCCCCAGACCAAACACTCAAGAAGATGAGTTGAGGGCAGTTAGGATTACTTACTTGCAGACCAGGAACTATGACACAGATGAGATTATATCTCTCCCCTTAGAGCAATTAAATGAACTGGCTCACATGGAAGTGTCAAGAGAGATGAAGGAAAAAAGAGGATACAAGATTGCTTCTTCAATTCAAAAAAGAGAAGAGAAAGAAAAGATTATAAAGGCATACTTGTAACTCCAGGATAATCAAACTTGAATCAAATCATGAAGAATTAGATCAAAATATGATAATCACAATCAGGACCCCTTTGATCTCCAATTAGATTGCAAAATATGTGCTTACAAGTAAATCCCTCAATCTATTGGTCATGCAACCATAAACCAAAACCTAATGACAATTAACCTATTTATAGTCTAGACTAAGATTCACTAATTGCACTTAACCCCCTAGACTTAGGCTAATTAATACAAAATTACATATTAAGCATAAAAATGACTAAAAAGAAGATATAATATATTTTGTTCACACAAAATATATTTATTACAATAAAACTCCTAGTCATTTAAATCTTCAACGTCTTGTCTCGGTTCCTCGTCTCGAACGTGTCGGGTTTGACTTTTGTTGACTTTGACCATGACGTTGACTTGTGTTGACTTTCATTGTGTTGATAATATAGACTATCTTTTACAACTCCAACAATACTCCCCCTTAGTCTATCATTATCAACGTCTTCAAACAAAATCAGCATCGAGAAGTCAACAATAGAAAGATCTTCAATTTGAATCTTTCTGAATCTGATAAGAAAGATTTTTCATCTCATAAGCTCCCCCTATTTATATGCTCCCCCTTTTTGAGTGCAAGCTATACAAGGATATTGGAACAGGTTTCCCAAATCTCTAATCTTGAGTGCTTCAGAAGATGTAGGAGGAGGATTCCTAGCTCGGTATCTTCTGCAAACTTGAGGAATAGGCTCTCTGATCAGGTACACTGCTTAACTGATGATCGGCCATCACTTAAAGCAAAAATCTGAAACACATTCTCAAACACAATCTCGAAATTTCTAATTAGATCATTACATTTTAACAAAATAAACCCGTGTTTATCTGTGTGTGAAAAACAAGCGAATCCGTGTTCGTTTGTACGCAATTTCTGTGAAATGCTTGAAAAATGATAAAATTGTAACAACATAATATGGAAGACCTAAAAGAAATTTTGAACTAAAAATTTATTATATTTTTTATTTTTATTATATACATTTATTATAACATTTCTTTTTCTTTATATTTTTTTATAATCGAGAACTGAATCGATCATGAGTTCACATCCTCAAGATATACTTTAGCACAAAGATGAATTTAATCATCGACAAGCAATGAGATCACACTGATAACTGAATCTAATAACAGTCTTTGAATGATTCTTGAAATTGTCAAACAGATCAATAACAATTGCTGGTATGTTTGTCTACTTAAACTCATGCCCTATCTTTTTCAACAAGCAGAAGATGATTCGTTAAGGTTCGATTAAATGCTTTAGAATGCTAGGACCCCACAATCATTTGGCAAAAACCCTCACCCAACCTCAGGATTTCTTGAATTTTGTAACGATCTTTACAGAGCAAGGCTTGTACATTAGTGTGCAAGTGATTATCGACAGAATATTGCATTCTGTGATGAATTCATCATTTAGATGATTTGACACTACTTAGACCAAAATGGTGAGAGCTCCAGGTCTATACTCACGTATAACAAAGGAGATGACCATTTAATCTTGTGCCGATGAGAGCTCCAGGTCAGTACTATCGTACAGCAGAGGAGATCATGTTGGAGCTGGAAAAGATAGTCTATATTATCAACACAATGAAAGTCAACAAAAGTCAACGTCATGGTCAAAGTCAACAAAAGTCAAACCCGACACGCTCGAGACGAGGAACCGAGACAAGACGTTGAAGATTTAAATGACTAGGAGTTTTATTGTAATAAATATATTTTGTGTGAACAAAATATATTTTATCTTGTTTTTAGTCATTTTTATGCTTAATATGTAATTTTGTATTAATTAGCCTAAGTCTAGGGAGTTAAGTGCAATTAGTGAATCTTAGTCTAGACTATAAATAGGTTAATTGTCATTAGGTTTTGGTTAATGGTTGCATGACCAATTGATTGAGGGTTTTTACTTGTAAACAATATTATTAGCAATCAATAGAGATCAAAGGGGTTTTGATTGTGATTATCATATTTTGATCTAATTCTTCATGATTTGATTCAAGTTTGATTATCCTGGAGTTACAATTTGGTATCAGAGCCATTTTGGATCAAATTCACTGAAGATTTGAAGATTTTTAGAGAGAAAAGTTGAGGTTTTGGTTGTTTTTGTTCAATATCAAGTTTTCATCAAATTCGGATTAGATTTGAGTGTTATTGATATGGAAATTGATTGAAGTTTGCTTATTATTGGTTGGGAAAGCTCTGTTAATCATCAGATTTCAAATCCATTGAGATTTGGGCGATTTCAGATTGATTTTGAGGTGAAAAAGGGTTTTGAGATCGACCAGCGAAACTGCTGTTCTTACAGCGAAACTGTCATATTCATTCAGCGAAATTATGGTTTATTTTGGATCTGAAGTTGTTTTCTAGAGTTTCAGCGAAAGTACTCCCTTGAACGAAAGTTCAATAGTGTTTTTGACCAATCATCAAGCGAAATTGCTGCCGAATTTATCTCTGAACGAAAGTTCAAGCTTGTTTCCTGCGAACTTATCAGCGAAACTAAGCCATTTGTGACATTCAGCTAGCGAAACTGCTGCCGAAATTTCCAGCGAAACTACTGTCGGCTAAGCGAAACTAGAGTTCACAGCGAAACTAGCTATGCGAAACTATAATTTCAGCGAAACTATCATTTCTTCAGCGAAATTCGAAAGATTTATAAAAAAAAAAAAAAAACAAGCTGACCTGGCAGCTTGACCCCAGTTGCTAAGATTTTCTAGCGTGACATTTACAAATAATATTTTTCCCGGGGGAGAATTATTTTACAATTTTTGGGAAAAAATTTTTGGGGCGTTTAATTGTTTAAACAAAATAAAAATAAATATGGCTTTTGCAGAATTGATTAAATCCTTCGAATCAGATGATCTCACAATTGCACAATGTCGGTTTGATAATTTGGCAGCTTTAAAGAATGAAAAGATGTCTGATTTTGTTGATCGATTTCTGTTGGTGGCAAGTAATCTGAAGAAGTTTGATGCCCAACTGGGAAATCATGAACAAGTTCTAAGATTACTTGATTCCCTCTCATCAGAATGGAGCTCACACGGCAAGTCGATTCAACAAGATAGAGGCTTTCGGGATTACAAACTGATGGAGGTGATCAACAAACTGAAAGAGATTGAGTTGGATATCAAACGTCGTGAGTACTATGAATCAACATATCTAACTCCAAAGATCACTTCAAACTCCAAAGAGAAACCAGAAGAGAGATCAAATTTTGACACCAATTCCGACGGTTTACCGAAACCTGAAACTGAAGAGGTACAAGAAGAGCTTAAGCAGACATCAATGGATAAAGGTGGAGCTGAGTTGAAAGCTGAAGTTTGTGATGCTGAGAAGGAAGAGGAATGGAAGCGAAATACTAGAGTTTGCAACTGCGAAAAGGTTCTTACTGCTGAAAGAGTCATCTTGGATCTTCCATACGAGACAATTCAGGATATGTGTTCTTCTGCTTGCAAAATTCGTTTGTTTGGTGTGTATAAAGCTAATAGGTTAATTTTAGATAACCAAAAGGAGTTAACCACCATAAACGCAGAACTTAAAAAGAATGAAGCCAAGTATTTCATATAATTAAATGAAGCTTTAAAAGAAAATGAGCATTTAAAACGAACTCTTCTTGAAAGAAATGTTGAAATTAATCTTTTAAATGAAAGAGTCACTTTGGCTGAATTTGAAACAAGTAAGCTTAAAACAAAGCTTGATAGATGGACCATATCCGGAATGAAACAGGAAGAGTTACTGTGTAAACAAAGGGGAGCTAGGATTAAAACGGGAGTGGGTTGTGGTGAAAATCCATACATCTATCCTCCTCCTAGCACCCATTGTTACTCTCCTATGCCTCAACCTCATCCATCTAATGATTTGATTGAAGCTGCAGAAACTAATAGTTTAAATGCAGGTTTAAGCAACGTTAATCTTAAAGAGGTTAGAGATGTGCAGGATTCTCCTGTAGGTTTGGGATTTCTCAAGCAGGGGTCTGATAAGAAGATTAATGACGATTCTACCTCTAATGCTCCGACACCAATATCAGTTGCTTCTCCAACCTTCTTCAACAAATTCAAAACAGGTAACATTCCTTCGTTTGTTCCTGTCAGGTTTGTCAAAGAAGGAACAGTTGTTGAATCGTCAGGCAATCAGAATCCTACAAGCGAAGCCAACACAATAGGAGGTGTCAATCAAGATCCTTTGGAAGCAGATCTGTGTATACGAGACTGGATAAGCTCAGATGATGAATCAAACATAGAGGAGCGTGTTGGTTCCTCACAGATCAAGAAATCTCCTGATATAGTCAAGTCTCAAAAGCTTCCAAAAGCTGAATCAAGACCAATATGGATCTCTACTCCAACAGCAAAACCACCTAGTGAATCAGTGAAGATATCATTCACTGTTCAACACAGCAAACACCAAAACAAGCAAGAATCTGCTACAAGCTCAAAGCAATCTCCAATTCCAAATGCTTCACACAGGACTACAAAGCATCAAAAGCCTTTCAAGGCTTGTTTTGAGTGTGGAAAAGAAGGTCATGTGGTAAAGAAATGTCCTCAAAGGCTTGCTACGAATGGTAAAAGCAAAACAAATTGCTTATCCGAATATAAGTCTAAAAAGAATGTTCCAGACGGTAAAGGCAACACGGGTTGCTTCTCTGGATCAAGAGGTAAACAACACACATCTTTGAATGGTTGGATGAAAAACCCTCCATCCAAACCTTTTCATGTGAAGCCGGTTTCACATGATACAAAGATGAAAATGACCAAAGCTTCAAAACCACATTCTTTTCCTTCCGGTCTTAAACAGAAAATGATTTCCAAATTTAATTCATTCAAATCCAAGTTAATTGAACCGAAACAAATTTGGCAAATTAAAAAGAAGGATACAACAATTCCCGATTGTTTAAACGGTTGTGTGCAGAAGCTTGTTACTTATCTTGATGAAAAAGGAACTTCCAGGACTACGATGGCCTGGGTTTCCCTTTCTAACTAATTTGTTAATGAGTGAAGGAACAATTCAGGAGGACTGTTAGTAATCCGGTTTACTGACAGAGATTGTTCCTAATTCAAATTTGAGGCGAAACAAACAGGTTAAGGTCATGGTATTATATCCACAATCTGGATTTTTATCTGCATTATCACAGTTCTCACTTCACAGCCACTGCATATTTTTTGAGAATTCATTTCTTATTTTCATATCAGTGTAGTGTGGAAGACTTTCTTTGATAAATTTTTATTTTTGTACAGTTTAAAAAAAATTAAAAAAAAATTATTAAAAAAAATTAAAAAAAAATAAAAATATAATAAAAAAATAATAAAAAAAATTAAAAAAAAAAAGAGTTTGCAAAAATATAAATTTAGGGGGAGAGTATAAGTAAATAAAAATAAAAAAAAGAAAACTGTGAACTTGATTCGAGATGATTGAGAAATGATTGTATATCTTCTTGAAATGCTTGTTCTTGCATGACTTGCGTTGTAAAATGAGAAATGATAGTAACTGATGCTGTTATCTGATTTACATCTTTTATTTAATTGCAAATAATAGAAAAATAAACAGATTCTTTAATGATATGCTTGGTAGACTCAGCCTGAAGAATAAAGTAGACAGCAGTATGATGATTTAAATTAAAATATATGCTTAAGGATGTCTGGATTTACGCAATCATTTTGGCCTGCACAAAAACTGAGTCCCGACAAAAATTGGATTGAGAATTGATCTTTCTCCCACCATGATACAAATCATATAAGCCTTATCTTTGAGCCGTGATTGGTGTATTTATGTGTCTTGTGTTTGTGCTAATCTCCTCTGCTGTACGAAAGTACTGACCTGGAGTGATGATCTCCTCTGCTGTACGATAGTACTGACCTGGAGCTCTCATCGGCACATGATTAAATGGTCATCTCCTTTGTTATACGTGAGTATAGACCTGGAGCTCTCACCATTTTGGTCTAAGTAGTGTTAAATCATCTAAATTCACAGAATGCTATATTCTGTTGATAATCACTTGCACACTAATGCACACGCCTTGCTCTATAAAGATCGTAACAAAATTCAAGAAATCCTGAGGTTGGGTGAGGGTTTTTTCCAAATGATTGTGGGGTCCTAGCATTCTAAAGTATTTAATCGAACCTTAACGAATCATCTACTCCTTGTTGAAAAAGATAGGACATGAGTTTAAGTGGACAAACATATCAGCAATCGTTATTGATCTGTTTGAGAATTTCAAAATCATTTAAAGACTGTGATTAGATTTAGTTATCAGTGTGATCTCATTGCTTGTCGATGATTAAATTCATCTTTGTGCTAAAGTATATCTTGAGGATATGATCTCATGATCGATTCAGTTCTCGTTTTAAAAAAAAAACAAAAACAAAAAAAACAAAAAAAAACACAAAAAATTATATAATAGATATAAAATATGTTATAATACATGTACATAATAAAATATAGAAAAAATATAATAAAATTTCTTT
This sequence comes from Flaveria ramosissima, assembly GCA_025215565.1. Lineage (NCBI taxonomy): Eukaryota > Viridiplantae > Streptophyta > Magnoliopsida > Asterales > Asteraceae > Flaveria > Flaveria ramosissima. The sequence continues at coordinate 70,526,884 of CM046045.1, read as the reverse complement.
TCAAATTTTTTTAGGTCTTCCATATTATGCTGTTACAATTTTATCATTTTCATGCATTTCACAGAAATTGCGTACAACCGAACACGAGTTTGCTTGATTTCAAACACAAATGAACACGAGTTTATTTTGTTAAAATGAAATGATCTAATTAGAGATGTCGAGATTGTGTTTGAGAATGTGTTTCAGATTTTTGCTGTAAGTGATGGCCGATCATCAGTTGAGCAGTGTACCTGATCAGAGAACCTGTTCCTCAAGTTTGCAGAAGATACCGAGCTAGGAATCCTCCTCCTACATCTTCTGAAGCACTCAAGATTAGAGATTTGAGAAAGCTGTTCCATATTCCTCACAAAGGATGCACTCGAAAAGGGGGAGCATATAAATAGGGGGAGCTTATGAGATGAATAACTTTTCTCATCAAATTCAAAAAACTTTAATTTGAAGATCTTTCTACAGTTGATTTCTCGGGGCTGAATTCGTATGAAGACGTTGATAATGATAGACTAAGGGGGAGTATTGTTGGAGCTGGAAAAGATAGTCTATATTATCAACACAATGAAAGTCAACAAAAGTCAACGTCATGGTCAAAGTCAACAAAAGTCAAACCCGACACGCTCGAGACGAGGAACCGAGACAAGACGTTGAAGATTTAAATGACTAGGAGTTTTATTGTAATAAATATATTTGTGTGAACAAAATATATTTTATCTTGTTTTTAGTCATTTTTATGCTTAATATGTAATTTTGTATTAATTAGCCTAAGTCTAGGGAGTTAAGTGCAATTAGTGAATCTTAGTCTAGACTATAAATAGGTTAATTGTCATTAGGTTTTGGTTAATGGTTGCATGACCAATTGATTGAGGGTTTTTACTTATAAACAATATTATTAGCAATCAATAAAGATCAAAGGGGTTTTGATTGTGATTATCATATTTTGATCTAATTCTTCATGATTTGATTCAAGTTTGATTATCCTGGAGTTACAGATCATCACTCCAGGTCAGTACTTCCGTACAGCAGAGGAGATTAGCACAAACACAAGACACATAAATACACCAATCATGGCTCAAAGATATGGCTTATATGATTTGTATCATGGTGGGTGAAAGATCAATTCTCAATCCAATTTTTGTCAGGACTCAGTTTTTGTGCAGGCCAAAATGATTGCGTAAATCCAGACATCCTTAAGCATATATTTTAATTTAAATCATCATACTGTTGTCTACTTTATTCTTCAGGCTGAGTCTACCAAGCATATCATTAAAGAATCTGATTGTTTTTCTTTTATTTACAATTAAAAATAAGATGTAAATCAGATAACAGCATCAGTTACTATCATTTCTCATTTTTAAAACGAAAGTCATGCAAAAACAAGCATTTCAAAATGATATACAATCATTTCTCAGTCATCTCGAATCAAGTTCTCAGTACACTTTTCATTTTTATTTACTTATACTCTCCCCTAAATTTTATTTTTTGCAAACTTTTCTTTTTTTTATTTTTATTTATTATTTATTTTTTTTATATTTTTTTATATTTTTTTTACTTTTTTTATTATTTTTTTTAATTTTTTATAAAACTGTACAAAAATAAAAATTTATCAAAGAAGGTCTTCCAAACTACACTGATATGATGATAAAAAAATGAATGCTCAAGAAATATGCAGTGATTGTGAAGTGAGAACTGTGATTGCAGATAAAAATCCAGATTGTGGATATAATACCATGACCTTAACCTCTTTGTTCCGCCTCAAATTTGAATTAGGAACAATCCCTGTCAATAAACCGGATAACTAACAGTCCTCCTGAATTGTTCCTGCACTCATAAACAGATTAGTTTGAAAGGGGAACCCAGGCCATCGTAGTCCTGGAAGTTCCTTTTTCATCAAGATAAGTAACAAGCTTCTGCATACAACCGTTTAAACAATCGGGGATTGTTGTATCCTTCTTTTTAATTTTCCAAATTTGTTTCGGTTCAATTAACTTGGATTTGAATGAATTAAATTTGGAAATCATTTTCTGTTTAAGACCAGAAGGAAAAGAATTTGGTTTTAAACCTTTGGTTATTTTCATCTTTGAATCATGTGAAACTGGCTTCACATGAAAAGGTTTGGATGGAGGGTTTTTCATCCAACCATTCAAAGATGTGTGTTGTTTACCTCTTGATCCAGAAAAGCAACCCGTGTTGCCTTTACCGTCTGGAACATTCTTTTTAGACTTACATTCGGATAAGCAATTTGTTTTGCCTTTACCATTCGTAGCAAGCCTTTGAGGACATTTCTTTACCACATGACCTTCTTTTCCACAATCAAAACAAGCCTTGAATGGCTTTTGATGCTTGACTGAACCGTGTGATGCAGGTGGAGATGAGGATTGCTTGGAACTTGTAGCTGATTCTTGCTTGTTCTGAAGTTTCCCATGCTGAGCAGTGAATGAGATCTTTACTGATTGACTGGGATGCTTTGCAATTGGAGAAGAGATCCGTATTGGTCTTGATTCAGCTTTTGGAAGCTTTCGATACTTAACAATGTCAGAAGATATCTCGATCTGTGAAGAACCAACACACTCCTCTGTGTTTGATTCATCATCTGAGCTTATCCAGTCTCGTATACACAGATCTGCTTCCAAAGGATCTTGATTGACACCTCCTATTGTGTTGGCTTCGCTTATAGGATTCTGATTGCCTGATGATCCAACAATTGTTCCTTCTTTGACAAACTTGACGGGAACAAACGAGGGAATGTTACCTGATTTGAACTTGTTGAAGAAAGTTGGAGAAGCAACTGAAATTGGTGTTGGAGCATCAGAAGTGGAATCGGCATTAATCTTCTTATCAGACCCTTGCCTAAGGAATCCCAAACCTACAGGAGAATCCTGCACATCTCTAACCTCTTTAAGATTAACGTTGCTTAAACCTGCATTTAAAATATTAGTTTCTGCAGCTTCAATCAAATCATTAGATGGATGAGGTTGAGGCATAGGAGAGTAACAATAGGTGCTAGGCGGAGGATAGACGTATGGATTTTCACGACAACCCACTCCTGTTTTAATCCTAGCTCCCCTCTGTTTACACAGTAGCTCTTCCTGTTTCATTCCAGATATGGTCCATCTATCAAGCTTTGTTTTAAGCTTGCTTGTTTCAAATTCAGCCAAAGTGACTCTTTCGTTTAAAAGATTAATTTCAACATTTCTTTCAAGAAGAGTTCGTTTTAAATGATCATTTTCTTTTAAAGCTTCATTTAATTTTATGAAATACTTGGCTTCATTCTTTTTAAGTTCTGCGTTTATGGTGGTTAACTCCTTTTGGTTATCTAAAAGTAACCTATTAGCTTTATACACACCAAATAAACGAATTTTACAAGCAGAAGAACACATATCCTGAACTGTCTCGTATGGAAGATCCAAGATGACTCTTTCAGCAGTAAGAGCCTTCTCACAGTTGCAAACTCTGGTATTTCGCTTCCATTCCTCTTCCTTCTCAGCATCACAAACTTTAGCATTCAACTCAGCTCTACCTTTACCTATTGATGTCTGCTTAAGTTCCTCTTGTACCTCTTTGGTTTCAGGTTTCGGTAAACCGTCGGAATTGGTGCCAGAATCTGATCTCTCTTCTTGTTTCTCTTTGGAGTTTGAAGTGATCTTTGGAGTTAGATATGTCGCTTCATAGTACTCACGACGTTTGATATCCAACTCAATCTCTTTCAGTTTGTTGATCACCTCCATCAGTTTGTAATCCCGAAAGCCTCTATCTCGTTGAATCGACTTGCCGTGTGAGCTCCATTCTGATGGGAGGGAATCAAGCAATCTTATAACTTGTTCATGATTTCCCAGTTGGGCATCAAACTTCTTCAGATTACTTGCCACCAACAGAAAACGATCAACAAAATCAGACATCGTTTCATTCGTTAAAGCTGCAAAATTATCAAACCGACATTGTGCAATTGTGAGATCATCAGATTCGAAGGATTTAATCAGTTCTGCAAAAGCCATTTTTATTTTTATTTTGTTTAAACAATTAAACGCCCCAAAAATATTTTTCCCAAAAAAATTAGAATAATTCTCCCCCGGGAAAAAAATATTATTTGTATATGTCACGCTAGAAAATCTTAGCAACTGGGGTCAAGCAAATTGTTCCCAAAAAAATTAGAATAATTCTCCCCCGGGAATGAACTCAATTAATCCCAACTAGGGGAAAACGTCATCTTTAACATTCCAATTTCGCTGAAGAAATGATAGTTTCGCCGAAATTATAGTTTCGCAGAGCTAGTTTCGCTGTGAACTCTAGTTTCGCTGAGCCGACAGTAGTTTCGCTGGAAATTTCGGCAGCAGTTTCGCTAGCCGAATGTCACAAATGGCTTAGTTTTGCTAATAAGTTCGCACAAAACAAGCTTGAACTTTCGTTCAATGATACTTTCGGCAGCAATATCGCTTGTAATATGCACACAAGCACTGTTGAACTTTCGTTCAATGAAACTAGTTTCGCAGGACAGCAGAAAACAACTTCAATGAGGATAACCGATGTAGTTTCGCTGGAAGAACTCGTAGTTTCGCTGGATGAACTGGTAATTTCGCTGAACGAAGCTGAAAAACTTTTTCAACACGAAATCAATCTGAAAACGCTCAAATTTTAATGGATTTGAAACCTGATGATTAACAGAGCTTTCCCAACCAATAACAAGTAAACTTCAATCAATTTCCATATCAATAACACTCAAATTTGATCCGAAATTGATGAAAACATGATATTGAACAAACACAACCAAAACCTCAACTTCTCTCTCTAAAAATCTTCAAATCTTCACTGAATTTGATCCAAAATTGCTCTGATACCAAATTGAAACTCCAGGATAAACAAACTTGAATCAAATCATGAAGAATTAGATCAAAATATGATAATCACAATCAAAACCCTTTGATCTTCAATTAGATTGCTAAATGTGTGTTTACAAATAATCGCTCAATATTTTGGTCATGCAACCATTAACCAAAACCTAATGACAATTAACCTATTTATAGTCTAGACTAAGATTCACTAATTGCACTTAACCCCCTAGACTTAGGCTAATTAATACAAAATTACATATTAAGCATAAAAATGACTAAAAAGAAGATATAATATATTTTGTTCACACAAAATATATTTATTACAATAAAACTCCTAGTCATTTAAATCTTCAACGTCTTGTCTCGGTTCCTCGTCTCGAACGTGTCGGGTTTGACTTTTGTTGACTTTGACCATGACGTTGACTTGTGATGACTTTCATTGTGTTGATAATATAGACTATCTTTTACAGCTCCAACAATACTTTAACTCTCTCCCCAGTTCAGGAAAGTCATGTGCAAGAGGATGTGGCTGCTACACAAGAACCTCAAGTAGACAAGGAAACAGATATGCAAAACATGATCAACTACCTAAGTGCCACAGGTCTCTACCAGGCATCTGCACTTCTTCCCTTGTCCTTTGAGTACATTGAGTTTGATTATCTCAAACACCTTGAACTTGAAGTGCTCAAAGAACAAAAGGCAACAAAAAGAAAGATGAGGGAAGATGCTGCAAAGTCAAGAGCTATCACCAAAAGAGTATGGAAAAGTCTGCTGACAGACAAAGGATGATGAGCTTTTTGAAGCTGTATGGATTCTCCGGAAGAAGACTTGGCCCTATGTCTCTATCCACAATGGATGAGCATATAAGGGTAATCAAGCAGAAGATCAAGAGTGGAGAGCTGATTGACTTATACTTTCCTCCAAGTCAAATCCCACCTGAAGTGGAGGTTAAGGTTGAACAACCTAAGACAACACAACCTGGACCTCCTGCTGAGCCTCGGCAAGCTTCATCTTCTGATCCACAACAGGGTCAAACTCCCTCTCCTTCTGAACCTGTGAGGGAGGAACACCCATTTGAGAAAGACAAGGATGATCAACAAGGTGCTGCAGACTAGTCTTCACAGTTAAAGTCTTCTAAGAGGAAGAAGAGGATGGCTTCCAAACCAAAGTCTAAGAAGAAGTAGCCTGAATCGTTCATCTCTACACTTCAGGCTGAGTTAGATCAATCTGAGGAAGTGCATGAAGAGGCAGTCCAATCAACTCCAATTCAAGTGGCTCCTCTTGCAGCTGAGACACCCATCTTATCTTGGACCTTCACTACTAATCCAGAGAGATGGCATGTGATCAGAGATCAAGGTGTTGAGAATGTCTATACATGGCAAGACATAATCAACTTACCTCCGCATGATCTCTTTGAGATGAGAAGATATTATGAGAGTTTCAATGATCCTGACCATCTAATGAAGAAGGGTATGGTCATCATTATGCTGAAGACTACAAACATCTGAAGATCTTCTAAATTTTTCGGTAGTATCAGCCTAGGGGGAGTTTGTAAGGATTCCTATAAGTCTGATGCAGCCAAAACATCCAAAGTCTCTCTGCAAGCATGCACTAAAGAACAAAAGTAGAAATGCTTCAAAAGTTTTAAACCATGCACTAGAAATATTCTATGTGTAAAATCTTCCGAAGCCAAGACCAACATCTTCTGAAGCCAAAAGTGAAGTCTTCCGAAGCTTCAAAGACAAAGTCTTCCGATGCCAAAGTGTGAAGACAGATTTCTTCCGAAGACTTTTAGAGATATGCCTTTCTCTGATGTACTTTACCATAAAGCTGAACCACCTTTCCGCTGCAACTCTGTAAAGTCACCAACTTATATGAGTTAGTGAAAGGTCCATGCTTTTGGTAACTGTACATTGAAGTTTTGAGTCCATGTTTTCTACTTTATGTACTTTTATCCTTTTTGTAATATATTAGGATGTGAGCTATGGCATGTCATAGTCAAAAGTCAAAAGGCAGATATGCCTTTTGACTCTACATTTGATTTTGTAGTTGTCTAGTCAATTATATCCAGCTGGCTTTCAAAGTATGGCCGGTTGTAGGATGTAGTATAAAGTATCTCAAGACTTGTAACTTTCTATCGATGCTTTGTAACTTGTAAAAGAACTTGATAAGCAATATACAGCATTCTTGAAAACCAAATACTTGTGTTGTTTGCAATCTTGTTCTGTCTCACTTTTACTTGTGTTCTTAGCATCTTTCATTAACAAGTTAACCAGTTCCCTATTTGATCTATTAAGTGCTCTAAGCAACTCTCCTCATTGTGTTGTTGTGTTGTAAGTGCATACCCTTCACTGGTCCTGCATTGACATCACCTCATACACCCAATAACACCCAAAACTTACTGAAATAATAATTCTAACTCATGGGTTTAACATATAACCAAAGAACAAGTTGTAGATAAGTGATTTCACCATTTTAACCCATTACACATGTGTAAAACGTTATAGATCGTGCTTAAACATTACCAAATCCTTTTGTAACTTTAAAAACGGGTTATTAAGAGATTTGGAAACTATTTTTGAGCAGGTTACAAGCTTTATTTTGGAGGGTTACAAGACATGAAAGTTAGATGCTGCAAAAATCACCCAAAAAGCGGGTTTTCATGGTGGAACTCGAGTTCCACCCGTAGAATGACTAACATATCAATTGAGATACCTTCAAGGATGTTAGAAGCTCCTCATGAACAAGGTGATAGCAGTAAGCTTCTGTTAGAACAAAGAGAGTAAGGTTTTTGGTAGATTAAAGAAAGAATAACACATGACATAACTTGTTTCGGGTGAGATGAAGCTTACTCTTTGTATGGTTCACGATTTGGAGAGTGTAGAGGGACAAAATGATATGGAAACTCTCGAGCAAGGGATTTTGTAGCTTGTTCTTGCAAGATTCGTGCACCAAGGTTCATAAAATGCAACTCCTTAGCTTGCCTTGCACTTGGCTGATAGTGGATTCTTGTTGTCCTTCAAAGGTTATTGTTAGGACCGTGTACGTACGGAGTACTAACTAATTCTACGTTTAAACCGGATCAAATAGTGCGGAATCCTATTTGATTGGCGATCCAAACAGTGAGAACGATAACCCGGTCGATATAAGATTGAACTAAACGTTAAGAACGAGTAGGAATCGATCAGGAACGAACTATGAACTTGGACAGGCTGTTTGGGACGCTCTAGAGGGCTAGGGTTTATGTGTATTTGAAATATCTCTTCCAGTGTTTTGTTTTTCCACGAACTAGGTGGGATTTATAGGTTATTGGTTTTCATTCGTACGACTGAACCATTAGAATGGTTCGATCGTGTGACTGAATCATGCGATTGAGTCATACGCACGACTAAAGGTTCAGTCGTGTGATTGAGTCAATCTTATGTCTCAACCATACGACTGATCCAGTCTCCTGGTTCAGTCGTGCGACTGGTCCATAAGCATGATGTATTCATGCGTATCGTCCATAAGTATGGTCCATTAGCATGAATAATCATCCGACTAGGTTGAACATAATACTCAATCATTATTGACTTAGAATTGTGTACAATAACCTCAAACCTATATAAGAAGTTCATACATATGAATCAAAGATAAATAAACATCAAATCATATATCATATTTCATTACTTCGTCAGATTACACATATGTAAGACATGAAAGACTTTTACATTTAAGCACATAAACTAGGAACACATGTATCTACAAACTCCCCTTGGACCTAGTTTACCTATTGTCTAGCATTCTTCACATTTTCTTGGAACTTCTTGTACTTCTCTTCTCATGTGACTCCTGCATGTATCTTAAATGCAAAACAGAGCCGTATAACGTGTTGGAATTGTAGAGCTTGTATAATGTCTTGCGTGTCATAGAACAGTGGCCACTTGTGTAAAGTATGGACATCTTCAGCAAACAAGTTAGTGAGCCACATTGGGTCAAATACCTTGATAGTCTCTATCTTCCCATCTCTGTTCAAAACTATGACCGCTTCCCCTGTCCTCCAGTCATAATACCACCATTTGAAGTGTGGAGTGAAGTCCTTAGGCATTTCCCGTAAGGAAATCTTGGATATTGTGCGTGGGGGACTCCACTTCAACACAACTTTAGGCTTTCCAGATATAGGATCAACTTCAGACTTATGAATGAACCTCTTAGGTTGTTGAGGTCTGAAGTTTACCCACCTGGTGTGGTATTCTTTTTTCAATTAAGCCTCAAACCATCCTGACATCTTTTTTGGGTTAGCATATAATAGATCTAAGCATGTCAGTCGGTTGAGCTCAAAACCAAGAAGAGTCTTCAGATCATGTGGATATCTGAAGTACTCAATCCCTTTCTCCCTTTTAACAGCATAGACTTCCAAGTCTTCAAAATATGCCCATGCTATAATCTTGCCTGACACTTTCTGATGTCTTTTGACTCTATAAAGCTTGGTGTAGGCATTTTGCTTTAGGGTTGCGCGTTGGGCTTTCATCTCAACAAAACAAGCTGCCCATTCTGCTTTCTTAATATCAACATTAGCATCCGAAGCTTGGGCTGTACTTTCATTCTTCTCTTTCTCTTTCTCTATCTCCTCTAACTTATCAAAAGTACTACTGCCAAACGTTTCCCTCAAGTTGGGGATAACATGTCCTTCCGGGTCAGTGTACTTTGGATAATAATCTGCAGTGACATCCTCTATCTCATCCACATCTTCCAGCTCATCATCAATCACAACATCAACTTCTGGAGGATCTTTGACAAGCTCGTCAGGATTTTAGTACATTTCAGCGAACTGCTCGTCTGTTAGATCATGGATGATCTCTCCTTCCTCCGGAGTGTAGCTCATAGATCTTCTGATGATCCCTTGCAAGTCAAGAATCATAGTAAGTTGAGTCTTAACTTGTTGAAGGGGGGCGACATCATATTCATCTGCCTGTTGAGCTTCATCTGTTTGATTAAACATTTAAACATAATTTAATCATTAATTATATTAATTTAATACACATTTCAAGTACAAAAGGTTCAAATACATAAACATCTAATCATTACTTTTGTCTTGATCTGTAGTCTCTTTAGCTTGAGGAGTTGAGGACGAGGCTTCTTGATCTTGATTTCTCTTGGTACGCCTCTCTTTCGCTGATGGATTTGAGGCTGACGAAGATGCATCACCTTCTTGATCATCCTCGTCATTATCATCACCTTCTTTTCCTTTTCCACTTCCTCCCGTTACCTCGTCATCATCATCATCTTCCTTAGATTCGTTTTAATCTTCATCATCATCATCATCCTCATCATCACCATCCTTAATCTTTAACGGCTCACTCTTTGATCCCTTTAGCTTTAGCATAATCTTCTTGTTCTTTTTCTCCAGTCCTTCAATCCTTTTCACCGATGCTATCATCAACTCATTTTGACTCTGTGCATGGTGAGCTTGGCCTAAAGCTCTCTCATAGAGTGCATTCTTCTCATTGAGCTAAGTTATTTGCTTGGCTTGGGCTGTATTTACCCCCATCAGCTGGTTTATCTGAGTAGCTCTCAGATCATTAGTTGCGATCAGCTTTAGTACAATGCGGTTCAGGCTAGCCAGCTGCTTTTCTAACCCGACCATGGGTAGAGTAGGTCCGGGTGTGAATGTGGATTGGGTGGAGGGACAAGCTTGGTGAGTGGTTGTGGTAGTGGTGGATATGGAGAAGATGGAAGGAGGGATGGGAATGGATTGTGGAGGAGTAGGTGTATGAGTGGTGGATGGAGCGGTGGCTGTGGTAGTGGGTGTGGTAGTGGTGGTGGATGTGGCAGTGGTGGTAGTGGGTGTGGTAGTGGTGGTGGCAGTGGCAGTGGTAGTAAAAGATGTGAACAAAGTAAATCTTGGCCTCTTACCCTTTTTGCCATAAGGGTGGGCCATCCTCTATTTCCTGGAGCTCTTGGCAGTAGAAGCTCCCTTTGGGCTGATGTGCTGGTCAGGTATATAAGTAGGATCAATGACATCAGTATCATCACCTTTGACCCAACGTGGCGTCCGTCAACCGCCTCTTTCCTTTTGTCGGTGGCCACAACCCGGCTACCAACTGTCCTAACCAGTGGCTCATCATCAGACTCTTCCTTTTCATCGAGCAGGAAGTCTTGATGGAAGGCAGCCTTCTCTATTCCACCAGGTGCATCACCACCTTGACCATCATCATGGTCATCATCATCGTCGTCTTTTTCATCGGTGGGTGCCACGATAGGCTCAACATCGGAGTCACTGCCATAGTGACGCCACTTCTTGCGAGAGGGCGCCACATAATCTTCTCTAGCCAGGTGCCCAAACAGACTCCTTACCGGGGGCTTCACCTGCTTCCCCCGGTAGACCTTCATTCAACCTAAAGGTCGTGTCATCCATTACCTCGAGTATAACAGCATCGTCTCTCTCTTTTGGCTTCGAAGGAAGCTTCTGATCAATGATCATCTGTAGAAAACGTGGGTACATACAGAAGCCTTCCTTGCCTTTAGCTTCCAGGTTCTCGACCATATAAGAGAAGAGCATGAGCGAGAAACTGAACGAGTGGTTCAGTACCAGAGCAAGGAATGCGTTCTGGATTTGGTCCGATAACTCATAAAATCCTCCTCTCCTAGAGGCTATGCACTTTAGGATAACATGAGCCAAGTACTTGAACTGGGGGCACATGTTGCTCTTGTTGAGCACACCTGCGTTGATGTACCCAGCGTACTTTATCCGTAGAAAGCATCCCCGAACACTCAGGAGTGCAACTTTGTTGGGCAAGCACCATCATCACCCCGGTCCAAGACTCTCCCGAGATCGTCTTCTGTGATCTCTATCTCTTGTCCGAAGATAGAGCTCCTAATGCAGTGAGGCTCAACAAATCTGTCAACTGAAGCACCTTCCCATAAGGTCTGCTGTATAGACTTGTAGGGTGTGCAAGGAGCAGAGATAGCCTTGTAGATCCTCGACCTACGTAGAAAGGCTATAATCCCAGCGAACTCAGCGGCGTTCCTGGAAGTCGCATCAAGATGAGCACATATATTATGCTTGGTGCTCATCGTCCATCTATCAGCCATGTTTCTGCAACACAAGAAACATATACATTAGTTGTGTATAAGAGATGATAGTTGGAACTTAGCCCGTTTTGATCAATCTGGTTCAATCATGCGATTGAACCATACAATTGAGTTCAGTCGTGCGATTGAGCCTGCGGCTAAGTTCAGTCATGCTATTGAGCCTGCGACTAAATTCAGTCGTGCTATTGAGCCTGCGACTGAGTTCAGTCGTGCTATTGAGCCTGCGACTGAACTTAGTCGTATGCTATGCCATGCGGTTGAATCAGTCGTGCGACTGAACCGATACGCATGATTCATACGTGCGATTGAATCGTGCGTCTGGCTCAATCGTGCGACTGAAGTTCATTAGCATGTCCATTCGCATCCTACACTATTGAACACCCTAGATTTGAATCTTTGTCAAAACTTTATATTAGACTTCATGTTTAGACTCATTTGGACCGCAGAGACTCTAAATAGCACTTAATATCCTTTACATCAACTTTAATGTCCATTTAAGTGATCTATTTTTTAGGGTTTAGTCTCGGTTCTAGGTTTTAGCATAATCGGTCCTTAAAGATGTGATTAAGATGTTCATTTGGATTGATTTCAATCGCCCAGTACCTGTAGACGAGTAGAACACACGTTAGTATCACAAATCAGGCAGTAATAACAACAGTAGAAATTTGGGCAGGGTGTGTGTGTATGGGCGATTTCAGAGAACTTTGAAGGGTGGTAAGGGTTACGACCGACTGAACCCCTTATTTATACTATTTTATATTTCAGTCGTGCGACTGGACCCATACGCATGCTTCATTCGTGCGACTGGGTTTCAGTCGAGCGACTGGCTCATACTCCTTCATCCATTCGTACGATTGGTTCAGTCTTGTGGTCCAATCGCATAGTTGTCCCATACTCATGGTCCAATCATGTGACTGGCTCATTCGTATGGTTCAAACTTGCGATTGGCTCATCTTTATGATTCAATCGTCCGATTGGCTCATACTTATGAGCTTGAACTCATACACTTTCAAACACTTCAAATTATTAACTTTTGATATAACAACATACTGCCCTTTGATCATCTCAGACATGACCCTTTTAATTGAAAACTGATTGGTCACCTTAGACATGACCCCTTTTACTGAGTGATTCACAGAATTTATCTAGTTGTATAGTCCGACGTCTACGCTACAAAAGACTAGAAAATAGAAAACAACTTTGAAATTTAAAGGAAAACAAGACATATTTTTGTTGTTTTGGGTTTGAGCAGAACAACTTCAAGTTAATTTAATCATTTCTGGAAAGATTCATTATGGAATAATACAGGTATATCATAATCATTTGGGACCTTTTTAATATGCACTTTGATGCTAGATTCTTGTATTGTCTGAGAGTCAATAGCACTTTCAAGAAATCATACTAGAGCTATAAGATGCACATAATGATTTTGACTGTCAAGAGTTGCAGTCACGATGATTGTCAGTATATTTTTCCACTTAAATTCATACACAGATTTTTGACTCACATTGGTGATAAGTTTGGTTTAATTATTTCAACAAGCATTTGTGGATCTCACACTTATATGGTAATCAACATTCCTCAGGATATTTTTGAGCGGTCTACGGGTATTAGACAAGAAGAAACTATTATAAGAGCTTTCAAAGAGATGCCAAGCCTCAGGTCAATGCCATCGCACAGCAGAGAGGCGCAAACAACAATGAATTCTATAATATTTAAGTTATACTTATCCTCAGGTCAGTGCCATCGCACAGCAGAGAGGCACACAACCTATCTTCTTGTTAGAGCATTTTTTTTTTTTTGCACATAACGCACCAACAACATTAGTCATTTGCTTGATTGCGCTTAATATTTTTTTCATGTGCTTTGCTCATTTTTATGGTCATCCGCACATATTTGTGGCGTTTATTTTGCTCGTCACCCCTTATTGGAAATGTGTTGATTGTGTTAACCAGGGATAAGATGAGAACCTACAGCATGTTGAACAATTAGTTTGAATTTTAATTCACCAATGAAGTCTACTCATCTATTGTGTTAAATCTATCGACACATCATATAATAAACTAGCAACCTCTAGGTCTACTTTCTCTATGTTACCTCTAGTAGTAGACTAGTTCAACTATCATTTTTCTTTAGTTGTGCTTAGAATTCTCATACTTATAATTTGAATTTTGCATTTTGATCAAATTAGTTTTGAAGTTCCAACCAATTTGTTCCCTGTGTACTATCATTATCCATAAACTGTGAATCATAATCACAGATTTGATTTTATTTCTTTCAGCTAACCTTCTCTCATTTTTTTAAGTAAAGAAATACTAAAGTAAAACTATTCTCCCCCTAAAATTCTAAAACCAAAAATCTTTTTGTGTTTTTGGATTTTTAAAGACACGAAAATAAAATAAAATAAAATAACTAATAAACTAAGAACCTACTCGTCGGACTTAGAACTCTCGTCTTCTTGAATGACATCACTTTTCTTTTTCACGCCATTAACCTCTAAAAGATATAAAAACCATTCTTTGTCAAATGCTTTTTTGTAGAGGTCGGCGCGTTGAAAATCAATATTACTTTTAACCACATCGATTAATTTCTTTTCAAAACAGTCATGTATAAAGTGATATTTAATATCGATGTGTTTTGTTTTTTGTTGAATTCTTTATGCCCAAGACACATAGAATATTGATGTGGTTAGTACGTTATGATCCAAGTCGAGTCATACCCAATAACAAGCTTAGCAAACACCAAATAATATTTAATTGATGATATGATCATACAATTAAATAAATACACCAATTTAGAAAATGGGTTTTCTAAATAAGTTGCATATGAGATTGAACAATTTATATGGATATTTTGTTTATAGATATTGTTTGTAATGTTATTTAAGTTACTTAAATAACATCAAATAATAAGTGAGTGTGTATGAGTTATTCAATTAAAAGGTTAATTATATGAATAACTTATATTAATGACTTGTTAATGTGTTCAATTGTGTTTTAATTTTTTGGGGGAAAACCCCAAAAGGTTAACAAGTTTCGGCCGCCCCTTTTGGGGAGCCTCTTGGTTTTCTTTTAGTGGTCTTGAAACACACATTTGACAAGATATTCACTCAATCTTCTTCTCTCTCTAACTTGCAAGAACCACAAGAAAGAAAAGGGTTTTCTCCTCTTGTTGAAGTGATTCACGGCTGGAAGGTTCCAGCAGCCTTTCCTTTCGGGTTTTGGTGCTCAAATCCTAGCAATAAGGTGTTTGTCATAGAGATTGGGGTATGCAAGCTTGAGAGGACCTTCTTTTGGTGCCTTGGTCGTTCTTTCTTTGTCCAAATCATCCTCATCCATTTCGTTTTTGCTGCTGAAAAGGTAGTTTATGGCAGCCTCTTATGGCTGTCCATAATGTATGTTTGTGTTTACATAGCTAGTCTTATTCACATAAAAAGGTCCTTTTGTTCTTGGGTTTGTTTATAACTTTGTAATATCAAGATGAAACCAAAAGTTTTCAGTTCATTAACAAAGTTATAAATCTTGTTTCCGCTGCGTTTTCACAAAGTTTAAATGGTTAAACTATGATTCTTGTTCCAACAAACCCTAACATTGGCATCTAGAGCCGGTTATGTGGATAGCTAGCTTGTTTTGTCCTTTAGATATTTCGTTTTATGGGACTTTGAAACCCCTTTTAGGGGCTGCTATATTCATGTATTATGAAACCCCAAACTTTCAAAGTTATATCACACATGCTTGTGATTAAACTTTGAAAGATATGTAAGTTGTATTGTTTATTTGTTTGGACAAGATAAACCCAAAATTTCAGTTTATGTTGGCTGAAATTTTGTGGGTTTTAGGTGGGGTTTCATTGTTGGTTTGAATGATTTGATCATTGTTCATTATGGTGCATAACCTAGCCCTTGACCTTGTGTTATTTGGATGTTTGTAATGGTTGTATTTATTCATTCAATTGGGTTGTATAATCTTTTATTTGTGCTTGGTATAAAGTGTAATTTTATTTATTATTGGGCTGTAATAAATAGATTAGGTACTTTTCTTTTTACTAGAAATCTTGTATTAGGATATAATATCTTGTAATATGAAGATGTACACGTTAGAAGCACAAAGGAAAGGCACAAGAAACATGGAGCATTTGGATGCGGTTTCAAGTGGGAGGTTCATGGAAGCCTTTTGTGTCATGTTTTGTCCCTTAGGAATGTCCTATGGACCACACTTGTGATGGCAAACAAGTGTGGCCACTTTAGATGCTATGGTTGTGCATTATTATTTGGTTGATTCTTGGTATTGTGGTTGATTACTTATATATGATGTTTGCTTAACAATCATTTCCATGATCATAACAAACTATCTAAATGGACATTAATCATTAAAAGGTTATAAAAGGTTATTAAAATTGTTTAATGATTTCAAAGATTAAAAGGGGTTTGAATCAATGTACCATATGGTATCTTGTTTTTGAAAGCATACAAATATGAATACATAATGTTTTCTAAACTTGTAATTATAATATCTCTATTTTTTTTACAAATAAGATCAACACCGTCCTTTTACACAACACTTGAATCACTTGAGAACTCTTAGTGGGATAAAGGTCACCTAACCATTTTGAGGGAACTTGTGACTTGAGGTGAGAATGCCATATCCATGGGATAAAGGTCACCTAACCGCTTATTTTGGCAAACTCACACGTGTGTGTAAGTAGGGTGTCTTGATTTGCAAACCATGTCAAATGGATCACCTACGATATGGTTTCCAAATGGTGTTGATGGGATTAACATGCCGACTTTACATATGATGTTTCAAGTCGATCCCATACCTCTAGAAGTTGCAAATGGTTGCAATCGTCAATCGTTGACCACCTTATTAATTTAAATCTTGGGATAAAGGTCACCTAACCACTATTTAAATGTAATGTTGGATTCTAGATTTTAATATGAAAATGACCTTAAAAGGTATTAATTATTAAAATTACAATATCGAAAATACTAAAATTGATCTTTGTTAAATTTTGTAGATGGCCACCAATAATTATGATAATCATGATAATTCATCCACGTCCGCCCAATCTTTACGAGGGATTCTCCAAAAGGAACGTCTAAATCATAACAATTTTATCGATTGGTATCGAAACTTGAGAATCGTTCTCAAGCAAGAGAAACGATCATATGTTTTAGACGACCCCATCCCCGATCAACCTAGTGAGGATGATGAGGAGGCCTATAACGATTGGATAAAGTACACTGAGGACTCTATCCAAGTGTCTTTCCTTATGTTGGCAAGCATGACTCCGGATCTCCAGAAGGAGCATGAGCATCACGGAGCCTATGACATGATAACCCAACTGAAGGAAACGTTCCAACAGCAAGCGAGGGTTGAGCGCTTCGAAACGGTTCGAGCGCTCCATGCATGTCGTATGGACGACAACCAATCAGTTTCATCTTATGTACTTAAGATGAAAAGTCACATTGACCGCCTCGAAAGGCTAAACTGTCCCGTCTCAAAGGAACTGGCCACAGATTTGATCCTCAATGGCCTTACCAAAAGGTTTGAGACGTTCGTGTTGAACTACAACATGAATGCTTGGGACAAAAGCACTGCTGAGCTTCACTCTATGCTCAAAACGGCCGAGGCGGCCATGGGTAAAAGGGCTTTACCCGTTCTCACCATCGACGAAGCTGGGAACAAGAAGAGGCCTCATCCCGCATCCAAGGCAAGAGTTCCAAAGGGTAAGGGACCCGTAATGGGAAAGGGGAAAGGGGTGGCAAGGGTGCCACCCAAAGCACATGAGAAGAGGCAAAAGGTTGCTTCTAATGACCCATGCTTCAAGTGTGGGGAGATTGGACATTGGGCAAGAAATTGTCCTGTCCATCTCCAAGAGTTGAAAGCAAAGAGGGATGCCGGGCAGACCTCAGGTACTATATACATGATCCATATTGATTTAAACTTAATATCCTCTAACACATGGGTATTAGATACCGGATGTGGAACTCACATTTGCAATTTGTTGCAGGGGTTCAAAAGAAGTAGCAACTTCAACAAAGGGTATGTTAGCCTATACATGGGCAATGGGGCTAAAGTTCAAGTTGAAGCCTGTGGTGACTACATCTTGAAACTTCCAAATGGTTTGGAAGTAATTTTGTACAATGTTTTGTATGCTCCTAGTTTGACTAGGAACATTATTTCCGTAGCCCTATTAAAAAATTTTGGATATGTATTATCATTTATTGGAAATGAAATCCATGTTACGTTGAATGACATGTTTTACTTTAAAGCTATTCCCATCAATGGTATTTATGAATTGGTTCGTGAAAATACATTGAATGATAGCTTCTTGTACCAAACTAGTACCAAGAAATTCAAATCAGATTTGAATAACACTTATCTTTAACATTGCCGTCTTGGTCATATAAACAAGAAAAGAATACAAACACTACAAAAGAATGGTCTTTTAAAAACAAATGAATGTGATTCATTTGATGTATGTGAGTCTTGTTTACAAGGTAAAATGACCAAGGCACCTTTTAGTGGCAAAGCCGAAAGGGCAAAGGATTTATTAGGTATCATACATTCGGATGTATGTGGACCTTTTAAACCTATGACAAGGTACAATGAAAGATACTTCATTACCTTTACTGACGACTATAGCCGATATGGGTATGTGTACTTGTTAAGACACAAAGATGAAGCTTTTGAAATGTTCAAGATCTTTCAAAATGAAGTACAAAATCAACTCAATAAGTCAATTAAAATTCTCCGCACCGATAGAGGAGGTGAATACCTGAATGATGCTTTTAGGGACCATCTTAGAAGTTGTGGGATTGTCTCACAACTATCTCCACCAGGAACACCACAACATAATGGTGTGTCCGAGCGGAGAAATCGAACTCTATTGGATATGGTTCGATCTATGATGGCTAGAAGCTCATTACCTCTATCATTTTGGGGTTTTGCTCTGCTCTCTGCGGCCCGTATTTCGAATATGGCCCCAACCAAGAAAGTGGAAAGGACACCTTATGAAATATGGCATGGAAGGGTTGCATCATTTTCATATTTGAGGGTGTGGGGGTGTGAGGCTTATGTGAAGACTCCCACCTCGAACAAGTTAGAAAGTCGTTCCACTAAGTGTATCTTTATTGGATATCCAAGAGATTCTATGGGATATTATTTCTATGATCCAATACAACAAAAGGAGTTTGTTGCCAAAAAGGGTGAGTTCTTGGAAACCAAGTTCCTTATGGAAGGAACTGGTAGTAGAAGTGTGGATCTTGAAGAGGATCAAGAACCGCAACTCGATACACATTTGGTTGACACTAGCACTCAACATGAGGATGTTGAAAGTGATCAAATAGTTGATCAATACGCAGAAAACGTTCGCAGATCTGGTAGAACTAGTAATCCACCTGAAAGATATGGATTTTTCACTGATGGATGCTATGTGATAGATTCTGATGAACCAATCACATACCATGATGCATTGTCCAATTCTGATTGTGACAAATGGCTTGAAGCCATGAACGTTGAGATGCAATCCATGTATGACAATCAAGTATGGGACTTGGCTTAACTCCAAAGTAATTGGAAGTAAGTGGATTTTCAAAAGGAAAACCGATATGCATGGAAACTTGGATACTTATAAAGCAAGACTTGTAGCAAAGGGTTTCACTCAAACTCAAGGGGTTGGCTATGATGAAACTTTCTCACCTGTTGCAATGCTAAAATCTATTAGGATATTGTTTGCCATAGCTGCTCATTATGATTATGAGATTTGGCAAATGGATGTCAAAACAGCTTTCCTAAATGGATATCTTGAGGAAGATGTCTATATGGTTCAGCCTGAAGGTCCGAAACATCCTAACAAAGTATGCAAGTTAAAAAAATCAATCTATGGATTGAAACAAGCATCGAGAAGTTGGAATCACCGTTTTGATGAAGAAGTAATTAAATTTGGATTCATCAAGAACGCTGATGAAGCTTGTGTATATAAGAAAGCTAGTGGGAGCATCATCACTTTCCTAGTATTGTATGTTGATGACATACTACTATTTGGAAATGACATTCCAACCTTAGAAGGTGTAAAAACCTGGCTTGGAAGTTGTTTTTCATCAAGGATCTTGCTGAGGCCGACTATATTCTGGGAATAAAGATCTATAGGGATAGATCAAGGCGGTTGATTGGTTTAAATCAAAGTGCATACATTGATAAAATCTTGAAAATGTTCAAGATGGAGAACTCTAAGAAAGGTACGGTACCTATTCAAAGAGAAACAATATTGAGCACGACTCAATGTCCAAGCTCAAAGGATGAGCAAGATAAAATGAAGGCAATCCCATACGCATCTGCTATTGGATCTATCATGTATGCAATGATATGCACTCGGCTGGACGTTTCATACGCCTTAAGCATGACAAGCCGTTACCAGCAAAATCCTGGAAGCAGTCATTGGATGGCTGTTAAGAACATACTTAAGTACCTAAGGAAGACTAAAGATATGTTTCTAATCTATGGATCTGGTGATGAGGAACTCGTTGTAAAAGGTTACACGGATGTGAGTTTCCAAACCGATCGTGATGATTCACGATCACAATCTGGATACATTTTCATTCTGAATGGAGGAGCTGTCTCTTGGAAGAGATCTAAACAAGATGTGGTGGCTTTATCAACTACAGAATCTGAATACGTCACCGCCTCATTGGCAGCTCAAGAAGCTGCATGGTTGAAGAAATTCATTGCCGATCTAGGGGTTGTCCCTTCCATTCAGGACCCCCTAGAGATCTTTTATGATAACGAGGGTGCGATTGCTCAAATCAAGGAACCTCGTGCTCATCAAAAGACTAGGCACATTGAGCGGAGATTCAACTACATACGAGATGAAGTTGAGAAAGGAAAGATATGTATTCGCAAAGTTCACACAGATCAAAATATTGTGGATCCTCTTACGAAGCTCCTAGAAAAGGCAAAGCATGAAGGTCATACCTGTGCCATGGGACTTCGATATTCTAGTGATTGGATTTGATCTGTGATTTTGTATTTGGATATTTGGAACTCCCTTACTACTTGAATAAAATTATTTGGTTATAATATTTCAATATATGTTCCAATTTAGCATGTTTAATCCATGGGTAAATTGTTTACTCTAAATGTCTGTAGTCGTTCATACTTGTGGGAACAATTATGAGGGTAAGATTATTATGAATTTGGATTGGTGGATATTCATAAGGAATGAATATAGAGCAATTGGTTGCTGCCAAAGTTCATAGATATTTGTGGGATACAAATATTGGACTGACCCGCATCTCAAATTTTACTACATGGAATCTTCTAGATTGATCATAAGTAAATTTGAGTAAAGGCAAATATCATTTGGTATCCTCAGACCTGAGATACATATTGGGTTTTGATATTCACCAAGTGTTCTACCTTGAGCTAGTTCTTCACTGCCCTGAAATAATGGACAGTACGTAAGGCTATGTTCAGGCGTTACACGAAGTGTTTGTGAGAAACGTATGTATTCAAGATGGAATTTGTTCCTCTTATTCGTTGAGAGCAAGATGTGTAAGGCCTGATTAAGTTAAATCAACAAGGAATGATCATTCTAAGTCCTTGGATATAACATGACATCTGTAACAAAAGGATAAATGATTAATTCACCTAAATCATTTCAAGTTGGATACTTGAAGGGGATGATGTTATTGAATGGCTTTAAGTCATGCGTATTGAGGGTAGTAAACCGTTGTTAGGCGGTATTTACTGCTTGCATCAATCTTCTATGAATCTTGTACAAGTGGGAGATTGTTGAATTCTTTATGCCCAAGACACATAGAATATTGATGTGGTTAGTACGTTATGATCCAAGTCGGGTCATACCCAATAACAAGCTCAGCAAACACCAAATAATATTTAATTGATGATATGATCATACAATTAAATAAATAAACCAATTTAGAAAATGGGTTTTCTAAATAAGTTGCATATGAGATTGAACAATTTATATGGATATTTTGTTTATAGATATTGTTTGTAATGTTATTTAAGTTACTTAAATAACATCAAATAATAAGTGAGTGTGTATGAGTTATTCAATTAAAAGGTTAATTATATGAATAACTTATATTAATGACTTGTTAATGTGTTTTTTATTTTTTTTAAAATTTTTGGGGGAAAAACCCCAAAAGGTTAACAAGTTTCGGCCGCCCCTTTTGGGGAGCCTCTTGGTTTTCTTTTAGTGGTCTTGAAACACACATTTGACAAGATATTCACTCAATCTTCTTCTCTCTCTAACTTGCAAGAACCACAAGAAAGAAAAGGGTTTTCTCCTCTTGTTGAAGTGATTCACGGCTGGAAGGTTCCAGCAGCCTTTCCTTTCGGGTTTTGGTGCTCAAATCCTAGCAACAAGGTGTTTGTCATAGAGCTTGGGGTATGCAAGCTTGAGAGGACCTTCTTTTGGTGCCTTGGTCGTTCTTTCTTGGTCCAAATCATCCTCATCCATTTCGTTTTTGCTGCTGAAAAGGTAGTTTATGGCAGCCTCTTTATGGCTGTCCATAATGTATGTTTGTGTTTACATAGCTAGTCTTATTCACATAAAAAGGTCCTTTTGTTCTTGGGTTTGTTTATAACTTTGTAATATCAAGATGAAACCAAAAATTTTCAGTTCATTAACAAAGTTATAAAGCTTGTTTCCGCTGCGTTTTCACAAAGTTTAAATGGTTAAACTATGATTCTTGTTCCAACAAACCCTAACAGTTTTAGGGTGTTGGACCGGATTTTTGGTTACAGTAATTGCAGCAAAATTATCAACAAAAATAGGGGTGTTAGAAAATTGCAAACCGTAGTCGCGCATTTGCTGTTGAATCCAAATGATTTGTGAACAGCAACTTGCAGCAGCAACGTATTCAGCTTCACATGTTGACAGAGCAACTGATGTCTGCTTCTTACACTGCCAGGTGACTAACCGTATACCAAAGAACTGACATCCCGCTGATGTTGACTTGTAATTCATGTTGCAACCACCATAGTCCGAGTCACTATATGCTGTAAGCTCAAAGTCATCGTCATGAGGATACCACAACCCGAGTGTTAGAGTACCCTTCAGATAACAAAAGATCCTTTTAACTCCAATGAGATTATTTACTTTTGGTTTTTCTTGATATCTGGAACATAGACATGTGGCGTACATAATATCAGGACTCGAGGCTGTGAGGTACATGAGAGATCCGATCATTCCTCTGTACATGGTGGCATCATCCAGATCACCATTTTCATCGGGTGCCACGTCATGGTTCGTGGCAAGTGGAGTTCCAGCTGCCGAAGCATTCTCCATGTTGAATCGACTGAGGATATCTCCTACATATTTGGTCTGATGCAGGAAGATTCCTTTAGGTGTCTGATCCACTTGTAAGCCAAGAAAGAACTTTATCTCCCCCATGGCACTCATCTCAAACTCTACTTTCATTACAGATTCGAATTCTTTACATAATTCTTCGTTTTTGGAACCGAAGATTATGTCATCCACATATATCTGTACTAGCAGTAAATCACCATCCTTTTCTTTGATGAATAATGTACAGTCAATAACTCCTCTGCGAAAACCGTGTTTCACAAGATGAGTTGAGAGTTTCTCATACCAGGCTCTAGGGGCTTGATGGAGCCCGTAAAGAGCCTTGTCCAGTTTGTAAACTCTATCCCGATGATACGGATCCTCAAATCCTTCGGGTTGACTAACATAGACTGTTTCATGGATTTCACCATGAAGGAATGCACTTTTTACATCTAGTTGATAAACTTTAATCTTCATTTTGGATGCATAGGCTAGAAATATATGTATTGCTTCCATCCTTGTCACCAGTGCAAACACTTCATTGTAATCTATGCCTTCGACTTGTCGAAATCATTGAACCACAAGCCGATCCTTATTCCTAATTATGACCCCTTGGTCATCTTTCTTGCACTTCAGCACCCATTTAGTGCCTATCACCTTAGCACCTTTTGGTCTGTCCACAAGGGTCCACACTCTTAACTTCTTGAACTGTAGGAGTTCTTCTTGCATTGCACTAACCCATGTCTCATCATTTAAGGCTTCACTCACATATTTTGGCTCAAATTGAGACACAAAACAACGATATGCACCATCGTGAAGATATCCCTTTTCCATGACTGAGGCATAATCAACTGAGTATAGCTGATTTCGTGTTTGTACTCCTGATCGAACATCTCCAATGACGTTGTCCAAGGGATGATAAACATTAATCCGAGATCCGGGAGTGGTGGGAACAACTACCTCAGTATCCAGATTATGAAACCCAGGTTCAGTATCTGTAGCTGTTGGAGTATGAGGTTCAAAAGTGTTAGAGGATTAGGATTTGATGCTTGTGTACTTTCATTGGTGGGAACCTGTTCCTCCTGGTCCACATTTTTAGTCTCAACTGCTTCAACATCAGATGAAGAATCACTTACTTCAAGCTCTCCCCCTGAAGGGCTAGAAGTATCATCTAATGGAGTCGTTGATGTTGAGTCTGGTAGTGGAGTGTTCAGAACATCGTACATCATCCTAGCAGAAAGCTCATCATCGTATGAGAAGGCGGTAGATTAAAGGACTTAAAGAATCCATCATAGTCAAAGAAGAAGGAGGGTCCTTTTCCAGCAGGGGGGGTGGTGTATCTTTGAACATCAACATTGCACCACACTTCTACCTGACCCGTTAAGCTGTTATAAACTCTCTTGTCTGGTATGTTGTATTCGAGAAGGATACCTTCTTCTGCTTTCTCACTAAACTTCCTAGTCTGAGTTTTCTTCAACAACATGCACGGTGCGCCAAACGGTTCAAGATACTCCAAGTTGGGTTTACGTTGCTGGAGCAGCTCATAACAAGTTTTCCCATGTCGTTTAACAACTAAGACTCGATTGAGCGTGTAACACGCATTAGCCACTTCCTCATTCCAGAATTGAATAGACAGTTTCGAGTTGGCTAGCATTGTCCTGGCAGTCTCTATCAATCTTCGATTTTTCCTTTCAGCAACGCCATTCATCTGTGGAGTATAGGCAGAGGTAAATTGATGTACAATTCTTTTCTCTCTACAATATGCCTCCATCCACTGATTCTTGAATTCTGTGCCGTTGTCTAATCGAATCTGCCTTATTTTTAGCTTGTAGAGTGATTCCAATGTAGTTACTAATGTTTGAATGATTCAAAAGTTTCTAATTTGGCTTTCAGAAACATCACCCAAGAGAATCTTGAGTAATCATGCGTTACTACAAAGCAGTATAGATCTCCAGCAATGCTCTTTGTGCTTACAGGGCCAAACAGATCCATGTGTAGAAGCTCAAGAGGAATATCAATAGAATTCACTTTCTTTACCTTGTGAGACTTCTTGGTTTGTTTCCCTTTCTTACATGCTACACAGAAATCCGAAAGCTGGAAATTCTTGACAGTTACTCCATTTACTAAATCATTCTGAACCAAATGATTCATCTTCCTTGGATTAATGTGTCCTATTCTCCTATGCCATGAGACTGAATCCCTCTCAGTTGCCTTTGACAAGAAACATTGAACAGTGTGATCAGTTGTGGAGGCTTTTGATAGATCCAAGACATACAAGTCGTTATATCTTGAAGCTGACATAAGAACCTTATCCTCCTCAATCACATAATCCTTCTTCAACATGTAGCACTTCTTGTTGTCAAATACAACTTTGAATCCTTTATCACAAATCTAGGAGACTGAAAGTAAGTTGTTCTATAGTTATTGAACGTAGTTGACCTTGTCAAACTTTACTTTCTCGTTTCCCACTTTGCCTTGAGCGGTGATGTAACCTCCTTTGTTTCCAGCAAATGAAACATGTCCCCCTTTAATTTTTTTGACGTTAAAAAGGATAGACGAATTCCCTGTCATGTGCCTGGACGCCCCACTATCAATAATCCAGGTATTAGTGATAGCGCTGTAGCGGACACCCTGCACATACAAAGGAAATGATTAGTTCAGGTTTGGGACCCAAGCCTTAACTGGCTTGGGTGACCCAGAGGAATCACACATCATGAATTCAACCCACTGTCCTTTAGTGGATGAGGGCACATCCTTCTTCTTCTTGTCCTTACTATCAGACACATTACTTCATTTTTCTTTCCATAAACCAGTTTTATGTAAGGCCTGTTTATGGTAAACAGATGACTGGCTTATGGTTTGAACTTTAGGTTCACTAAAACTCTTAGGTGGAGTATTAGATCTCATTTTAGAAAAACTTGGTTTTTCATCAAAAAGTTCAATTTTCTTTCTAGGCGTCTGATAATAAGGACAATTAGGAGAGATATGTCCTCGTTTTCCACAACTATAGCAAGATCTTACTTCTATACATTGAAGAAAACTTTTATGTGGTGTTGAGTTTGGTAAAGGTGTGAGAGGTGTCTGGTTGGGTTTTGTCACTTCTCTTTTAGATGTTTCAGCTTCTTTAACAAAATTAATTGTTTTGACATTTTGAACATCTTTAGCTTTTAGTTTACTTGGACTCTGATAAATAACACGTTTATGGTTAACTGGTTTAGTCATTTTGGGGTCTGAAATCGACGTTTGTGAACCTGGCCTTACATTAACCCTTTTAATTTCATCATCCAAATTCTCAACTGGCAGTTTTCCTTTTGATTTCAAAATAGAATCCTTTTGTTTAGTGCCAGATTTCACCGGTTTACCCGTGGAATCAGGATCACTACCCAAAGGAGTGGACACCACATGATCCTTTACTGGGTTATTATTGATTGGTCTATATTTTGTGTTCAAAAGGACTACATGTGGTGGCGGAACTACTTTATAACCCAGACCTTCCCTATTATTTCGTTCTTTCACTAAGTTTTGAACTATACGAGAAGAACTAGCCAAACTGTGCAGTTTTTGTTTTAAAGATTCAACTTCGACTTCTAAAACTGCTTTTTCCTTTTTAGTTTCTTCCAAAGAGTTTAAATGAAACTTTATGTCATTTGATTGATTTAAGGCAACAACCTCGGTTTCCCTTAGTTGTTTCCCCAAAAGTTCTATCTTTTCTTTGAAACTGCACTCATTTTGTTTTAAAACGCGATTCGCTTTAGTGCAGAATTGTAAATCATTTACTAAGTTATCATTGTGTTCTAATAACCTAGCAAATTTCAGATCAATGCTTTCCCTAAATTTTTCACATTCAGAACAAGCATGTTTTGCAAATAATTGATCTAAAGAACTTACCCATGATGAATCAGTTGAATCAGCCATCAAAGCAGAATCAGACCCTTCGGTGACTGGAGATTCTGAAATCGTGGCTTTAAGTTCTTCCTCTACCAGGTGATTTACCACATTCACAGCTTCTTCGGTATCTGACATCGCTTGCTCAGCTGTAATCTCACCTTCACTAGCAGATCCATCATCCAGTGCTTCGACAAA
Organism: Flaveria ramosissima; assembly: GCA_025215565.1. Lineage (NCBI taxonomy): Eukaryota > Viridiplantae > Streptophyta > Magnoliopsida > Asterales > Asteraceae > Flaveria > Flaveria ramosissima. Next base: position 70,499,591 of record CM046045.1, on the reverse strand, counting down.
GGCAATATTTGTTTCCCCTAGAGAGACAAATCGAAAGGACCAATCTTGACCTTCATCACCTTGAGCAGTCAGAGCCTTTGTCTCTTTACTTGAAGAAGCAGTTCCAATCATGTCTTTGTCTTGATGGTTGAAAGTAGGAAATGGGTTACCATTTCCAGTTTTCTTGGGCTTTACACATTCACATTTAAAATGCCCATGTTCACCACAGTTGAAACATGTGACTTTGGTTTTGTCAAAACCAAAAGTCGTATCTTTAGTGTCGACTAAATTTTGCCCCGTCTTCTTGACAAACTTCTTAGCTCTTCTTACTACACTTGCTAGTGCCCACATGATGTCCATTCTTTCCAGCTCATTCTCATCAACTTGCTCGTAATCCTCATCAGCAAAATGACAATTTCCAATCTTACCGGCAACTAGACTATCATAAGATTGTACCACTGCTACGAGAAGATCCATATGCTCCTTAGCCACTTCCACTGTGATATTACCGAGATTCTCGGTCTTCAACTTCATAGTATTGGCCTCAGGAACTGTGTATTTGGTGCCAGATGACCCTGACATTTCGGTTCCTGATGTAGTGGTTTGGGAAGGAGCAGAAGAACTAGGCACGAATGTTGTGTTGTAACGGTGCTCCTGAAACAGTTGGAGTCGGAACTGAGTTGTAAAGTGAAGGATTCTGAACATAGGATCCTTTCTTCGACTTGTATTTCATTCTCAGTTCTTCTTCTCTTAACTTCAAGATGAAGTCATTTATGTCTAATGTCACAAGAATGTCGTTCTGTCTCAGATTAGACACAAATGAATCCCATTTCTCAGGCAAACCATCAGCAAAGCTTGAAATTTTATCTTCCATTGATGTGGTTATGCCATGAGTGTGCAGCTCACTCATTAGATGATAGAATCTGTCAATAATATCATCTAAGCTCTCATTCTCTATCGAAGAGAAATTATCAAACTCCTTCTTGAGAGCTTTAGCCTTCAGTGCCTTTAAAGTTGCATTTCCATCATATATCTTCTCTAATGCATCCCATAGCTTTTTAGTCTGCTTGTTCTCAGAGAACTGATGAAAGATGTCCTTCGGTATTGACAGATTCTACAAGGCATAAACTTTCTTTTCAGCATTGAAGAGAATCTTCTGAGCTTCACTCATTCCTCCCAAGGTCAACTTGACTCCAGTAGCACTGACTGGTATTGTGTATCCAGTCTCAATGGATGTCCAAAGATTAGGATCAACTCAATTTAAGTAAATCTCAAACCGCTGTTTCCACTGAGGATATTCATCTAACGTTAACAACTTGGGCGATTTATTATGATTGCCAATCTCATTCTCCAGAAGTAGTAGGTTCTGGATGCGTGAGTCCTTTCCGGCAGTAAACGCAGCAAATTGATCTTCCATTTCTATAAACTTGGTGTTGGATTTTATGCCCAAGACACATAGAACATTGATGTGGTTAGTACGTTATGATCCAGGTCGGGTCATACCCAATAACAAGTTTAGCAAACACCAATAAATATTTAATTGATGATATGATCATGCAATTAAATAATTACACCAATTTAGAAAATGGGTTTTCTAAATAAATTATATGTGACATAGAACAACTTATAAGGATATTTTGTTCATGGACATTATTTGTAATGTTATTTAAGTTGGTTAAATAACATCAAATAATAATAGTGTGTGTAAGTTATATAATTAAAAGATTAATTACATAACTCATAATATAACTAGTTAACAATTAAATGGGTGTTTTAAAATGGGGGGAAACCCATTTTAAAACAAGAATTTCGGCAGCCACTTTAAGGGCATTCTTGGTCTTTTGTTTCTTTGGAACAAGACACCACATTGACTAGTTACACACTCCAACTTTCCACTCTCTCTCATACATGCAAGATCCATTATTTTCTCTCATCTTTGAAGATAAACAAGGCTGAAAAAGGGGTTTTCTGCAGCCACATTCTTGCACGTTTTTGGTGTTGAAATCCTAGAAACAAGGTGTTTTGCTTGATGCTTGTGGGTATGCAAGCTTGAGGACATCTTCTTTGGTGTTTTGGTCCTTCAAGAACTTCATCCTCTTCTTCAAATCTCACGTTTTTGGCAGCCTTTGGAAGGTAGTTCCATGGTTTCATTTTGGTTGTTATATTTTACTTGAATGCTAGTTCTTTCACATATAAATGATCCTTATGTTCTTGGGTTTGTTGTTGACAAATAATATGCTTAAATTTCAGATTATAAAACATATTATTTAGCTTTGTTTCCGCCAAACCCAACATTGGCATCTAGAGCCAGATATATGGATGACTAACTTCAAAGTCCTTGTAAAATTGGTTTTATGGGGTTTTAACAACCTAATAGGGACTGTTTTGTGATGATATAATGAATCCCCAATCTTTCAAGGTTAAATCTTACATGCTTGTGATTAAACCTTGAAAGAAAGATGTCAGATGGTTGATTATTGTGTTTGGACAAAAACCCTAGATTTTGGGTTTATGTTGGCCGAAAATTTAGGGTTAAATGGGGATTTATTTTGGTTCTTGTATATTGTTGTAATTTATTTATTCATTCAATGGTGATGTAATAAATAGATTAGGTGTATTTTTTTTATTAGAAAATTTTTTATTAGGATATTAATTTTGTAAAAGAAGATGCACAAGTTGGAAACACAAAAGGAAGGCACAAAGAGAAGGACTTGAAACATTTGGATGCAACTTCAAGTGGGGGTCTTTGGAGATCCTATCTTTGTGTAGTAATTAACCCTTGGAAAAGACCTAATGACCACACTTGTGATGGCAAACAAGTGTGGTCACCTAAGTGGCTATGGTTATGCACATGTGGTTGTTTTGTGTATGCTTGTTTGATTATCCATTTTATGTTGATTGTTTGATATGTGGATATGCTTAACAATCTTAATATATAATCATAACAAGCTGAATTTTCATGGTTCTTAATCATTAATATGTTAATAAAAGTTATTAAAAGGATTAATGATTTCAAAATAAAAGATGTTTTATTAAAGAGAACCGTAGGGTACCATGTATTTGAAAGCACGCGAATACAAGATGCATAGAGTTTTCAAAAACTAGAATTAATGAAAACTAAAATCCCTTTGGAAACAAGTTTAACACCATCCTCTTACACGACACTCGAATCACTTGAGAACTAGTTGTGGGATAAAGGTCACCTAACCACTTTTAGGGAACTTGTGTGTTTGAGGTGGGCTTAACGTATTTGTGGGATAAAGGTCACCTAACCACTTGTATGTGTAAACTCACACGTGTGTGTAAGTAGGACAACTTGAATTGGAAACCATGTGCATAAAGTCACCGAAGCATGGCGTACAATGGTGTTGATGGGATTTTACATGCCAACTAAACATAAGAAGTTTAACCGATCCCATAAGGCTAGAAGTTGCAAAAGGTTGCAATTGTCAAGTGTTGACTAGCTTGTTAATTTAAATAATGGGATAAAGATCACCTAACCATCATTTAAATGTAACATTGGATTCTAGATTTTAATTATTAATTGTCTATGAGACATGAAAAGCGTATTAATGATTAAAATGAAATTTTTCCAGAAATACTAATATGAACTTTATAAATTTTGTAGAAATGGCCGGAAACAATAATGCTACCACCCCGACCGTCCATACCCTATCACTGAGAACCATCTTAGAGAGGGATCGTCTTAACCATAATAACTTTATGGACTGGTTTCGAAACTTGAGAATTGTTCTCAAGCAAGAGAAAAAGGCCTATGTCCTTGACGATCCATTCCTGACCAACCCGACCCCGAGGATGTTGAGGCCTATAACGATTGGCTTCAATACACTGAGGATTCCAGGCAGGTTTCCTGCCTCATGTTGGGAACTATGATTCTCGAACTCCAAAAGGACTTGGAGCATCATGGGGCATATGACATGATTACCCAATTGAAGGAAATGTTCCTTCAACAAGCTAGGGTAAAGCGCTTTGAAACGGTTCGAGCTCTTCATGCGTGTCACGTGGAAGAAACCCAATCGGTATCATCTTATGTTCTTAAGATGAAAAGCCACGTTGATCGCCTCGAGAGGCTTAACTGTCCCGTCTCAAAGGAATTGGCCACGGATTTGATCCTTAATGGCCTAACCAAAAGGTTTGAGACGTTCATAATGAATTACAATATGAACGGGTGGGACAAGAGCATTGGTGAGCTTCACGCAATGATCAAAACAGCCGAGGCAGGGATGGGTAGAAAGGTTCTACCTGTTCTCTTGATCAATGAGGGAAGCAATAAGAAAAGGCCATTCCCCGATCCCAAGGAAAATGTTACCAAAGGAAAGGGGTACATCAAAGGCAAAGGGAAAGGGAAGGCTAAAGCAAAACCTCCAAAGCCTAAGCTTAAGAAGCCTAAGGTAACGGAGAACGATCCATGCTTTGAGTGTGGTGAGATAGGACATTGGAAAAGGAATTGTCCAACCTATCTCAAAGAGTTGAGAAACAAGAGGGATGCTGGGCAAACCTCAGGTACAACTTTCATGATTCATATTGGTTTAAATTTTATTTCTTCAAACACATGGGTATTGGATACCGGATGTGGAACTCATATTTGCAATTTTTTGCAGGGGTTCAAAAGAAATAAGCACTTCAAGAAGGGAGACACAAGTCTCTACATGGGCAACGGAGCAAAAGTTGATGTCGAAGCCCAAGGAGACTATATTTTGAAACTTTCAAATGGTTTGGAAGTTGTTCAAAGAACATTTTGTATGCTCCTAGTTTGACTAGGAACATAATTTCTGTTTCCATTTTAAAACAATGTGGTTATGATTTAAAGTTTGTAAATAATGGTATTTATGTTTGTATGGATGATGTATTTTATTTCAAGGCTATGCCTTTTAATGGTATCTATGAATTGGTTCATGATGATTCATCCTATAATAACTCATTATACCAATCAAGCACCAAGAAACTTAAAATGGGTTTAAGTGATTCTTATCTTTGGCATTGTCGTCTTGGTCACATAAACAATAATTGGATTCAAACACTTTAAAAGAATGGTCTTTTGAAACAAATGAAAAAATGGTTCATTTGATAAGTGTGAATCTTGTTTACAAGGAAAGATGACCAAGTCGCCCTTTAGTGGTACTAACGAGAGGGCAAAAGACTTATTGGGAATCATACATTCGGATGTATGTGGTCCTTTTAAGACAATGACAAGAAATGGTGAAAGATACTTCATTACCTTTACCGACGATTATAGTCGCTATGGTTATGTGTACTTGATGGCACGTAAACATGAAGCTTTTGAAATGTTCAAAATCTTCAAGAATGAAGTAGAAAATCAACTCAATAAAACTATCAAAGTTCTTTGTTCAGATAGAGGAGGTGAATACCTAAGTGAGGCTTTTTAGGATCATTTAAGAAGTTGTGGGATCGTCTCACAACTTACTCCACCTGGAACACCACAACATAATGGTGTTTCCAAATGGAGAAACCAAACCCTATTGGATATGGTTCGATCTATGATGGCCATAAGCTCACTACCTCTATCATTTTGGGGATTCGCATTGCTCTCCGCGGCTCGTATTTTGAATATGGCCCCAACCAAGAAAGTGGATACGACACCTTTTGAAAAATGGCATGGAAGAGTTCCATCGCTATCATATTTAAAAATATGGGGTTGTGAAGCTTATGTTAAGCTAAACACCCAAAACAAGTTGGAATGTCGATCCACTAAGTGTATATTTGTTGGATATCCCAAAGATTGTATAGGATACTACTTATTTGATCCAACAGAGCAAAAAGTATTTATTGCTTGAAAGGCAGAGTTCTTGGAAGCTAAGTTCCTTATGAAAGGAATAACGTATAGAACAGTGGAATTTGATGAGGATCAAGCTCCACAAACCAATACACGTTTGGTTGACACTAGCAATCAACAAGAGGTTGTTGATGATGATCAAAAGGTTGATCAATACACATAAAACGTTCGCAGATCTGGTAGAGTTAGCATTGCACCTGAAAGATATGGATTTTTCATGAATGGATGCTATGTGGTTGACTCCGATGAGCCAACTACATACCATGATGCAATGTCCAATTCAGATTGTGACAATGTCACACCCCGGGCCCAGGTAGGGTGGGACGCCACAGACTAGCAACAACATATGGCAACGGAAACAAACCATTACAAGAGCTCAAAGGAGAGAATATCACATGGCATTAAAAGTTTTCAAAGGTACAGGGGCTAGAAACAGATCAAGCCCCCAAATGAGTTTTACAACCAACATATAAATAATTTGTACTTGTTCAACAAAGATGTAAAATTGTTCAAATTGTTCATTAGGGAAAATAAGCCAATGCCATGGTCGTGGGGATAAGTCTAGGTCTTCACAACAGCTAGGATCTCTTCATAAATTACCTGAAACATGCTCAAAAATAAATTTGTGTCAACTAAAAAGTTGGTGAATTCAAGTGCTTAAAGTTTAAAAACAATAAAGACTTAACAAATCCCCATTTGATAAAAAGGAATGAATCATAGTTTCAATATCGTGGGAGAATCATAATCAACCCTGCACTCAGTCCCGGTTGGCCTCTTCTAAAGTTGTGTTTAACTGGATATTCCCGAAGGAAGAACTGAGCCCCAAACCAGTGAACCATACCTGCCCGGATGGTTCACCATAGTTTCTTAACAAAACCTGTCACATGCCACAAATGACCCCTCAGGATCTCAGTGGGGTACCCTTCCTAGAACGGAAGTCACTGTGTGGGGGGGATTCCCCAAATAGATCTATCCATATAAAACAAGCGATTCACGAAAGAATTAATTATCATGATATAAGTATCAGCAGGTAACCATAAATCCCACATACAATCACCAAGTAAAGCACAAATATAGTTCATAAATAACAGAGCATGTTTCACCCCAAAACAGTAGTAAAAAGGGGGATCACTAGAACTAACCTCAGGTGTTAAGCCAAAAATAACTCTTCGTGTGCCGGGAGTGTCTCAAGTCTAGCACCCTAACATGAATATATTAAGTGATAAGCTACTGCTCTAAACTTATTTAAGGTGCAACAAGCGTGTCAAGAATTTAGTTATCGGAAAAGGCTTTGATTTCGCGAGAGTTTGTATAAAAAGTTTCCTTTTATGGCAGGTCATGGTTTCTCCATGTAAATTTGGTTTTTTACATCATTAAGTTAAGGATATAAGGTAATTTTGTTGTTCAAGTGATTATTAGTTTCATAGGAGTCGGTTATAAAGTTTGGTAAAATTTTACAGTTTAGTCTCTCAAGTTTCAAAATTGACAGTTTCTACCCTCAAGTTTGGTTTCTTGTTCTTTATGACACTTAAGACCAAAAATCAGGTTCTTAGATTAAAAATTGACTTATTATTGAGTACGTGTTCCAAATTTCCAGTTTATGGGTCTGGTTTAAAACCTATGCGTTTAACGTTCCTGGTTGCGGTAAAACCGGAGAGTTTTAATGGTTAATTTAGGATTTCCATAAATTTGGGTCTTGGACCAATAGGTACCATCTTAAGGAAATTTTTATAAGTTTTAAGTCCTTTTATTGTGAAATAAAAAAAATTGACTCTAATAGTTGGAAGCCTCGTTTTTACGTTTAACCCATTAAAACACGTTTTTAATCGTATTTGACCATTTAAAGCTTGTTTGACCAATATTTCAAATCCTTTAGGTATTTTATCACTTAACTTGCTGAAATGACATGATTTTTATAAATCTTAGCTTTAAAATCCTTTTTCTTGGATTTTTCTCAAAAACATTGCCCGGTTGGTTCCCGTTTATAGTTAAAACGCCATTTAATATTAGGGGGTTGAACCACCCGCTAAAACAGAAAGAGGTTCATCGGCTTATAAAGGATAATCACGTTAGTTTATGTTCTATTGTGGAAACTCATGTTAATGTGGATAATCTGGATTTGGTGTGCACGGCTGTTTTTGGAAGATGGAAGTGGGTCTCCAATGGTATTCAATGCACAAAAGGCACTCGTATTATCATTGGCTGGGATCCAGGAATTATGGATGTTATGGTGTTATCTAGTAATGATCAAGTTATTCATACTCAACTTAAGATGAAAGATCAATCATATAGTCTCTTCTGTTCATTTGTTTATGCTCATAACTCTTATATCCAGAGGCGTGAGCTTTGGGCTAACCTTTGTAATCACAAGTTTATTATTCATTCTAGTCCATGGATTATGATGGGGGATTTCAATGCTACTTTGAAATTGGAAGATAGTTATTCCGATTCATCAAATGTGACTTCTAGCATGCGTGAGTTCAAAGAATGTGTTAATACAATTGAAATGGAGGATGTTAATGCGGCTGGGTTGCATTTCACTTGGAATCAAAAGCCAATGAATGGTGGAGGAATTTTCAGGAAAATTGATCGAGTCATGGGGAATGTTAAATTTATGGAGGGTGGTATTAGTGCGAGTGCTTTGTTTCTCCCTTATAGGGTGTCGGATCATAGCCCTTGTTTGCTTAAGTTCCATACTATGCCTAGACCTAAACACCCACCTTTTAAATTTGCAAACTTCCTGACTTATAAGTATGAGTTTGCAGATATTGTTGCTAAGGTGTGGGAAGCTAATATTGAAGGAGTGCCTCAATTCAAAGTGGTTAAGAAGTTGAAGTTGCTGAAAGGTCCATTCCGGTCCCTTCTTTTCCAACAAGGTAATCTCCATAAAAAGGTTGGTATTCTACGCGATTCACTTGATTCTATTCAGAGAGACATTGATCTAGACCCGGGAAACATAACATTAAGAGAAAATGAGACTGAAATTTTGACAAAATTTAATGTAGCAAGTCTTGATGAAGAGAGGTTCCTTAAACAAAAATCTAAGATTCAATGGTTGGCGGAAGGAGATCGCAACACTAAATACTTTCATAATGTGATTAAAACTAGAAATCACAGGAATAGAACTGAGACAATTATGGATGGGAGAGGTGATATTCATGAGGGTGTTAATGTTGCCAAAGCGTTTGTGCATCACTATGAAAATTTCTTGGGGACTGAATATGCTTGTGCTAGGAGGCCTACGTCTATGTTGTTTCCCAATAAACTTGAGGCTCAATCGGCCTCGGAAATGATAAGGGAAGTTACCTATGATGAAGTCAGAAAGGCTATGTTCTCAATTGATGATAATAAAGCCCCAGGGCCAGATGGATATTCTTCGGCGTTTTTCAAAAAGTCTTGGGAACTTACGGGCAAGGAGGTTTCAGCTGCTATTATGGATTTTTTCGTTTCGGGAAAGCTGCTAAAGGAGATAAATCATACTATTATAGCTCTTGTGCCTAAGGTTTCCACTCCTTCTCGTATTGTTGATTTTAGGCCCATTGCTTGCTGTAATGTTCTTTATAAGTGTATTACCAAAATTATTGCTAATCAAATCAAGGATGGGCTAAAGGATATTGTTAGCATAAATCAGTCGGCTTTCATTCCCGGTAGGAGAATCTCGGATAATGTCTTGCTTACACAAGAAATCATGCATAACTATCACAAGAAATCAGGTCTTCCTAGATGTGCATTCAAGATTGATATTCAGAAGGCCTATGATACTGTTAACTGGACGTTTTTAAAGGATGTTTTGCATGGTTTCGGTTTTCCTGGAAAAATGGTGAATTGGATTATGATTTGTGTTACTTCCCCATCTTTCTCCATAGCTATTAATGGACAACTTCACTGTTATTTTAAAGGTAAAAGAGGTCTTAGGCAAGGGGACCCCCTCTCCCCATATTTGTTCACCCTTGTAATGGAGATTCTCACGTTGTTGCTGGACCATCATACCAGGATTGATACTCGGTTCAGTATTCATCACCTATGTGAAAAACAAAACCTGATAAATCTATGTTTTGCAGATGATTTATTTATGTTCTCAAGAGGAGAAAAACATTCTGTTAATTGTATTATGAAGGCTTTAAAGGTGTTTGAAGAGATGTCTGGATTAGTACCAAACATTCAGAAGAGCACGGTTTACTTATGTAATGTGCCTCATCAGACAAAACAGGAGATTCTTCGCCTCATGCCTTTTGGAGAAGGCTCTCTTCTTGTTAGATACTTGGGTGTTCCACTGATTTCGTCGGGTATGCGGTCTCAACATTGTAATGTTCTTGTAGAAAGGATGGAATCGGAAATTTCTGATTGGAAGAACAAAAGCCTATCTTTTGCGGGGCGATGTCAGCTTATTATTTCTTTTCTATCATCCATGCATGTTTATTGGTCTTCAGTGTTCATTCTTCCTATGCATATCATTAATAAGCTGGAGTCTAAGATGAGGGGTTTCTTGTGGTGTCAAGTTCCTATGCAATATGGTAAAGCAAAAGTTTCATGGAAAACAGTATCTTTACCAAAGAATGAAGGTGGATTGGGAATTCGAAGGATAAAGGAGATGAACATTGCTCTCGTGACTTTTCATATTTGGAGCATCCTTCGGAAAAGAGAATCTTTATAGGTGGATTTGATCTATCATTACAGGCTATATCGGAAGAATTTCTGTGTTGTTAGAGTTCCCTCTTCCTGCTCTTGGGTGTGGCGTAAAGTATTGGGCTTGCATCCAAAGGTCAGGCCTTTCTTGCGCAAATCTATTAGAGATGGGTGTACCACCTCTGCATGGTATGATTCATGGACTAACTTGGGGCCTCTATCTTCTATAATCTCCCATCGTCACATTTATTCTGCTGGGTTCTCTACCGATTCAACTGTAGCGGACATCTGTTTTGAAGGGAGGTGGCGGTGGCCGGTTGCTTGGCATGACGTTTACCCGGTCTTATTGCAGATACAATGTCCCACTTTGTTGCAAGGAGTGGAAGATAAATGGGTTTGGTGGTACAATAATAAGAACCACAATTACTGTACGTCTGTGGTGTGGGATTCTATCCGGTACAGGGAGGAAGAGTTTGAATGGTATAATTGCATATGGTATCCCCAATGTATCCCTCGACATGCTTTTCTCCTTTGGTTAGTTTTGAGGGAAAAATTACTCACTCAAGACCGGATTATGAGATGGACCCCCTCCCGTCGAGGGAATATGAATATGCTATGTTGTTTATTGTGCATTCAAAACATAGATTCTCACAACCATTTATTTTTTGAATGTTCATACTCGTCTAAGGTGTGGTCGTTGATCAAGGATAAAGCTCACATGGAAAGGTGCCCTCCTGTTTGGGTTGATGTAAAGCAGAGATTACAACATCATGCTGGTTCGAAGACGCTTCCTAATATTATACGAAAGCTAATGATTGCGGCTGCGGTTTACTTCATATGGCAAGAAAGGAACAATCGAATTTTTAACAACCAGCCTCGGCATCCAAAGGTGTTGAGTGATATCATACTATCAACTGTTAGGTTAAAGCTTATGGGTCTGAAATTCAAGAAGAAACAAAGAGTTCTTGATATTCTTGCGGATTGGAAAATTAGCAACAATTTAGTCTTGCATGATGGAGGTTGATCTGGGGGTGCATTGTTCTTATTTTAGTTAATTTTCGTGTTTGGTTTGTTTGTCTGATGGGCTAGTTTTTTTTGTTAGCTGGTTTTTTGAGTTTCCTTATATAGGGGGAATGTCCTATATAAGAATTAGTGTAGAATCTATCTACACTACTTGTATGTTTATTTTCCTATTTATAAATAGAATCCCCGGGGTAACCCTTTACCCAAAAAAATTATTCTTTTGACCATTTAAATTACCCATTTACTCCAGAACACTTTATTAACCATTTTTAAGCCTGGAATACTTTTCAAGATGGTTAAACCCATGTTTTACTATTTTTAAAGTTGTTTTACCATGTTTCGGGTCCCGAAAATAACTAAAATGGGTCTAATCTTAACATGTCTTTAATTTCCAGAGATTAACCATTTGTCACACACTTAATATTCATCAAAACTTTCTGAAATCATGTCCCAAACTCACGGCTAGGTTACCCAACACAACAATGAACCAACAACTTAGTGATTTAGCCATAACCGACCATAACACATGTGTAAATCCGTACAACTTGCGTTTAAACATTACCAAAACCTTATTTAACTTTAGTATCAGATTATTAGGGTGTTACAAAGTCGTTCATGAGCAGGTTGTAAACCTTGGTTGAGAGGGTTTTCAAACAAGTGCTTAGATTGTATCATTTCTTGTAGGAAGAAGGTTTTTAAGGTCTAACTCGTGCTATAACCACATGTTCACGGTGTATATTCTTTTGTAACTTTCAAAACAGGTTATTAGGAGTCCATTAACCATTAGCAATCTAATTAAAAGTTTTGCTTTCAAGGGTTACAAGATTTACAAGTTAGATGGTGCAAAATGCCCAAAAAGAGGGTTTTCATGGTGGAAATCGGTTTCCACCTCAAGAATGACCAATATAACGTGTGAGGTACCTTTTATGAAGTTGAAAGCTCCTCAAGAACAAGATAATTGTGTCGGGTTTCTGCTACAACAAAGAGAGGAGGTGCTTTTAAAAGAGAAGTGAAGAAAACACATGAAATGACCATTTTCGGGTGACATGAAGCTTACACTTGGTGTTGTTCACGTTTTGGAGAGTGTAGATGGTCTTGGATAGCTCGAAACTCCTTGGACAAGGCTGGAGAATCTTCAAACAAGGCTGGAAAAGTCGGACAAGATGCAGATGTGTGTCAAAAGCTCACGAATATGGCCACCTTCATGCGGTTTTAGGTTGGCCGAGGTTGCGTATGCCTTGTTCTTCGATGAACAAGGCTGGAACTCTAGAGAGAATAAGTTTTGTGTGTGTTTTTGGGAGTGTGTTCAACTGGTGAAATGTTGAGAGGAAGAGAGAAGAGGTGTAGAGTTGAAAGGGAATTGCATGGAAGGTGTATGGTGAGAGTGTTGGTGGTGTAGAGGAGAGGTGAGTGGAGGGAGGGGGCGGCCGATTTTTTGCATCTTGTGGGGGTTAATTTTGATTAAATTTTAATTGTAAAATAATTATTAAGTGGTATAATTTTGTAGTATTGGGTAGAATATTATTTGGTGGATGATGTTAGATGTGGTATCTTGTGCATGTCCATGCATGCATGGACCGAGAATTTTACAAGTGTGTATGTATGCTCACATTTTAATTGTTTGACTTGAGATTAAACTTTGCAAGGGTGGCTAGTTAACATTCCCGAGACACCAAGTTTTAAAAAAAAGTAAAACTTAAATTAACTAAAAATCAATAAAATCACATGAAATCATAAAATGGAACAAATAGCAAAAGATGATTCCAAATTCACTGATAGGGTTGGATTGTTTCTAATATTAGTACTCATAAGACGGGTGATGATGCAAGTAAATTAGGGTTAGAGTAACGACCTAGAGGCCGGTTGTCACAGACAAATGGCTGGAAGCCATGAACGTAGAGATGCAATCCATGTATGACAACCAAGTTTGGGAATTGGTTGACCCTCCACTTAACTCCAAACCGGTTGGATGCAAGTGGGTTTTCAAGAAGAAAACAGATATGCATGGAAACTTGGATACTTACAAAGCAAGACTTGTAGCAAAAGGTTTCACTCAAACTCAAGGGATTGATTATGATGAAACCTTCTCGCCTGTGGCAATGCTAAAGTCAATTAGGATATTATTTGCCATAGCTGCATATTATGACGATGAAATTTGGCAAATGGATGTCAAAACCGCTTTTCTTAATGGACATCTCGAAGAGACTGTCCATATGGTTCAGCCTGATGGTTTTGTCAATCTATGGATTGAAATAAGCATCGAGAAGTTGGAATCAACGTTTTGATGAAGATATCAAGAAATTTGGTTTCATTAAGAACGCTGACGAGGCTTGTATATATAAGAAGGCTAGTGGGAGCATAATTACATTCTTAGTATTGTATGTTGATGACATACTACTTTTTGGAAATGATATTCCAACCATGGAAGGTGTTAAAACCTGGCTTGGAAGTTGTTTTTCCATAAAAGATCTCGGTGAAGCCGCCAATATTTTGGGAATAAAGATCTATAGGGATAGATCGAGGGAGTTGATAGGTCTAAACCAAAGTGCATATATTGATAAAATCTTGAAAAGGTTCAAGATGGATAACTCTAAGAAAGGTATGGTACCTATTCAAAGAGGGACAATACTGAGTCCATCTCAATGTCCAAGCTCAAAGGATAAGCAAGATCGAATGAAGGACATCCCATATGCGTCTGCTATAGGATCCATCATGTATGCGATGATATGCACTAGACCGGACGTGTCATGCGCGTTAAGCATGACAAGCAGATATCAACAGAATCCAGGTAATAGCCATTGGATGGCTGTTAAAAGTATATTGAAATACCTTAGGAGGACTAAGAATATGTTTCTAATATACGGGTCTGATGAAGAGGAACTCAGTGTAAAGGGTTACACGGATGCGAGCTTCCAAACTGATTGAGATGATTCTCGATCACAATCGGGGTATGTCTTCATTATGAATGGAGGAGCAGTGTCCTGGAAGAGTTCAAAACAAGACGTGGTAGCATTGTCCACTACAGAATCCGATTACATAGCCGCCTCATTAGCAGCTCAGGAAGCTGCATGAATAAAGAAATTTATCGCCGATCTAGGGGTGGTCTCTACCATTCAAGACCCCCTAGAAATCTTTTATGATAACGAGGGTGCGATTGCACAAATCAAGGAACCCCGTGCACATCAAAAGACTAGACACATTGAGCGGAGATTCAACTACATAAGGGATGAAGTTGAAAAAGGAAAGATATGTATTCATAAAGTTCACACCGATCAAAACATTGTGGATCCACTCACGAAGCTCCTTGAAAGGGCAAAGCATGAAAGTCATACTTGTGCCTTAGGACTTCGATATTCTAGTGATTGGAATTGATCTGTTTAGTATTAAAAGTATGGAACAATTGTAATATTTAACTCTTTTATATATTTATGATATGTTGAGTTATGTTCCTTTTAGCATGTTTACATCCATGAATATGTTTATTATTTTAAATGTCCGTAGTCGGTCATATTTGTGGGAACAAATATGAACGCAAGACTATTATGAACATGGATTGGTGGATATTCATAAGGCATAAATATAGAGCAATTGGTTGCTACCAAGGTTCCTAGATATTAGCAATTTCTAGTCCTCATCTATCTGGTATTTCATCCATTTTAGGTTCTATCAATTTTATAACAACTATCTTTGTCATAGCCGCATTCCAGTGAATACTGATGGAGTCGGGAATTGAAAGATCTCTATTCTCGCTGGGATACGAATATTGGACTGACCCGCGTCTCAAATTTTACTACATGGAATCTTCTTGATTGATCATAAGTAAATTTGAGTAAAGATGAATATCATTTGGTATCCTCTGACCTGAGATACATATTGGGTTTTGATATTCACCAAAGTGTTATACCTTGAGCTAGTTCTTCACTTCTCTGAAATAGTGGATAGTACATAAGGCTATGTTTAGGTGTGAGACGAGGTGATTGTGAGAAACATATGTAGTCAAGATGGAATTTGTTCCTCTTACTCGTTGAGAGCAAGATGTCTAAGGCCTGATTAGTCAAATCAACAAGGAATGATCATTTTGTGTCCTTGGATTTAACATGACATCTGTAACAAAAGGAAAAATGATTAATTCACCTAAATCATTTCAAGTTGGATACTAGAAGGGGATGATGTTATTGAATGGCTTTTAGTCATGTGTATTAAGGGTAGTAAACCGTTGTTAGGCGGTATTTACTACTTGCATCAATCTTCTATGAATCTTGTGCAAGTGGGAGATTGTTGGATTTTATGCCCAAGACACATAGAACATTGATGTGGTTAGTACGTTATGATCCAAGTCGGGTCATACCCAATAACAAGATTAGCAAACACCAATAAATATTTAATTGATGATATGATCATGCAATTAAATAATTACACCAATTTAGAAAATGGGTTTTCTAAATAAATTGTATGTGAGGTAGAACAACTTATAAGGATATTTTGTTCATGGACATTATTTGTAATGTTATTTAAGTTGGTTAAATAACATCGAATAATAATAGTGTGTGTAAGTTATATAATTAAAAGGTTAATTACATAACTCATAATATAACTAGTTAACAATTAAATGGGTGTTTTAAAATGGGGGGAAACCCATTTTAAACCAAGAATTTCGGCAGCCTCTTTAAGGGCATTCTTGGTCTTTTGTTGCTTTGGAACAAGACACCACATTGACTAGTTACACACTCCAACTTTCCACTCTCTCTCATACATGCAAGATCAATTATTTTCTCTCATCTTTGAAGATAAACAAGGCTGAAAAAGGGGTTTTCTACAGCCACATTCTTGCACGTTTTTGGTGTTGAAATCCTAGCAACAAGGTGTTTTGCTTGATGCTTGTGGGTATGCAAGCTTGAGGACATCTTCTTTGGTGTTTTGGTCCTTCAAGAAGTTCATCCTCTTCTTCAAATCTCACGTTTTTGGCAGCCTTTGGAAGGTAGTTCCATGGTTTCATTTTGGTTGTTATATTTTACTTGAATGCTAGTTCTTTTACATATGAATGATCCTTATGTTCTTGGGTTTGTTGTTGACAAATAATATGCTTAAATTTCAGATTATAAAACATATTATTTAGCTTTGTTTCCGCTGCGTTTTTCATGTTTAAATGGTTAAACAACTATGTTAACGGTCCAACAAACCCAACACTTGGTACTTGGGGAACAGGACAGTTTCAATCGTGCGAATGGACAATGAGTATGGATCACTCGTGCAAATGAATTCAATCGTGCTATTGGATTCAGTCGTGCGTATGAACAGGACGATTGGAATCAAACGACTGGAGTTGTTCAGTCGTGCGAATGAAGAATACGACTGAGTTCAGTCGTGCGAATGGAGTATACGAATGAGTTCAATCGTACGAATAAGCTAATCGTGCGATTGAAGGCTGATGTTTTTGCAAAATCGAAGATTTTGACACTTTGACACAAAATACAATTTTTCTAGGAACCCTAATCTGCCGTATAGTGAAAAATCGAAACTTTAATGCCAGAAAACGTCGAAAACACCTTTAAAAGCAAAACGTTGACTCTTTTGATTAAAATGTAGGTTTTTGACACCAAATCTAATTGAATCAAACGCAAAATCAAGAGCCAAAGCTTTGATACCATTTGTTAGGATCGTGTACGTACGGAGTACTAACTGATTCTGCCTTTAAACCGAATCAAATAGTGCGGAATCCAATCAGTGAGAACTAACCCGATCGATATAAGATTGAACTAAATGTTAAGAACGAGTAGGAATCGATCAGGAACGAACTATGAACTTGGACAGGCTGTTTGGGACGCTCTGGATGGCTAGGGTTTATGTGTATTCGAAATATCTCTTCCAGTGTTTTGTTTTTCCATGAACTAGGTGGTATTTATAGGTTAGTGGTTTACATTCGTACGACTGAACCATTAGCATGATTCAGTCGTGCGACTGAATCATGCGATTGAGTCATACGCACGACTAAAGGTTCAGTCGTGCGACCGAGTCAATCTTATGTCTCAATCATACGACTGATCCAGTATTCTGGTTCGGTCGTGCGACTGGTCCATAAGCATGATGTATTCATGCATATGGTCCACAAGTATGGTCCATTAGCATGAATAATCATCCGACTAGGTTGAACATAATACTCAATCATTATTGACTTAGAATTATGTACAATAACCTCAAACCTATATAAGAAGTTCATACATATATATATCAAAGATCAATAAACATCAAATCATATATCATATTTCATTACTTCGTCAAATTACACATATGTAAGACATGAAAGACTTTTACATTTAAGCACATAAACTAGGAACACATGTATCTACAGTTATGGCTGGAATGTGGAGCATTCGTGGTGTGTGTGTGTTTCTGCTAGAAATGCCGAGAGAGAAGAGAGAAGGAGGAGAGTGTGAGAATGAGGGGTTGTTGCATGAAATGGGAGTGGGGAAGGATGGTGGCAGGTTTGGGTGGTGTAGAAGGAAGGGGATAGGCCCACAACGGGCGGACGATTTTGGTGTCTTTTGTAGTGTTTTTGATTTTAAATTTTAATAGAAATTGATATTATGTAGTGTTATTTTGTAGTGTATTGTAGTATTTTAGATGGTAAACTCTAGTTAGTTGTTAAGCATTAAGCATATATATATGTATGTATATTTGTTTGAGCCGTGAATGCGTAAATATATACACACATAATTAATTTGTTTTATTTCTAAAGTTCCAAGATTAGCGTATGTAGCATTCATTCACATTTACCGATTTAAGGGTTGCAAAAGTCGGAAGAGGTCATGACCAGATGTAATGCGGTTGGATGATTTGATCATCCGCATTACAAAATACGGATGACTCCAGGAGGAAATGCGGATGATGATTCCACATCCGCATTAACAAATGCGGGTGAAAATATCAATTGTCGATTTAGCCATTTGCATTTTCTAAAATCGCTTACTAATTTCTAAACTAAGGCAAGTCATAATGGGATCTTCTAAGCCAATAATACAAGTAGTAGAGTAACTTGGAGGAGAGAAAAAAATAAAAAAAAGAAATAATAATAATAATAATAATAATAATAATAATAATAATAATAATAATAATAATAATAATAATAATACTTGAAATTTAAAGTTGGAATTATGACATAGGGGTCGGTTGTTATATTCTCCCACCGTTTAGGAAATTTCATCCCGAAATTTTTAGCTTTGATAAACTCCAGAACGAGTGGGTTTGAAGAGATGCGGATAATTCCCTTTCATCTCATCTTCTCGCTTCCAAGTGAATTCAGGTCCTCGCCTAGAATTTCATCTTACCTTGACCTTGGGTATGCAACTTCGTCTGAGTTTCTTGACCAGCCAGTCAGTGATCTTTACAAACTCTTCCACGAAGTTCAACTTATCATTAACCCTCGCTTCCTTCAAAGGTAACTTGATGGTCTTGTCTACCATGCACTTCTTCAAGTTTGACACATGGAAGGTGTCATGTATGTAACTTAACTCTTGAGGTAGCTTTAATTTATACGCCACGGGGCCAATTCTTGCCAATATCTCAAATGGTGCTGTGTATCTCGGGCTTAGCTTTCCTTTCTTTCCAAACCTCACAATTCCCTTCCATGGTGCTACTTTTAACATTACTCTGTCACCCACTTAAAATTCCAAAGGTTTTCGCCTTCTGTCAGCGTATTTCTTCTGACGGTCTCGGGCTCCTCTTAAACGCTCCTTGATTTTCAATAGTTTGTCGGTGGTCTTCATCACGATGTCGGGTCCCATTACTTGGCAATCACCGATCTCATTCCAACTCAATGGTGATCGGCATTTCCTACCATACAGGGCCTCACATGTAGCTGCTTTTATACTTGTGTGGTAACTATTATTGTAGGAGAACTCTACTAGAGGAAGATGGTTGTCCCAGTTCCCACTAAAGTCAATCATGCAAGCACTTAGCATATATTCCAAGGTTTGGATGGTTCTTTCACTCTGACCGTCAGTTTGTGGCTGGTATGCAGTGCTTAAATCCAAACGGGTTCATAGAGCCTGTTGGAGTGATTTCCAAAAACGAGAAGTGAAGCGACTATCATGGTCGGAGATGATTGATAGTGGCACCCCATGCGTGGTTACTATTTCATCGATGTATAGTTGGGCCAGCTTTGTCAGGTCGTAGTCTTCTCGAATCAGCAAGAAGTGAGCTGATTTAGTTAACCGATCCATTATTACCCGGATAGCATCATGACCTCTGAAAGTTCTGGGTAGCTTTGTTACAAAATCCATCATGACGTTATCCTATTTCCATTCTGGAATTTCGTGTTGTTCTAACTCCCTTACGGTTTTTGATTTTCAGCCTTCACCATGACGCATGTCAGACACTTCCCAACATAAATGGCGATTGAATTCTTGATTCTAGGCCACCAGAAAAGTGCCTTTAGATCTGGTACATTTTGTCGCTTCCGGGGTGAACAGAGTACCTAGATTGGTACCCAGGTTCTCCCTTCATGTTTATATATACCATCGTTACTCAACTCTAAACGCTTCTCCATTCTTGTTAACATTTCCCCTGCTAATGTATCTTCCTTTAACGCTTTGCCTTGAGCTTCCTTTAGTCTTGCAATAAGGTCGGTATACACGCTCATCCTTAAGGCACAGACGCGAAGGGGATTTTCTCTTTCCTTCCTGCTCAAGGCATCTGCCACTACATTGCCCTTGCCGGGATGGTAGCGGATCTCTCATTCGTAATCATTCAATAGCTCAACCCATCTTCTCTTATGCATGTTTAGCATTTTCTGATTGAGAATGTGTTGCAAACTTCTATGGTCAGTGTAGATAATGCACTTCGTGCCATAGAGATAATGCCTCCACATTTTGAGTGTAAACACCACGACACCCAATTCTAGATCATGCATTGTGTAGTTCTTCTCATGCTCGTTCAACAATCCTGATGCATAAGCAATTACCTTGTTGCGCTGCATTAACACACATCCTATTCCCTGACGCGAGGCGTCACAATAGACTACGAAATCCTCAACTCCTTCTGGGAGGGCGAGGATAGGTGCACTACACAGTTTCTCGTTGAGTGTTTCGAATGCTTCATTCTAATCTTGTTCCCACACAAAAGCTTTATTCATCTTAGTCAGAGTAGTTAGCTGTTGCACAATACGCGAGAAGTCCTTGATAAATCTTCTGTAGTATCCGGCCGATCCAAGGAATTACGTTATCTCAATAGGAGTTTCAGGAATTTTCTAGTTCTTAATAGCCTCAATCTTAGAAGGGTCCACTTGAATCCCAATCTTTATTTATGACATGCCCTAGAAATTGGATCTCTCGCATCCAAAATTGGCATATGGAGAACTTGGCATAT
Organism: Flaveria ramosissima; assembly: GCA_025215565.1. Taxonomy (NCBI): domain Eukaryota; kingdom Viridiplantae; phylum Streptophyta; class Magnoliopsida; order Asterales; family Asteraceae; genus Flaveria; species Flaveria ramosissima. The sequence goes on along the minus strand of CM046045.1, from coordinate 70,478,785 downwards.
AGTTGCTCATTCTTGAGCAGCTCAAGAATCAGCCTAAGGTGCTTCTCGTGCTCTTCCTTACTACGGGAGTAGATCAGGATATCGTCGATAAACACAATCACAAATTTGTCTAGATATGGGAGACACACTCGGTTCATGAGATCCATAAATGTCGCTGGTGCATTAGTCAGTCGAAAGGGCATGACCAGGTACTCATAATGTACAATCTAGTTCTAAAGGCTGTTTTGGGTATATCTTCTTCTCTTATTTTCAACTGATGGTACACTGATCTTAAATCTATTTTGGAAAAATAACTTGCTCCCTGCAGTTGATCGAATAGGTCGTCGATTCTCGAAAGAGAGTAAAAATTCTTTATAGACAGCTTGTTCAGTTCCCGAAAATCAATACACATACGTAGGGTTCCATCCTTCTTCTCTACAAATAGTACCAGGGTACCCCATGGAGAAACACTCGGTCGTATAAATCCCTTCTCGAGCAGCTCTTGGATTTGTAGCATTAGTTCTTTCATCTCGAGAGGGGCAAGTCGGTACGGTGCCTTGGCTACTGGTGCAGCACCAGGCAATAGATCTATTTGGAACTCAACCTGACGAGTCAGAGGGAGTCCCAGTAGGTCTTTGGGAAATACTTCTGGGTATTCAGAAGCCACTGGTATATCCTCGATCTTCTTTTCCTCTTTTTCTTTCATTACATAGACTATGAAAGTTGGGCATCCCTTCATAAGACTCTTGGTAGCCTTTACATGGGATATCATAGGATATAACGTGTTACTTCTTTCACCATGAACAACTCGCACTTTCCTATCGCTCAAAAGTATCTTAAGTAGGCATTCATCACACACGATTGCAACTCTATGCCTAACCAGCCAACCCATGCCAATAACCACATCTAATCTTCCTAGCTTAATAGGCATCAGATTTATCTAAAATGTACTACCTTCAAGATTCATTAAGCAATCTTTGATGACTTCATTAGTTTCTAAGATGTTACCATCAGCTAGTTCTACTGTAAACGTATCAGTCAGGATACACGCACTTAAGTCAATCAAAGGCCTAAAAGTACTAGAGACAAAACTAGCAGTTGCTTTAGTATCAAATAGAATGGTAGCAGGATGGTTATTTATAAGGAAAGTACCATTGACCACATCAGGTTCCTTACGAGCACAGGCTGATCCATCACGAATGCTCGTCCCTTGGGCTTGTTGGGTCTGGCGTCGTCATCTCTCCCCAACTTAGGACACTTATTCCTCATGTGCCCTGGATCTCCACACTCATAGCATTGTTTACCTGGCGCATACGTACAATCCTTAATTAAGTGACCTGGTCGTTTTCATCAAAAGCAGGGCATCGGGTTGCACTCCCCTTGATGATGTAGTTTGCACCTGCTGCAGAATGGGCTTGTACCCAAGTATAGCTTCCGAGCCCTTCTACTCTGGTCATCGCGCCTCATACCTTCAAAACCCTTCTTGCTAGACCAACTACTGCTACCAATTGCTTTCTGCACATCAAACCATTTTCCCTTCGCACCCATCGACTTCCTCTTTTTTTCTACCTTGGTTTGTTCAGTCCATCCAGCCCTGACTAGATCATCAGTCAAACTACTGGTGAAGTCAACCGCAACTTGCAGGGTTGAGGGCCTGGAGGATCGAACCATACCCATGACTCTAGGATGTAGTCCCAAAATGAACCATGCTATGCCCTTGGATTCCGGTGTCACCAGGTCTGGCACTAGTCGAGACATGGCTAAGAAGCGGTTGATGTACTCGGTGTAAATAGGACCTTTCATCTCCAAGCTCAGAAATTCAGACTCTAGTTTCTCTAGTTGATTGATTGGGCAGTATTTGTTGGTTATCAACTCCTTGAATTCGGTCCAACTCATTTGGTTAGTGGCGTTTCTTCCCCGAGGTTGAATAATAGTCTTCCACCATTCCAGTGTCGATGCCTTGAGTGATTGGGATGCAAACCTCACCATGTGTTCCATCTTACATTCGCTGATATCTAAAACGACTTCCATTTCATCGATCCATCGGTATGTCTCTATTGCACCCTCGGTGCCATAGAAATCCTTTGGCTTGCACGCCATGAAGGTTTTGTAGGAGCACCCATTCCTTAATTCTTCGGCTTCCTCATTATTGCCCTCATTATTCCCGAATACATCATTTCCACCGTGGTTGCTCCGGTCTGCATTGATCTGAGCAATGATGGTCGGAATGGCGTTAGCAATTTGTTGTGCTACGAGGTTAGCAATTCTCTCATCATTTCCCAGATTGGCATTCTCTCCACAAGGAGTTCCTGGTGGAGTAGGGGGTTGGTTGCTGGTCTGTCTAGCCCCCTCACGACGACCTCTAGTAGCTCCTTGCCTTCCAATACGGGTTCCTTGTCAGGTCGGCATTCTGGTAGCATCATAGATGAATTCGTTTAGCATCTCATAATTTTTGGTTCCAAGTAGCCCATGCATCACTTATCCTAAAATACCGCATTCTAATTGGAGGGAGTGTAATATACACGCCATTATATACATCTAAATATGTTCCATTAAATTAATTTAGACCAAAATGAACACAAGTCAAAATTTCCAACACATGACATAACACATTGCAATTCAATACAAATTACCCTGCGAAATTAGCATCAATAGAAATAGTTTCATAAGTAGATAGGGTTAATAGTATCAGCAAAACATAAATGCATTAGACTTATAGCCTCACAAGTTGGAAGGTGCCATCACCCCCATAATAAATAATAATAGTATCTGATAATAATAAAAATTGATTCCTTCAACTATCTAAAAGACAGACAACCCCACTTCTTCTCCACGCTCTCACAACCACTTCTTCTTTAGCCACCCTAGCCACCCTGAGTTCTTTTTCCTTTGCTCTTGCTCCAACCGCTGGACCCCATGTGAAGCCATCATGGCCTGGAATTAGGCGGACTGAGAGGTCCGGGTGGCGTGCTGGAGTGTCAGCTCGTGACGACGGACAGTCTTCAAAATCTCGTCCAGTGCAGCATCAGAGGGGCCTATGTCGCTTGCCCGGCGGCTAGACTAGGAGTACGGGTCACCAGCTAGTACACTTGGGCCATCATACATGTTGTGCCTCAGTGGCAGCCAATACTCATCGCGTGGGTGGTGTTGGAGCGGGTCAAACATTGGTGATGTAGGTGTCGGAGTCCTAGCAAGTGGTGGAGGAGGAGGTGGCATCCTAAAGGACACTGAGGGTCCTGGCCTAGCACTTTTGCGTGGACGGTTGATAACACGTGCACCCCTATCCCTGATAGGTCGAATAGGTGAGTGGGTAGGAGCTGCGACATGCGGTGAATGGGAGCGCGTTTGGCTCCTGGTGGGGGATGTCGAGGACGAGTCCTCTGATTGCTCAGTGTCGTCAGATGTAACGGATATCCAACCCGGATGTCTGCATCTCCTTAGGTATTCGTCATACTCCGTCCGCGACGTCGCCTTCTTGAGGCTCCCAGTTGGTGCAGTAGCGTCAGTTGGGTAGGCAGGTGCCTTTTCTTTGTCGGCCATAGCTTTAATGTCCTGTAAGAAATATCATCAGTAATTTGGTTTCTCATAGCTCATGATTGTAATAATAATAATACTTACAGTAGTAGTGATGGCAATAGTATCAGATATCCCAACAGTATCAATAATCAGAGGTATCGGTAATCAATAGCATCAGAAATCAGTAGTCTCTTCGAATAATAACGGGTAAAGTACTTTATTTTAGGAAAACCTTTAGACTACTCAAAGAAAATTTCAGAAATCACAAGTTTCAAACAGAAAAGGTCCAATCATTACCTAAAGGTCCATGCTAGAATTTACGCGTCTGGTAAATTCATGATTACGTTGATCAAGTGTAATCATCAATTTACCCAACCCGATCATCCCAACACTTTCCCATAAGGACGGTCCTAAGGTATCAGGGTTGTAGCCTAGGGTCTACTATGGTATTCCCGACTTCTCTACAACCTTTGGCTCTGATACCAATCTGTCACACCCCGGGCCCAGGTAGGGTGGGACGTCACAGACTAGCAACAACATATGGTAGCGGAAACTAACCATCATAAGAGCATAAAAGGAGAAAACATCACATGGCATTATAGTTTAAAAGAAACCGGGCTAGAAGTAGGCCTAGCCCTAATACAAGTACATAATTTATCAGTACAAAATGTTCCATAATAACCAAATTTAAATTGTTCCAAATGTTTTAAAAATTAAACAAGCCAATGCCATAGGTCACGGTGCTAGGTCGTCATAAGCCTTCTACATAAGCCAGACCTTAATCAAGGATTACTTGAAACATGCTCAAAAGAAAATTGTGTCAACTAAAAAGTTGGTGAATTCAAGTGCTTAAAGTCTAAAAACAAAAGGATTCAATGGAATCCACATTTGATTTAAAAAAATCATAGTTTTAATGTTGTAGAGGATCATAATCAACCCTGCACTCAGTCCCAGCTAGCCTCTTCAAAAGTTGTGTTATACCGGTTAATCCCGAAGGAAGAACTGAGCCTCAAACAGTGAACCATACCTGCCGGATGGTTCACCCTAGTATCTTATAAAAACCTATCACATGACACAAATGACCCCGCAGGATCTCAGTGTGGTACCCTTCTCGTTCATCACGGAAGGCACTGTGTGTAGGGGATTCCCCAAGTAGATCTACCCATATAGTACAAGCGGTTCACACAAGAATTAATGATCGTGATATAAGCAAAAGCAGGTTCTAACATTTTCCATAACATACGAGTATCATGCAAGAGAGCATAAGAAATTTCAGTTTAACATAGCATGTTTCATCCCAAAACAGTAGTAAAAAGGAAATAGTAGAACTCACCTTAAGTTTCAAGCAACAAATTTTTCGCATACCGGAAAAGTTTCTAGTCTAGCACCCTACCATCAAGATTAAGTGAAAAGCCACTAATTCTAGGGTCATAAGAGATGTACTAGGTGCGTCAAAAGGTTAAATGTTCAACTACCTTTGATTTGCTAAGGCTTGCATTAAAAGGTTTCCTTTTATAGAAAGTTAGGGTTTCTTGAGGAGAATACAGGTTTTACCACATTGGATCATTTATAAAAGTTTGATTAAGTTTACCAAGTGATTATTAGTCCAAGGATTTGGTTAATTGAGGTTTGGCAGAATTTACAGATTAGTCCTTCAAGTTTCAGAATTTTCAATTTCTACCCTAAAGTTTGTTTTCTTGTATTTATTGACTTTTATGGCCAAATATCAGATCTCTGGAGTTAAATAATACATCTTTAATAAGTTAAATTTCAAATTTTCTAGAATTTAGATTCGGGTTTAGTATACATATGTTTAACGTTACAGGTTACGATAAAACCGAAGGTTTTTAATGGTATGTATTAAATATTATGTTTTTAAGTCATTAAATCTTGAAATCTTATTTTAAGGACTTTTAATAAGTTTTATAATATGTTAAAATTTTATTTTAAGCCTCTTTTAGTTGAAAGTCTTATTTTTAAGTTTAACCCGTTAAAACGCGTTTTTACCCGAAACCGACCATTCAAAAACGTGTTAGACCAATTTTTCACTATCTTTAAGATTTAAGGTTCCCAGATTTTGAAATAACATGTTTTCATATATTTTATGTTTATCCTTTTATTTCCAAGATTTTCTTCCGAAGCCAAAGTGTGAAGACAGATTTCTTCCGATAACTTTTAGAGATATGCCTTTATCTGATGTACTTTACCATAAAGCTGGATCACCTTTCCGCTGCAACTCTGTAAAGTCACCAACTTACATGAGTTGGTGAAAGGTCCATGTTTTTGGTAACTGTACATTGAGGTTTTGAGTCCATAATTTCTACTTTATGTACTTTTATCCTTTTTGTAATATATTAGGATGTGAGCTATGGCATGTTATAGTCAAAAGTCAAAAGGCAGATATGCCTTTTGACTCTACATTTGATTTTGTAGTTGTCTAGTTAATTGTATCCAGCTAGCTTTCAAAGTATGGCCGGCTGTAGGATGTAGTATAAAGTATCTCAAGTACTTGTAACTTTCTATCGATGCTTTGTAACTTGTAAAAGAACTTGAGAAGCAATATACAACATTCTTGAAAACCAAATACTGTGTTGTTTGCAATCTTGTTCTGCCTCACTTTTACTTGTGTTCTTAGCATCTTTCATTAACAAGTTAACCAGTTCCCTATTTGATCTATTAAGTGCTCTAAGCAACTCTCCTTATTGTGTTGTTGTGTTGTTGTGTTGTAAGTGCATACCCTTCACCATTAACATCACCTCATACACCCAATAACACCCAAAACTTACTGAAATAATAATTCTAACTCATGGGTTTAACATATAACCAAAGAACAAGTTGTAGATAAGTGATTTCACCATTTTAACCCATTACACATGTGTAAAACGTTATAGATCGTGCTTAAACATTACCAAATCCTTTTGTAACTTTCAAAACGGGTTATTAAGAGGTTTGAAAACTATTTTTGAGCAGCTTACAAGCTTTATTTAGGGTTACAAGACATGAAAGTTAGATGGTGCAAAAATCACCCAAAAAGAGGGTTTTCATGGTGTAACTCGAGTTCCACCCGTAGAATGACTAACATATCAAATGAGATACCTTCAAGGATGTTAGAAGCTCCTCAGAAACAAGGTGATAGCAGTAAGTTTCTGTTAGAACAAAGAGATTAAGGTATTTGGTAGATTAAAGAAAGAATAACACATGACATAGCTTGTTTCGGGTGAGATGAAGCTTACTCTTTGTATGGTTCACGATTTGGAGAGCGTAGAAGGACAAAAGGATCTAGAAAATTCGAGCAAGGGCTGTTGTAGCTCGTTCTTGCAAGAGTCATGCACCAAGGTTCACAAAATGCAACTCCCTAGCTTGCCTTGTACTTGGCCGATGGTGGTTCGTTGTTGTCCTTCGAATGTTATGGCTGGAATGGGGAGAATTTGTGGTGTGTGTGTGTGTGTGTTTTTGCTGGAAATGCTGAGATAGAAGAGAGAAGAGAGAAGGAGGAGATTGTGAGAATGAGGGGTTGTTGCATGAAATGGAAGTGAGGAAGGATGGTGGCAAGTTTGGGTGGTGTAGAAGGAAGGGGATAGGCCCACAAGGGGCGGCCGCTTTTGGTGTCTTGTGTAGTGTTTTTGATTTTAAATTTTAATAGAAATTGATATTATGTAGTGTTATTTTGTAGTGTAGTGTAGTATTTTAGATGGTAAACTCTAGTTAGTTGTTAAGCCTAAAGCAAATATATATGTACGTATATTTGTTTGAGCCGTGAATGCGTACATATATACACACATAATTAATTTCCTTTTATTTTTAAAGTTCCAAGATCAGCGTATGCAACATTCATTCATATTTACCGATTTAAGAGGTTGCACAAGTCGGAAGAGGTCACGACCAGATGTAATGCGGCTGGATGATTTGCTCATCCGCATTACCAAATGCGGATGACTCGGATGATGATTCCACATCCGCATTAACAAATGCGGGTGAAAATATCAAATGTCGATTTAGCCATTTGCATTTTCTAAAATTGTTTGCTAATTTCTAAACTAAGGCTAGTCATAATGGGATCTTCTAAGGCAATAATACAAGTAGTCATGTAACTTGGAGGAGAGAATAATAATAATAATAATAATAATAATAATAATAATACTGAGATTTAAAGTTGGAATTATGACCTAGGGGTCGGTTGTTACATTCTCACACCGTTTAGGAAATTTCGTTCCGAAATTTTTAGCTTCGATAAACTCCAGAACGAGTGGGTTTGAAGAGATGTGAATAATTCCTTCTCATTTCATCTTCTCGCTCCCAAGTGAATTCAGGTCCTCGCCTAGATTTTCATCTTACCTTGACCTTGGGTATGCGACTTCGTCTCAGTTTCTTGACCATCCGGTCGGTGATCTCTACAGGCTCTTCCACAAAATTCAACTTGTCAATCCTTGCTTCCTTCAAAGGTAACTCCATGGTCTTGTCTACCATGCACTTCTTCAAGTTTGACACATGGAAGGTGTCATGTATGTAACTTAACTCTTGAGGTAGCTTTAATTTATACTCCACGAGGCCAATTCTTACCAATATCTCAAATGGTCCTATGTATCTCGGGCTTAGCTTTCCTTTCTTTCCAAACCTCACAGTCCCCTTCCATGGTGCTACTTTTAGCATTACTCTATCACCCACTTGAAATTCCAAAGGTTTTTGCCTTCTATCAGCGTGTTTCTTCTGACGGTCTCTGGCTGCTCTTAAAAGCTCCTTGAATTTAAATATTTTGTCGGTGGTCTGCATCACGATGTCAGGTCCCATTACTTGGCTATTACCGATCTCATTCCAACTCAATGGTGATCGGTATTTCCTACCATATAGGGCCTCATACGGAGCTGCTTTTATACTTGCATGGTAACTATTATTGTAGGAGAACTCTACTAGAGGAAGATGGTTGTCCCAGTTCCCACCAAAGTCAATCATGCAAGCCCTTAGCATATCTTCCAAGGTTTGGATGGTTCTTTCACTCTGACTGTTAGTTTGTGGGTGGTATGCAGTGCTTAAATCCAGACGGGTTCGTAGAGCCTGCTGGAGTGATTTCCAAAATTGAGAAGTGAAGCGACTATAACAGTCGGAGATGATTGATAGTGGCACCCCATGCCTGGTTACTATTTTATCGATGTACAGTTGGGCCAACTTTGTCAGGTCGTAGTCTTCTCGAATCGGCTACTCGTGTTTACTCAATAAGAACACTCTCGCCTCGAAAAAGAACCGATTCATTCAAAATGACAACTGTGGATCCATAGAATACTTAATTAACCATCTACGCAAGGAAACAAGGTGTAAAGAACCAAGAAACTACTCGTGTTTACTCAATAAGAATGGAGAATCAAATTACACTAGCAGAGTGAAAGTAATCAAATGTTAAACAAGAAAAGCAATGTTTGATCGATGAAAAATAACTCAAATCAAGGTAACACGGCCAAGTAGATATGATTTACTTGTATTTTAGTCAAATTTGTGCAACATTAGAGTGGTGCATCAAAGTACTCTAGAATGCTTAACTATATACATTAGAAAGGAACTAGTTATAACAAAACATTAAACTACAATAGTTCTCGCATGGATAGTCTTTTGCTTTCTCTAACAACCTCCAATGCTATGGAGTTTTACTTCTTAAGCCTTCTTAACACACTCATGAACCATTCTAAACACATCCGATATGATCAGCATTGGAATCACACTAATTATTCAAAAATGGAATGTAGTTTCTATTGTTTAAATCAAAACCAAAAACATGAAACCACAAGAATGACATTTGAAATTAGTCCACTCCGACCCAAAACTCACCGACAACACTCCACAACACACTTCAAACACCCTCGCCTTCAAAAACAACCGATTCATTCGAAATGACAACTGCGGATCCATAGAATAATAAATTGACCATCTACGCAAGTAAACGAGGTGTAAAGAACCAAGAAACTACTCGTATTTACCCAATAAGAATGGAGGATCAAATTACACTACCGGTGTGAAAGTAATCAAACGTCAAAAAAGAAAAGCAATGTTTGATCGATGAAAAAATAACTCAAATCAAGGTAACACCACCAAGAAAATACGGCTTACTTGTATTTTAGTTAAAATTCTACAACAATAGAGTGGTGCATAAAAATATTCACGAATGCATAGCTAAATACATTAGAAAGGAACTAGTTATAAAAAAACATTAAACTACAATAGATCTCGGATGGATAGTCGTTTGCTTTCTCTAACAACCTCCAATGCTATGGAGTTTTACTTCTTAAGCCTTCTTAACACACTCGTGAACCATTCTCAACACATCCGATTATGATCATCATTGGAATCACACTAATTATTCACAAATGGAACGTAGTTTCTATTGTTTAAATCAAAACCAAATCCAAATCTAAAACCACACGAATGACACTTGAAATCAGTCCACTCCGGCTCAAAACTCATCGACAACACTCCACAACCTACTTCGAACACACTCGTCTCGAAAAACAACCGATTCATTCAAAATGACAACTGTGGATACACACAATACATAATCGACCATCTATGTAAGGAAACAAGGTTTAAAGAACCAAGAAACTACTTGTATTCACTAAATAAGAATGGAGAATCAAATTACAATTGCGAAGTGAAAGTAATATAACGTCAAACAAGAAAAGCAAAGTTTGATCGATGAAAAATAACTCAAATCAAGGTAACACGAGCAAGTATATATGATTTACTTGTATTTTAGTCAAAATTCTGCAACAATAGAGTGGTGCATCAAAAGATTCACCAATGCATAACTAAATACAGTTGAAAGGAACTAGTTATAACAAAACATTAAACAACAAGAGTTCTTACATGGATAGTCTTTTGCTTTCTCTAACAACCTCCAATGCTATGGAGTTTTGATTCTTAAGCCTTCTTAACACAGTCGTGAACCAATCTAAACACATCTAATTATGATCATCATTGGAATCACACTAATTAATCACAAATGGAACAAAGTTTCTATTACCAAACTTGAAACCACACGAATGACACTTGAAGTTAGTCCACCCGAACCCAAAACTCATCAACAACACTTTACAACCCACTTCAAACACTGTCAACTCGAAAAACAACCGATTTATTTGAAATGACAATAGTGGATCTATACAATACTTAATTGACTATAAAAATATTTTAGTCAAAATACAGCTTACTTGTATTTTAGTCAAAATTCTATAACAATAGAGTGGTGCATAAAAATATTCACGAATACATAACTAAATACATTAGAAAGAAACTAGTTATAATAAAACATTAAACTATAATAAATCTCGGATGGATAGTCTTTTGCTTTCTTTAACAACCTCCAATGCTATGGAGTTTTACTTCTTAAGCCTTCTTAACACACTCGTGAACCATTCTAAACAAATCTGATTATGATCATCATTGGAATCACACTAATTATTCACTAATGGACGTAGTTTCTATTGTTTAAATTAAAACCAAACCCAAACCTGAAACCACAAAAATGACACTTGAAAAGAGTCAACTCTAGCCCAAAACTCATCGACAACACTCCACAACCCTCTTCGAACACTCTCGCCTCTAAAAACAACCGATTCATTCAAAATGACAAATATGGATCCATAGAATACTTAAGTGATCATCTACGCAAGGAAACGAGTTGTAAAGAACCAAGAAATTACTCGTATTTATCAGTAAGAATGGAGCATTAAATTACAGTAGCGAAGTGAAAGCAACCAAACGTCAAACAAGATAAGCAACGTTTAATTGAAGAAAAGTAACTCAAATCAAGGTAACACAAGCAAGTAAATATGATTTACTTGTATTTTACTCAAAATTCTGCAACAATAGAGTAGTGCATCAAAATATGCACAAATGCATAACTAAATACATTAGAATGGATCTAGTTATAACAAAACATTAAACTACAATAGTTCTCGCATGGATAGTCTTTTGCTTTGTCTAACAACCTCCAATGCTATGGAGTTTCTATTCTTAAGCCTTCTTAACACACTCGTGAACCAATTAAACACATCTGATTATGATCATCATTGGAATCACACTAATTAATCACAAATGAAACGAAGTTTCTATTGTTAAAATCAAAACCAAAAACATGAAACCACATGAATGACATTTGAAATTAGTCCACTCCGACCCAAAACTCACCGACAACACTCCACAACACACTTCAAACACCCTCGCCTTCAAAAACAACCGATTCATTCGAAATGACAACTGTGGATCCATAGAATAATAAATTGACCATCTATGCAAGTAAACGAGGTCTAAAGAACCAACAAACTACTCGTATTTACCCAATAAGAATGGAGGATCAAATTACACTACCGGTGTGAAAGTAATCAAACGTTAAAAAAGAAAAGCAATGTTTGATCGATGAAAAAATAGCTCAAATCAAGGTAACACGACCAAGAAAATACGGCTTACTTGTATTTTAGTCAAAATTCAACAACAATAGAGTGGTGCATAAAAATATTCACGAATGCATAACTAAATACATTAGAAAGGAGCTAGTTATAATAAAACATTAAACTATATTAGATCTCGGATAGATAGTCTTTTGCTTTCTCTAACAACCTCCAATGCTATGGAGTTTTACTTCTTAAGCCTTATTAACACATCGTGAACCATTCTAAACACATCCGATTATGATCATCATTGGAATCACACTAATTATTCACAAATGGAACGTAGTTTCTATTGTTTAAATCAAAACAAAAACAAAACCAGAAACCACACGAATGACACTAAAAATCAGTCCACTCCGGCTCAAAACTCATCGACAACACTCCACAACCCACTTCGAACACACTCGTCTCAAAAAACAACCGATTCATTCAAAATGACTACTGTGGATACATACAATACATAATCGACCATCTATGCAAGGAAACAAGGTGTATAGAACCAAGAAACTACTCGTGCTCACTAAATAATAATGGAGAATCAAATTACTATAGCGAAGTGAAAGTAATCAAACGTCAAACAAGAAAAGCAAAGTTTGATCAATGAAAAATAACTCAAATCAAGGTAACACGAGCAAGTAAATATGATTAACTGTACTTTAGTCAAAATTCTGCAATAATAGAGTCGTGCATCAAAATATTCACCAATGCATAACTAAATACAGTTGAAAGGAACTAGTTATAACAAAACATTAAAAAACAAGAGTTCTCGCATGGATAGTCTTTTGCTTTCTCTAACCATCTCCAACGCTATGGAGTTTTGATTCTTAAGCCTTCTTAACACATTCGTGAACCAATCTAAACACATCTGATTATGATCATCATTGGAATCACACTAATTAATCACAAATGGAACGTAGTTTCTATTATTTAAATCAAAACCAAAACCAAACCAAACCTGAAACCACACGAATGACACTTGAAATCAGTCCACTCCTACCCAAAACTAATCGACAACACTCCACAACCCACTTCAAACACTCTCGACTGGAAAAGCAACCGATTCATTTGAAATGACAATAGTGGATCCATACAATACTTAATTGACCATCTACGCAAGTAAACAAGGTGTAAAGAACCAAGAAACTACTCGTATTTACTTAATAAGAATGGAGGATCAAATTACACTAGCAGAGTGAAAGTAATCAAACGTCAAACAAGAGAAACAAAGTTTGATCAATGAAAAATAACTCAAATCAAGGTAACACGACCAAGTAAATATGATTTACTTTTATTTTAGTCAAAATTGTGCAACAATAGAATGGTGCATCAAAATATTCAAGAATTCACAACTAAATACATAATAAAGGAACTAGTTATAACAAAACATTAAACTACAATAGTTCTCGCATGTATAGTCTTTTACTTACTCTAACAACGTGTAATGCTATGGAGTTGTCACACCCCGGGCCCAGGTAGGGTGGGACATCACAGACTAGCAATAATATATGGCAGCGGAAACAAACCATTACAAGAGCTCAAAGGAGAGAATATCACATGGCATTAATGTTTTAAAAAGATACCGGGGCTAGAAACAAATCAAGCCCCCAAATAAGTTTTACAATCACCCATAAAAATAAATTGTACTTGTTCAACACAAACATGAAATTGTTCAAATGGTTCATTAAGAAAATATGCCAATGCCATGGTCGCGGGGATAGGTCTAGGTCTTCACAACAGCTAGGATCTCTTCATACTTTACCTGAAACATGCTCAAAAGAAATTTGTGTCAACTAAAAAGTTGGTGAATTCAAGTGCTTAAAGTTTAAAAACAAAAGGACTTAACAAATCCTTCTTTGATTAAACAGAAAATAATCATTGTTTAAACATCGTGGGGAAAATCATAATCAACCCTGCACTCAGTCCCGGTTGGCCTCTTCTAAAGTTGTGTTTTACCGGATATTCCCGAAGGAAGAACTGAGCCCCAAACCAGTGAACCCTACCTGCCCGGATGGTTCACCATAGTTTCTTAACAAAACCTGTTACATGCTACAAACGACCCCTTAAGATCTCAGTGGGGTAACCTTCCTGGAACGGAAGCCACTGTGTGTGGGGGATTCCCCAAATAGATCTATTCATATAAAACAAGCGGTTCACAAAAGAATTAATGATCATGATATAAGTATCAGCAGGTAACCATAAATCCCACATACAATCATCAAGTAAAGCACAATTGTAGTTCATAAATAACACAACATGTTTCATCCCAAAACAATAGTAAAAAGGGGGATCACTAGAACTCACCTTAAGTTTCAAGTCAAAGTCTCTTGGTGTGCCGGGAGTGTCTCAAGTCTAGCACCCTAACATGTACATATTAATTAATAAGCTACTGCCCTAAACTCATTTAAGGTGCAACAATAGTGTCAAGAGTTTAGCTATTGGGTAAGGCTTTGGTTTCGTGAAGGTTCGTTTAAAAAGTTTCCTTTTATGGCAGGTCAAGGATTCTTCATGAAAATTGGGATTTTTACCTCATTAGGTTAAGTATATTAAGAAATTTGTTGTTCAAAGTGATTTATGTTCCTGGAAGTCGGTTATTAAGCTTGGTAAAATTTTACAGTTTAGTCCCTCAAGTTTCAAAATTGACAGTTTCTCCCTCAAGTTGGTTTCTGTCCTTTATGACACTTAAGACCAAAAATCAGATTCTTTTCTTAGAGTAATATATATACTTATTATAGAGTAAGTGTTTCAAAATTTTAGTTTACGGGTCCGATTTTTAAAAACTATGTGTTTAACGCTCCCGGTTACGGTAAAAGCCGGAGAGTTTTAACCATTAATTTAGGGTTTTCATAAATTTGAATCTTGGACCAGTAGGTATCATCTAAAAGAAATTTTTATAAAGTTTAATTCCTTAGGTTGTGAAGTTTGGCCTTTAATAGTTGAAAATCTCGTTTTTACGTTTGACCTGTTAAAACGCAGTTTTGACCGTGTTTGACCATTTAAAGCTTGTTTGACCAATTTTTCAAGTCCTTTAAGTCTTTTATTACTTAAATTACTGAAATCATATGATTTTTATAAATCTTAGCTTTGAAATCCATTCTATGGATTTTCTCAAAAACGATGCTCGGTTAGTACCCGTTTTTAGTTAAAACGTCATTTATTTGTTCCTTTGACCACTTAAATTACCCTTGACTCCAGAACACTTTATTTATCATTTTTAAGCCTGGAAATACTTTTCAAGAGTGTTAAATCCATGTTTTTACTATTTAAGGTCGTTTTACCATGTTTTCGGGTCCCGAAATCAACCAAAATAGGTCTAATCTTAACATGTCCATAAGTTCCAGAGATTAACCACTTGTACTACCTTAACATTCATCAAAACATTCTGAAATTAGGTCCAAACTCACGGCTAGGTTCCCCATTAAACAATGAGTCATTAACTTAGTGATTTAGCCATAACTAACCATAAAACATGTGTAAATCGTTGCAACTTGTAGTTTTAACCTTACCAAAGCTCCATTAACTTTAAATCCAGATTATTAAGATGTTACCAAGTCGTTTATGAGCAGGTTATAATCTTGGTTAAGAGTGTTTTCAAACAAGTGCTTAGCTTGCAATATATACATCTTGTAAAAATGAAGGCTTGTGAGGTGTAACTTGTGTTAAAACCATACATCCACGTGCATCTTCTTTTATAGCTTTTTAAATCAGGTTATTAGGAGTTCATTTATTCATTAGAAAGCAGGTTATACGTTTTGGCTTCAAGAGTTACAAGATCTACAAGTTAGATGGTGCAAAAGTCCCAAAAATAGGGTTTTCATGGTGGAAATCGGTTTCCACCTTAGATATGACAAGAATAACGAGTGAGATACCTCTTGTGAAGTTGAAAGCTTTTCAAGAACAAGGTAGTGGTGTCGGGTTTCTACTACAACAAAGAGGGGAGGAGTTTTTAAAAGAGATATGAAAGAACACATGGAAAAAGACCATTTTCGGGTGTCATGAACTTAACACTTGATGTTTGTTCACGTTTTGGAGAGTGTAGATGGTCTTGAATGGCTCGAATCTCCTTGGACAAGGCTGGAGAATCTCTACAAAGCTTGGAAAGTCGAACAACAGGTAGAAGTGTGTCCAAACTCGCGGATATGGTCACCTTCTTGCGGTTCTTCGGTTGGCCGATTTTCCTTGATGTTGTTCTTGCGATTTTGGGGCTGGATTTGAGAGAGTTTTGGGAGGGTTGCAAGGTGTAGAGGAGGAGATCAGCTGGTGTCGAATAGAATAAGAGGGGAGAGGAGAGAGTGGTGGAGGTGAGGTGTGTATGTAAGTATGATGAGAGGAGAGAGGGTGTGGGGTGGGGTGGGTAGAGAGGAGGAGAGGGAGAGTGGAGGGAGAGGGGGCGGTCGAGTTTGGCTTGTAGTGAGGGTTTGGATTTAAATTTTAATTACAAATAATTATTATGTAGGGTAGTTTTGTAGTATGGGTATAATATATTGTTAGTGGATGGTGGTGTTAATTGAGGTATCTAGTGCATTTCCATGCATGCATGGGCCGAAAATATGAGAGGTGAGTGTGTAAGCTCACATTTTAATTGTTTTCTCTTGAGATAAATTTTATAAGGGGTGACTAGTCAACATTCCGGAACGGAACACTAATTTTTAAAAGGTAAAAACCTAAATTAACTAAAAGTCAATAATAAAAATCATATGAAACCATAATTTGAATCAAGTAACAAGAATTGTTTCCAATTCATGGTAGGGTTGAATAGTTTCAATATTAGCACTCATAAGATGGATAATGATGCAAGTAATTAGGGTTAGGATAACAACCTAGAGGCCGGTTGTCACATTCTCCCACCGTTTAGGAATTTCGTCCCGAAATTTTAGCTTTGATTAGAGTCTGAACGGGTGGTTTGTTTGAGAGGTGTGGATAATTCTTCCTCATTTCATCTTCACGCTCCCAAGTAAATTCAGGTCCTCGCTTGGAGTTCCATCTACCTTAACCTGGGGTATGCGGCTCCGACGGAGTTGCTTGACCAAGCGATCGTGATCTCCATGGGTTCTTCCACAAATTCAGTTTGTCGTTTATTCTTGTTTCTTTTAATGGCAGTTCTAGGGTTTTGTCTACCAGCTTTCTTCAAGTTCGACACATGAAAGGTGTCGTGTATGTGGCTCAACCCCGGGGGGTAGTTTCAACTTGTACGCCACTGGGCAATTCTTCGCCAGTTTCTAATGGTCCAATGTACCTGGGCTTAACTTTCCCTTTTCCAAACCTCACAGTTCCCTTCCATGGTGCTACCTTTAGCATTACCCTGTCGCCCACTTGGAACTCTAGAGGTTTCCGTCTCCTCTTAGCAACTTCTTCTGCCGATCTCTGGCTGCTTTCAGTCGCTCCTTTATCTTTAGATCTTGTCGGTGGTCTCCACACGATGTTGGGTCCCATCACTTGGCTATCACCAATCTCATTCACCCCAATGGTGATCGGCATTTTCCTGCCATATAGGGCCTCATACGGAGCGGCTTTAATACTCGCGTGGGTGGTAACTATTGTTATAGGCGAATTCCACCAAAGGAAGATGGTTATACAGTTTCCGCTAAAGTCCATCCACGCAAGCTCTTAATGTCTTCCACGTTTTGAATAGTTCTTTCGCTCTGTCCGTCGTTTGAGGGTGGTATAAGCCGTGCTAGATCTAAACGGGTTCTAAAGTTGCTGGAATGATTTCCAGAAGCGAGAGGTGAAACGGCTATCACGGTCAGAGATGATCGGACAAAGGCACTCAATGCCTCGTTACAATCTCGCGACCTATAGTTGGGCCAAATTTCGTCAGTCGTTAGTCTTCTTCAATTGGCAAGAAGTGAGCTGATTTGTTAGGCCTATCTAATATCACCCAAATAGCATCGTGGCCTTTAAAGTCTGGGCAACTTGGTAACCCAAAAATCCATCATGACATTATCCCATTTCCATTCTGGATATAAGGTTGTTGTAACGTTCCTGATGGTTTGTGGTTCTCAGCTTTACCAGGACAGGTTAGACATTTCCCCACATAAACGGCGATTGATTCTCGATTCCTGGCCACAGAAAAGTGCTTTAAATCGGGGTACTCTATCACCTTCCAGGTTGACGAACCTAAGATTTGTGTGCATCGTCGAGGATACGTCTCGAAATTGTTGATGCATGTATGTCCCTAGATCATGATTTGTAATGTAATAAATCTTGTCTGTCTGATTATGATGTAATTGTAATGATTAATGAAATGATATGAATTGTTGTTACTTGTGATGTTTAATATTTCATTAATGAGTCGTGATTGAATTGATTGGGTTTATGATGTTTGAATGATTGCACATTATGTTATATTAATTAAAACATTCAAACTTAACTTAATGAAGTTCTCATGCGAATGGCCCATGCGAATGGACCACACGCATGAATAACTTCATACGATTGACTCAATCGCACGACTGAACCAGGAGACTGGATCAGTCGTATGATTGACACATAAGATTGACTCAATCGCACGACTGAACACTCAGTCGTGCGGATGAATCAACCGCATGGTTCAATCGCACGACTGAACCATACTTATGGCCCAGTCGCACGATTGAACAATACTAACCTATAAATAGACCCAATTCGTGGAAAAACGTAAGCATTCATCCCATTACGATTCCAGACGTACCCTAGCCGTCCAGAAGCCTCCCAAATCGTTCTCCAAGTTCACAGAACACATCAGATCGGTTCCTAATCGATTTCTGACGTTGATTTCAATTCTTGATTGATTCATCGTGTGTTCTCACTGATTGGATCGCCAATCAAATAGGATTCCGCACTATTTGAGTTGGTTTAACACGCTAATCACTAGGTATTTCGTTCAAATACCAGGTCCTAACAAGTGGTATCAGAGCTTGGCTCTTGATTACGTGTTGATTCAATCAAGATTGCATAAAAGTTTGTGTTTTTGCACGAAAAACGCAATCTTTGGCATCAAAAGTGATCTTGGACGTTCCCTGCTCATCGAAGTTCAGTTTCTACGGACTTAGGCGATTAGGACTTGTGAAATTTCGAATTTTTACGGCTGAAACCCGTCAAACCTAGAAATTTTCGCAAAACAGCAGCTTCAGTCGCACGAGTGACCCATTCGCACGACTGGACTCCATTCGCATTGCTCATTCGCACGACTGGACCTAGTCGCACCCTCATTCGGCCGACTGAACCGTTCGTTCGCATAACTCATACGCACCAGATTCATTCGCACGACTGAACCATTCGCCCTGTTCAGTCGCACGGTTGAACCAATCGCAGAGTTCATACGCACGATTAGACCATTCGCATCCTTCAGTCGCATCAGTTAAAGTTTATTTGATTAGATTACTAAGTTTATTAGCCATGGAAGATCAGATGTCAGCCTTTACTGCTGGGAAGGACTCAAGGATTCAGAACCTGCTGTTGCTTGAGAGTGAGGTGGGTAATCACAATAAACCACCAAAGCTCTTGACTTTAGATGAGTTTCCCCACTGGAAACAACGTTTTGAGATCTACCTCAATGGAGTAGATCCTAATCTGTGGGAAGCTATCGAGGTTGGTTATAGTACACCGGTGGGAGCTGATGGAGTTAAGTTAACGTTAAGTGGGATGACCGACGCACAGAAAGTAAAGTACAATGCAGAGAAAAGGGTTTATGCATTGATCACTCAGTCTATCCCCAAAGACATATTCCACCAGTATTCAGAGAACAAGCAGTCCAAGAAACTATGGGATGAGCTAGAGAAGAGATATGATGGGAATGCGTCATTGAAGGCAATCAAGGCAATCAATTGGTAATGAGAGTTTAGATGAAGTCATAGACAGATTCTACCACTTGATGAGCGAATTGCATACACATGGAGTGGAAACGACTATGGAAGAGAAAGTAAGCAACTTCGCAGACGGATTGCCTGATAAGTGGGCTTCATTCGTGTCTAACCTAAGACAGAATGAAATGCTTATAAAGCTGGATATAAATGACTTCATTCTTAAGTTGCGAGAAGAAGCACTAAGGATGAAGTATAGAGCTCAGAAGTCTGCATACACACAAAATCCAGCTTTATACAACGCCACGCCTCAAGCTAAGACCTCTGGAGCACCTCTCCAGACTGCATTTGTGTCTAGCTCGTCAGGTCCTTCACATGCTTCTCCTTCTGGATCAGACACGTCAGGGTCGTCATGTACCCATTATATTGGATCAGAAGCAAGTGCTACCAAATTGAAGACCGAGAACCTCGGTAATGTGACCGTAGAAGTAGCTCGAGAGCATATGGATCTTCTGGCCGCAGTGGTTCATTCATATGACGGACTTGTTGCTGGGAAGATTGGAAACTGCCATCTGGCAGATGAGGACTACGAGCAGGTGGATGAAATGGAGCTTGAAAGGATGGATATAATGTGGGCCTTAGCTAGCGCTGTCCGAAGGGCGAAGAAGTTTGTTAAGAAGACAGGACAGAACTTGATAGCTACTAAGGACACCACATTTGGCTTTGACAAGAGCAAAGTGACCTGCTTCAACTGTGGAGAGAAGGGGCACTTCAAGAGAGAATGTGTCAAGCCAAAGAAGACGGGTAATGGGAACCCGTTCTCATCCTTTACTCGCCAAGACAAGCAAGCTCCAGTTCTACTTCATCAAACAAGGACCCAAAAGCCTTGACTGCTCATGATGATGAAGGACAGGATTGGAGTTTTAGGTTTGTCTCACCAGAATCTAACATTGCCAGTGTTGAAGATATTGATGATGATTCTGCGAGTGAAGGTGATCTAGCAGTTGAGATAGCGATGTCACACAGTGAAGAAACAACTGCAGCTGAGGTCAGTTACAAGCCAAAGGAGGAGACTTCCACGTCAGAGACAGAAAAGTCAGAATCACCAGAACCAGAGACGTCTGATGCTGCGTTGATGGCTAACTCTTCTGAACCAACACAGGTAAGTACAACTGACCAAATGTTTAATAATCATGCTTGTTCTAACTGTGATATGTTTAGGAATAGCATTGATGAAAAATTTGCTAGGTTATTAGATCACAATGATAACTTAGTAAAAGATTTACAACTATGCACTGAGGCCAATAGAGTTCTAAAACAAAATGAGCATAGTTATAAAGAAAAATAGACCTATTGACTAAACAGCTTAGGGAAACCGAAGTAGTTGCCTTTAACCAAGCAAATGACATTAGGTACTATCTAAACTCCCTAGAGGACACTAAGAAGCAAAAGGCAGTTCTAGAAGTAGAAGTTAATTCCTTAAAACAGAAACTGCATAGTTGGACTAGTTCTTCACACATAGTTCAACACTTAGTGAGAGAAAGGAATAACGGGGAGGGATTAGGCTACAAAGTGGTTCCACCACCACCTGAGACCTTGATGAACACCAAGTCTAAACCAGTAAACAACAACCCCATCAAGGATCATGTGGTGACCACTCCTCTTGTTACTGATCCAGACACATCATGTTCATCTACTGAATCTGGACAGAAACAAAAGGAGGCCACTTCAAAGGCAAAGGGTAAATTGCCTTGTGTTAATCTGGAAAATGAATTTGAAAAAGTTAACTTAAAGTCAGGGTCAAACAGAGTCAAATCAGAACCTAAAAGGACTTCAAACGTTAATTTTTCACATGCTTCAAGTCAAAAACCAGTTAACCAAAAAGTGGAACACGTTAAACAGGTTAAAACAGTTAAATTTGTTAAACCAGAGAAAACATCAAACATGCAAGAGTCAAAACCTAAAGTGATTGATGTTACTAGAGTGTCACGCATTTCTCCACAAAGAAAGTCTACTCATAAAGTTGATAGCAGATCATGCTACAACTGTGGAGAATGTGGACACATTGCTTCCTATTGTCCTTTCTATCAGACACCTAGGAAGAAGATTGATCTTCAGGACTCTAGACCTAGGTCTTCTAAGAGGAGTTCTCTAACTCCACCTAGAAGATCTAGTGAACCTAAAGTCCAACCTGTAAGCCAGACGACTGTTTATCATAAACAGGCATTGCACAAATCTGGCTTATGGAAAGAGAAGTCATCCTGTGTGTCTGATACTGATGACAAGAAGGAATCTGAGCTACCCTCACCCTCTAAGGTCAATGGGTAGAGTTTATGATGTGTGATGCCTCTGGGAAACCCAAGACAGTAAAGGCTTGGGTTCCTAACCTAAACTAATACATTTACTTGGTATGTGCAGGGTGTTCGATACAGCGCTGAGACTAACACGTGGATTATAGACAGCGGAGCATCCAGGCACATGACAGGAAATAGAGCCCTTTTATCAAACGTCAAACAAATAAAAGGAGGGCATGTTTCCTTTGCAGGAAACAAGGGAGGATACATCACAGCACAGGGAGAAGTGGGAAATCAGAAAGTTAAGTTTGATAAGGTGAACTACGTTCAACAACTTCAGAATAACTTACTTTCTGTTTCCCAAATCTGCGATAAAGGATTTAAAGTCATCTTCGACAACAAGAAGTGTTACGTGCTGAAGAAAGACTACATGATCCCAGAGGACCAAGTTCTGATGACTGCTTCAAGATATAAAGACCTTTATGTCTTGGATCTGTCAACAGCTGCTACAACGGATCATGAGGTTCAGTGCTTTCTATCTAAAGCTACTGAGAAGGACTCAATCTCCTGGCATAGGAGAATGGGACACATTAGTCAAAGGAAGATGAATCATTTGATTCAGAAGGATTTAGTGAGAGGAGTAAATGTCAAGAACTTCCAACTTCCTGACTTTTGTGTAGCTTGCAAGAAAGGCAAACAGACAAAGAAGTCTCATAAGGAAAAGAAAGTTCATTCAATAGAACTTCCTCTTGAACTTCTTCACATGGATCTGTTTGGTCCAGTCAGTACAAGGAGCATTGCAGGCGATTTGTACTGTTTTGTGGTCACTGATGACTACTCAAGGTTCACTTGGGTAATGTTTCTGAAATCCAAATCAGAAACATTTGAGTCATTCAAGGAATTAGTCACCACTCTGGAATCTCTCTACAAGCTAAAAGTTAGACAAGTACGCTCAGACAACGGGACAGAATTCAAGAATCAATGGATGGAGGCATACTGCAAGGAAAAGGGAATTGTTCATCAATTCACTTCAGCCTACACGCCTCAGATGAATGGTGTTGCTGAGAGGAAAAATAGAAGCTTGATAGAGACTGCACGGACTATGCTGGCTGACTCGAAACTGCCTATCCAATTCTGGAATGAGGCAGTAGCAAATGCATGTTATACACTGAATCGAGTCCTAATAGTCAAGCGCCACGGAAAGACATGTTATGAGCTACTACAAAGACGCAAACCGAATTTGGAGTATCTTGAACCTTTTGGCGCGCCGTGTACACTTCTGAAGAAGACACAAGAAGGAAAATTCAGCGAGAAGGCAGATGAAGGAATCTTTCTAGGATACAACATACCGAATAAGCGAGTTTACAATAACTCAACGGGTCTTGTAGAAGTGTGGTGTAATGTCGACGTTCAGAGATATACCACACCACCTACAGGCAAAGGACCTGCATACTTCTTCGATTATGATGGATTCTTCAAGTCCTTCAACATACCTCTCTCTCCCTCGGATGATGAGTTAGCTACTAGGATGATGTATGATATTCTGAATACACCATCTAGCACACAGGGAGAATCATCTACTCAGTCAGGGGGAGTAGTCGATGAAGTGACTCCTCTCTGAAGATGAAACTGAAGCAGATGACCAGAACAGTCAGGAGGAACAGGTTCCAGTTCCTGAAAGTCCACAAGCATCTACGAGTGATGCTCCTTCGACTTCAGAACCTCAAACTCCAACTACCTCAGATGCAGAACAAAATGTTCATAATCTCGGTTCTGAGGTGGCTGTTCCTACTACTCCAGGATCACGACTAAACGTCTATCATCCCCTTGACAATGTTATTGGGGATGTCAGATCAGGAGTACAAACCCGAAATCAGTTATACTCAGCTGATTACGCCTCGGTTATGGAGAAAGGATACATTCATGATGGTGCTTATCGATGTTTTGTCTCGCAGGTTGAGCCAAAATATGTCAGTGAGGCACTAAATGATGAGGCGTGGGTGAGTGCCATGCAAGAAGAACTTCTGCAGTTTAAGAAGTTAGGTGTATGGACTCTGGTTGATAGACCTAAAGGTGCTAAAGTCATTGGCACTAAATGGGTACTAAAATGCAAGAAGGATGACCAAGGGGTCATTATCAGGAACAAAGCTCGACTGGTGGTTCAAGGTTTTCGCCAAGTCGAGGGAATTGACTATAATGAGGTGTTTGCACCCGTGGCAAGGATGGAAGCTATTCGTATCTTCCTTGCCTATGCATCGTACATGAAGATCAAAGTCTACCAATTAGATGTAAAGAGTGCATTCCTTCATGGGGAAATCAGGGAAACAGTCTATGTAAGTCAACCCGAGGGATTTGAAGATCCTTATCATCGGGATAGAGTTTACAAGCTCGACAAAGCTTTATATGGGCTTCATCAAGCTCCTCGAGCTTGGTATGAGAAACTCTCAACTCATCTTGTGAAACACGGCTTTCGCAGGGGAGTAATTGACTGTACACTGTTTATTAAAGAAAAGGATGGCGACCTACTGCTTGTACAGATATATGTTGATGACATAATCTTCGGGTCAAAGAACGAAGAGTTATGTAAAGAGTTTGAAGCAGTAATGAAGAAAGAGTTTGAGATGAGTGCTATGGGGGAGATGAAGTTCTTTCTCGGGTTACAGGTGGATCAAACACCCAATGGAATCTTTCTACATCAGACCAAGTATGTAGGAGACATTCTCAGTCGCTTTGACATGGAGAATGCTTCTGCTGCTGGGACTCCACTTGCTACAAATCATGATATAGCACCTGATGAGAATGGAGATCTAGTAGATGCCACTATGTACCGAGGAATGATTGGATCCCTCATGTATCTCACTGCCTCAAGACCTGATATTATGTATGCTACATGTCTATGTTCTAGATATCAGGCTAAACCAAAGGTCAACCATCTGATCGGGGTCAAGAGGATTTTTCGTTATCTGAAGGGTACACCCACACTTGGATTGTGGTATCCTCATGATGATGACTTTGAGCTTACCGCGTATAGTGACTCGGATTACGGGGGCTGCAAGATGAACTACAAGTCTACATCAGCAGGGTGTCAATTCTTTGGGAGAAGATTAGTTACCTGGCAGTGTAAGAAGCAGACATCGGTTGCATTGTCAACCTGTGAAGCCGAATATGTTGCTGCTGCAAGTTGCTGTTCTCAAATCATCTGGATTCAACAGCAAATGCGGGATTACGGTTTAAAATTCTCATCTACTCCTATTTTTGTTGATAACTCTGCTGCAATTGCAGTAACTAAAAATCCGGTCCAACATCCTAAGACCAAACACATCGGTATTAAATACCATTTCATAAGAGATTGCTTTGAAAAGAACTTAATTGATGTGGTTAAAATTAATACTGATTTTCAACGCGCTGACCTCTATACTAAAGCCTTTGATAAACCACGTTTTCAATACTTGTTAGAGGTCAACGGCGTTAAAAAGAAAAGTGAGGTAATTCCTGATGATGACAATGTGTAGTCCGATGTAGTTTAGTTAAAGTTTATTTTATTTAATTTTATTTTCTATTTATTTTATTTTATTTAACTCATGTTATTTTGCTGTTTATTAAAATCCTAAAATAATTAAACCAGAAATGATTTTAGTATTTTAGGGGGAGAATATGTCAGCAAGTTAACATTAAAAAAAAATGAGGGAGAAGGAGTAGCTAGCTGAAATAAGGTAGATTGTGTCTGTGATACCGATTCAATACCTTTGGAAAATGATAGTACACAGGAACATATCAAGAGGGACTTTAAAAATTTAAGTTTTTGGAAAGATGCAAAAGTTCAAAGTATAAATCTGTGTAGTCTAAGCAATACAAAAAGGAAGATGATAGAAAACTGGCAACTCCTAAGGTGACACAAAGAAAGTAGACTTAGAGGCTGCTAGACCATATATGATATGTTGGTAGATTCAACACAATAGACAATTAGACCTGATTGGTGATCTCAAGATCAAACTAAGTTGTTCAACTGACTGTGGGCTTCCATCTTATCACTGGTTAACACAATCAACAATATTCCAATAAGGGGTAATGAGCAATTAAACGCCACAAATGTGTGCGGATGACCATAATTAGAGCAAAGCAAGAAAAAAAATTGAAAGACAAATGCAATAAAGCTAATGACTTATGTTGTTGGTGCATTTTGTGCAAAATAAAATAAGCTGCTCTAACAAGGAGATAGGTTGTGTGCCTCTCTGCTGTGCGATGGCACTGACCTGAGGATAAGCATAACCTAGATATTCTAGAATTCATTGTTGTTTGCCGCCTCTCTGCTGTGCGATGGCACTGACCTGAGGACAGGCTTCTCTTTGAAAGCTCTAAGAATAGTCTCTTCTTGTAATAATACCCGTAGACCGCTCAAAAGCTCCTGAGGAATGTTGATTACCATATAAGTGTGGGATCCACAAATGTTAGTTGAAATAATTAAACCTAAATAAGTCACCAGTCTGTGTCAAAAGTCTGTGTATGGATTTAAGTGGACAAACATACTGACAATCATTGTGGCTACATTCTCAAAGGTTCAAATCAATGTGAAAATCTAAGAGTTTCAGTATGATTTCCTTATGTTGCTAACGACTCTGGATGAACACCGAGAACTTGAGCATCAAAAGGTTTAATAACTAGTCCCAAATGATTTGAATTGCCTGTATGATTCCAAAAATTGAATTGGTCCAGATATGATCAATCTAAGTTGAATCTATCTATTCCCGAACCAAATCCCGTAGATATCAATCTCTGGATTTATCTCTCACAAAAAGCCAAAAATATGTCTGTTTATGTAATTAGTTTAAAGTCTTAAATTAGTTAGTCGTTTTAAGTTTTAATTTGAGTCAAGTGTCGGGCTACATCAGGAAAATCAGAAGGAATCAACTCACTAAAAGGGTCATGTCTGAGATGACCATATGTGCTTTGAAAGGTTAAATTAGTCACGTCTGAGTTGACAAAGTGTTTTTAAAAGGGTCACGTCTGAGGTGACCAAAGTGATTACAAGGATCACGTCTGAGGTGATCAAAGTGTTTTTCAAGATAAAAGGATCATGTCTGAGATGATCAAAGACTCATAACGTTAATTTAATTAATCTAAAAGAGTTTAAAAGTAAATTGGTAAAAATGGCAGAAAATTAACTAAGTATGACCCATTCGCACGAATGGACCATACGTATGGACTAACCATACGAATGAAGTCCATTCGCACGAATGAACTATGAGTATGGACCATCCAACCGAATGGTTCATACGATTAGTCCAGTCGGAGGCTTAAGTGCGAACGAGTGAGTCAGTCGCACGACTGAACTTCAGTCGGACGACTGGAGAAGGGCGACTGACCCAATCGCACGACTGAGTCCCACTCGCACGACTGAAAGGTGCGTATGAACTCAGTCGCACGATTGGATCTAGGGTTGGTATAAATAGAGGTGGAGTCGGTCGCAGAGACTCATCACCCTCAAATCGCCCCTAAATCGCACTCCCTACCGTTACTCTGCCAAAATTTGATTTGCCCTAGTTTTACCTCTGATTGTGATTCACTGACTTTCGACATTCATCATACAGGTAGTTTGAAGTCTTCTTTCATCAAAAACAGAAAGATTGGAACCCTAATTGGGATTGTTCGACTGTGAAACGTGAACCGAGACAAGAAAGCCCTAATAACCTATGAAAACCAAGCAAAATGTTAAAATTAAGTTAAATAGGTTATTAGTAACGAGAATGCGACTCTAATGAACCGGTTAATTAGTTAAAAGACTTAGTTTGTGAAGTTTCGAACGATTGGCGACTGAACAACTGAGACAGACGACTGGTCGTCCGGATGAACTTCAGTCGCACGACTGAAGGGAGCGATTCACTTAACCGCACGACTGAACTATGCGAATGAGACTCAGTCGCACGACTGGTGTAACCGCATAAGAGTACATGCGCATGAGCCCAGTCGCACACTCAGTCGTGCGCATGAGGTCATTCGCACGTCTGAACCTCAATCGCACAGTTCAGTCGCACGACTGTCTTCAGTCGTACAACTTCAATCGCATGACAGAGATTTTATTCAAAGTCTAAGTGTTTCATTATACTCTTAGCCAAAGGAACTAATGTTTATATTGTTATGTGTTACAGATGGCGAGTCGATGGAACATGAGCACCAAGCACAACATATGTGCTCATCTGGATTTGACATCCAGGAACGCAGCTGACTTCACAGGCATTATTACATTTCTGCTGAGATCCAGGATCGCTCATGCTATATCTACTCCATGCACGCCATATAGATCAGTGCAGCAGGCCTTCTGGGAAGGCGCGACTGTTGATAGATCCTCTGAGCCTCATTGCATCAGGAGTACGATTTTTGGTGAGGCTATCACTGTATCAGAGGAGGATCTGAGGATTGTTCTACAGCTTGGGGACGATGCTGATTGTCCTACTCGTCTACACCCCCTCACTGTCAGAGGATGTTTCATGAGAGCCAAGTACTCTGGGGACATCAATGCTGGGGTACTCAACAAGAGTAACCTCTGTCCCCAGTTTAAGTATCTTGCGCACGTGCTGCTAAAGTGTATAGCTTCCAGGAAGGGAGGGTTTGATGAGCTTTCCGACCAGATCCAGAACGCGTATGTTGCGTTGGTGCTGAACCACCCGTTCAGCTTCTCCAAGATGATATTCACCTACCTGGTGGAGAACATCGAGGGGAAAGGGAAGGAAGGCTTCTGTATGTATCCCAGATTTATGCAGATGATCATTGACCAGAAGCTTCCCTCCCTGCCGAAGGAGAAGGAGGATGCTGTTGTTCTTGAGGTTATGGACGACACTACACTAGGCCGGATGAAGGTATACAGGGGAAAGCAGGTGAAGCCCCCTGTCAGGAGGCTGTTTGGGCATCTGGCCCGTGCTGATTATGTGGCGCCAGCCAAGAGAAAGTGGCGCCACGATGACAGTGATTCGGATGTTGAGCATATTGCTATACCAGATACTGACTCTGATGATGATGATAGCGGCGACGCCGGGGATGATATGCCTGCTCCATCTAGAGGCACTGATTCAGACGTTATTCCCCCGGGGTCAGCCACTGCCGGAGAGGTCGCTGAGATGGCCGGTTTCCATCAGGAGTTTGTGGCTGGTGATCTAGAGGAGGAGGAGTCAGATGAGGAGCCCCTCACCAGGACTGTGGGAAGTAAAGTTGTTCCCACAGACCACGGGCTTAGGGTGGTTGGTGAACACCCTCGGGACTCCTCAGCGAGAGAGACTGACCCGAACTATGTTCCGGGCTCAGTGGGCAGAGCTGCAGGGGGAGCATCCACTTCCACCGGGACTAGGAGGAAGCGGATGGCTCAACCCCATGGATTGAAGAAGAAGAAGCGTCGCCTGACCTTCGTTACTACTACTTCCACCACCACAGCCACCACTACCACCACTACTGACATACCACCCATCACCACAGCCACCACATCCACTACTCCCACTACCACATCCACCACCTTACCTACCACCACTGTATCCTTCCCATCCACCACCAGACCATTCACACCTACTTCACCAGCATCAGCCCACCGACCCATATTCACCACTGCCACTGCCACCACCACCACACATCATGCTGGACCCTCAGCCCAGCCTTCACATGCTTATGGATTTACTCTACCTCACATCGGGGTAGAGGAGCAGCTCTCAGCGCTTAACCGTATGGTGATGCGTCTGCTTGCTGCAGATGAGGAGAAGGCGGCGCAGATCCGCCAGCTGACCGACCTGACTGCTGCCCAGTCTCAGCAAATGGCAGAGCAGGCTCGGGTGATCGACCAGCAGAGAGTCGAGGTGTCCCAACTCCAGGACCTGCAGGTCCAGTCCGTCAAACGTATAGAGGAGTTGGAGACGACCAACAAGACGATTATGCTGAGGCTAAAGGGGTCGAAGGATGAGCCCCTGAAGCTAAAGGAAGGTGACGGGGATGATGGAGATGGTGATGATGAAGATGATGATGATGATGAGGAAGATGATGATGATGAGGAGACTGAGGAAGACAGGACAGAAGGTCGTGATGATGATGACGAAGCAGAAGGAGGGGATGCGGCTGCATCGGCCTCTGCTTCAGGTCAAGAGCGAAGATCTAAGCATCGACAGGACCAGTCATCCACCACTTCTGCTCCTCCGAGCGACACGCCCCAGATTCAAGACAAAAGTACATATTAGATGTCTTATGTATTTACTTATTTTGTATTTGAATCATGTAATGAAAAACAAGTGTGCTGAATGTTTATATATTAAGTTAATATAATTCTGTTTGATTACTTACTAATGGTTTATGTGTTGAATGTGTATATCAAACAGATCCAAACTTTCAAAGGGATGAGTTTGACTTTGCTCCCCTTCAAATGGTCAAGACTCAATTAACCATGATTCTTGACCTACAAGGGATAGTGAGACGGTCTGTGAGTTATACCCCTGAAGAAGGGGAAATAATTCATGACCTATCTGATGAGCAACTGGCAGAGATGTTCAGACTCAATCCCGATGAAATAGTCAAGGACGCTCCAACAGTTGATTCAACCAGTGATGAGGAACTTAATGACATTGATGAAGTTGAGGTTGAAGACATTACTGCAGAAGAGTACCCTCAGTATGCTGACGCCGAGGGAAATGTGGTCCCCAATCTGGGTGAATCCCTAGTCAGTGATACGTTTGAGGTACTAGACAAGATGGAGCAGGAAACTGAAAAGACTGAAGGAACAGCCCAAGCCTCCAATGATGACGTAGATATTCGCAAGGCTGAGTGGGCTGCCTGTTTTGAAGAAGTAAGAGCCCAGCGTGCTGCACCAAAGAAAGACGCCTACACCAAGCTCTACAGAGTCAAGAAACACCATAAGGTGTCAGGCAGGATTATCTCATGGGCTTATTTTGATGACCTTAACGCTTATGCAGTTAAGAGGGAGCAGGGCATAGAGTACTTCAGGTTCCCACATGATCTGAAGACTCTACCTAGTTTTGAGCTCAACCAGCTGGCTAAGCTAAAGCTGCTGTATGCTGACCCAAGAAAGATGTCAGGCTGGTTTGAGGCTGCCCTGAAGAAGGAGTACCACACCAGATGGGTTAACTTCAGACCAAAACAGCCTACGAGGTATATAAGAAGGTCTGAGGTTGATGCCATTACTGGCAAACCCAAGATTGTGCTGAAGTGGAGTCCTCCGCGCACTATGTCAAGAATCCCTCTCAGGGAAATGCCACAGGACTTCTCTCCACACTTCAAATGGTGGTACTATGATTGGAGAACCGCTGAAGCTGTCATAGTGTTGAATAAAGAGGGCCAAATGGATACTATCAGGGTATTCGACCCAATGTGGCTAACCAACTTGTCTGCTAATGATGTCTATACATTATACAAGTGGCCACTGTTCTATGACACACAAGACATTGTACAAGCCCTCCAGTTCCAAAATGTTATACGACTTTGCTTTGCGTTCGAGATACACGCAGGAGTAACTAAAGAGGAGAAGTACAAGAAGTATAAGGAGGTGATGCAGAAGACAAGAGATTAGATAGATCTAGGTCCAAGGGGGAGTTTGTTAATGCATGTATGTCCCTAGATCATGATTTGTAATGTAATAGATCTTGTCTGTCTGATTATGATGTAATATGTAATGATTAATGAAATGATATGGATTGTTTATGATTTGTAATGTTTAATATTTCATTAATGAGTCGTGATTAAATTGATTGGGTTTATGAATGTTTGAATGAGTGCACATTATGTTATATTAATTAAAACATTCAAACTTAACTTAATGAAGTTCTCATGCGAATGGCCCATGCGAATGGACCACACGCATGAATAACTTCATACGATTGACTCAATCGCACGACTGAACCAGGAGACTGGATCAGTCGTATGATTGACACATAATATTGACTCAATCGCACGACTGAACACTCAGTCGTGCGGATGAATCAACCGCATGGTTCAATCGCACGACTGAACCATACTTATGGCCCAGTCGCACGATTGAATAATACTAACCTATAAATAGACCCAATTCGTGGAAAAACGTAAGCATTCATCCCATTACGATTCCAGACGTACCCTAGCCGTCCAGAAGCCTCCCAAATCGTTCTCCAAGTTCACAGAACACATCAGATCGGTTCCTAATCGATTTCTGACGTTGATTTCAATTCTTGATTGATTCATCGTGTGTTCTCACTGATTGGATCGCCAATCAAATAGGATTCCGCACTATTTGAGTTGGTTTAACACGCTAATCACTCGGTATTTCGTTCAAATACCAGGTCCTAACAGAATTCCTCCGTGCTTTGGCACCCAAGTCCTTCCTTCATATCTGTATGTACCATCGTCCCCTATCTCAAATTGCTTTTCCATTCCAGTCAATCCTTCTTCCTTTAATCTTCCTTCCTTTAATGCCTCGCTTTGAGCTTCTTTCAGTTTTACAATAAGGTTGGTATACACACTCATCCTTAAGGCTAGTACACGAAGAGGTTTTTCTCTTTCCTTTCGGCTTAACGCATCCGCCACAACATTGGCCTTACCGGGATGGTAGCGGATTTCGCACTCGTAATCGTTTAATAGCTCGACCCATCTTCTCTGACGCATGTTGAGCATCTTTTGGTCAAGGATGTGTTGCAAACTTCTATGGTCAGTGTAGATGATGCACTTTATGCCATAAAGGTAGTGCCTCCACATTTTGAGAGCAAACACCACGGCACCCAACTCCAGATCGTGCGTCGTGTAGTTCTTCTCATGATCATTCATCAGTCTAGATGTGTAAGCAATCACCTTGTTGCGTTGCATCAATACACATCCTAGCCCTTGACGCGAAGCGTCACAATAGACCACGAATAACTTCTCCTTAAGCGTTTCAAACGCCTCGTTCTGCTCTCGCTCCCATACAAAGGTTGTGTCCTTCTTGGTTAGTGCGGTCAAAGGTTGCACTATACGCGAGAAGTCTTTTATAAATCGTCGGTAGTAGCCAGCCAGTCCTAAGAATTGCCTTATCTCCGTAGGAGTTTCAGGAATCTTCCAATTCTTTATGGCCTCAATCTTGGAAGGATCAACTTGAATCCCATTCTCATTCACCACATGTCCTAAGAATTGGATCTGGCGTATCTAGAATTCACATTTCGAGAACTTGGCATATAGTTGCTCATTCTTGAGTAATTCAAGAATTAGCCTGAGATGCTTCTCGTGCTCGTCTTTACTTCGGGAGTAGATCAGTATGTCGTCAATAAACACGATCACAAACTTGTCGAGGTAAGGGCGGCAAACGCGGTTCATGAGGTCCATGAATGCTGCTGGAGCATTAGTCAGTCCAAAGGGCATGACCAAGTACTCATAGTGTCCATACCTAGTTCGGAAGGCCGTTTTGGGTATGTCTTCTTCTCTTATCTTCAGTTGGTGGTATCCTGACCTCAAATCTATTTTGGAGAAATAACTTGCTCCTTGCAGTTGATCAAATAGGTCATCTATTCTCGGAAGAGTGTAACGGTTCTTTATGGTCAGCTTGTTCAATTCTCTGTAATCAATACACATTCGCAGGGTTCCGTCCTTCTTTTTCACGACCCTATGGAGAGACACTCGGACGTATAAATCCCTTGTCCAGTAGCTCTTGAATTTGTACCATTAGCTCCTTCATCTCAGGTGGGGCGAGTCGGTACGGTACCTTGGCTACCGGTGCAGCACCAGGCAACAAATCTATCTGGAATTCGACTTGTCGGTTCGGGGGGAGTCCTGGTAGGTCTTCCGGAAACACCTTTGGGTATTCAGAAACCACAGGAATATCTTCGATCTTCTTCTCCTTTTGGGTCTTCATCACATAAACTATAAAAGCTGGACATCCCTTCATTAAGCTCTTGGTAGCTTTTAAGTGGGATATCATGGGGTATAGGGTGTTACTCCTTTCACCCTCTACCACTAACACTTCTTTGTCGCTCAACAGTATCTTTAGTAGACGCTCATCACATATGATTTCGACTCTATGCTTCGCTAGCCAGTCCATACCCACAACCACATCAAATCCTCCTAACTTAATGGGCATCAAGTTTATCCTAAACATATTCCCCTTTAGATTCAGCGGGCAATCCCTAATGATTGCGTTAGTTTCTAAAATGTTACCGTCAGCTAATTCTACGGTAAACGTATCGGTCAAGGCACACGCGTCTAAGTCAATCAATGGCCTAAAAGTACTAGAGATAAAACTAGCAGTCGCTCCAGTATCGAATAGTACAGTAGCGGGATGATTGTTTACAAGGAACGTACCGTTGACCACGTCAGGTTCCCTACGAGCTCCTGCTGGGTCCATTACGAAAGCTCTTCCCTTAGGCTTGTTGTGCTTGGCATCCTTGTCTCTACCCAGCTTAGGACACTTGTTCCTCATGTGCCCTGGATCTCCACATTCATAGCATTGTTTTCCTGGTGCGTAAGTACAGTCTTTGATTAGATGGCCTTTTCTCTTGCACCTAAAACAGGGCATCGGGTTACATTCCCCTTGATGATGTAACTTGCACTTGTTGCAAAATGGGCTTGTCCTCGAATACAATCTCCGGTTCTTGCTTCCCTGATCATCGCGCCTCGCACCTTCAGAACTCTTTCTACCTGACCCACTACTACTTCCAACCGCTCTTTTCACTTCAAACCACTTCCTTTTCTCACCAACAAACTTCCTCTTCTCATCAGCCCTTGCTTGTTCAGTCCATCCAGCCCTAATTAAGTCATCAGTCAAACTGCTGGTAAGGTCGACAGCAGCTTGTAGGGTTAAAGGCTGGGAGGAACGGACCATTCCCCTAACTCTTGGGTGTAGTCCCCAGATGAACCGTGCTACACCTTTGTCTTCAGGCGTCACCAGATGTGGAACAAGTCGGGATAGGGCTAAGAAACGATTGATATATTCTGTGTAGTTGGGACCTTTCATCTCCAAGCTTAAAAATTCTGTCTCCAGCTTCTCGAGTTGATTGATGGGGCAATATTTGTTGGTCATAAATCAAGAGAGCAAAGTATGAACAAAAACCATGAATGGGGTTTCTCTCTGGGCGACTTAGGGTTTTCGTTGCGATCTTGATTTCTGTCCAATCTTGATCGATTTTCTTGCTTTCTTGATCCCAATCATTGATTTCCAATTACGTATAACAGCCTGTGATTGTGTAACTACACAGTAGGAGCTCTGTTAGCGTTTCTTGGTGTCTTTTGATTAGGGTTTTTCGTTTTTGATTAGGGTTTCGTTTTTAATAGTTCTTGATCGTTAGATTCTGGATCTTGATTGCTTAGAGGGTCTGTCACTGATCATGGCTATTGATTATAGCTTAGTTAGATTGGTACGAATCTCTTTAACCTTTTAAAGACTAGTTTCTTGATCAAGATTAGGGTTTTGATATTTTAGGTTTGTTCTTTCTTGATGGATTCTTCTAAGTTGGCTGCAAAAATAACAAATGTGGATGGTACTATAAACGTAAGACGTATCTTGAAGAAGACTTCATCAACAAACGCCGCGGTTGGGAACGGTAATCACAAGAATGATGGAACGGCTGCTAGGGTGACATCTCCTAGGGTTCTTGCCATGCAAACCCACATGCAAAAGGGTGATGGGGTGTCTAAACCCTTAAACCCTAATGCCACGGGAGTGCATGGTAAGTCTTCAAACTCTATGGAGACTGAACATGTAAAGGAGGATCATCTTGTGGATTCTATTGTGGATGGTGGAGTTAAGGATAAGCCATCAACGGAGGGTGACATGATAAACCCTAATCAGGGTTTACCAAGTTCCACTAACAATGGTTCATCAGTGAAGCCATCGTTCTTGGACAAGGTTGTTACGGGGATAGAGGTTCAGAAGGAGAATAGAAAGGTTAATTTTCGTTTCTTGAACCCTACGGTAGAAGCAAATGATGTGGATGTCGTGCTCTCCAAGGAATCGGTAAGAAGAGTTGAAGAAAAGTTGATGTTTACCCTCTACGGGTATTTCTTGGGTAGTAGAGAGCCATTCCCGGTGGTAGACCATTATGTCAAGATCAATTGGAAGAAATTTGGGATTCAAAAAGCTATGATGAACTCTGAAGGATTCTTTTTCTTTAAATTTGCAAATGAAGAAGGTATGTTAGAAGTTTTGAAGAGTGGTCCATGGATAGTTCAAAATAAACCGATTTTCCTTAACATTTGGACTCCTACGGCTGATTTATGCAAAGAGGATAGACAATCGGTTCCCATATGGACCAAGTTACATAATGTTCCTTTGGCGGCATATACGGATGAAGGGTTGAGCTTAATAGCAACAAAGCTTGGTTCTCCAATCTTGTTAGACTCTTATACTTCAGATATGTGTCTTGATTCATGAGGTAGAAGTAGCTATGCTAGGGCTCTCATAGAAGTATCGGCTGTTAATGTTCCCAAGAAATCCTTAAGGTTAGCCATTCCTGATCCGTATAGTGAGGAATATAGTAAAGTTACTATTGATGTGGAGTACGAATGGAGACCTCCAAGATGTGGATTTTGTGGGGTATTTGGTCATGGGGAAGGAGGATGTTTAAGGAAGCAAAAGTTTGAAAAGGAACAACAAGATCAGAAGAAGAAGGAGAAAAGTGTGGCGGATGAGGAAGGATTTGTTGAGGTTAAAGGCAAAAAGGTGGCTAGAAAGGGTGTTGTTATTAACAACCCTAAACCAAAATTTGAATATAAACCAATTAGAGCCAAACCGAGTGATGAAAAGAATTCTAATTCGGCTGGATGTAGCAACTCTTTTGAGGTTTTTGGGGATGATTTTCATGAGAATCTTGAGGTAAACGCTTATACTAGCGTGGAGAACACTCAAACACTTGGAAGCAATCAGTCTAAGGATGACAATAATATGGAAGAATGTACTCTTGGGTCGAATGGGCAGCAAGATAGGGGGTCGTCCTTGACCAATGGCTCCCGGATGGAACCTAACATCAAACAAGGGGCAAGCACTCCTTTGAATACATGTTTAAATGATTAATCTTGCATCTTGGAACATTAGGGGGCTGAACCGACCCCTAAAACAATCGGAGGTTCGTCAAGTCGTAAAGGAGAATAAGTTGTCTATTTGTGCTATCTTGGAATCGCATGTGGAGATTAGTAAGCTTACTCAGGTATGTCGATCGGTATTTCGTAATTGGGAATGGACTTCAAATGGTCATGTGTCTAATAAGGGTACACGGATAATTCTTGGTTGGGATTCGAATGTTTGTGACGTTATGGTATTGTTTAATGATCCTCAAGTTATGCATGTGCAAGTCTTCTTGAAGCAACAAGGTAGATGTTTCTTTTGTTCCATAGTATATGCTGCGAATTACTATATAGAAAGGAGGAAACTGTGGAATTTACTTATACAACATGGAAGTATCATTAGATTGGAGCCGTGGGTTGTATTGGGTGATTTTAATTCAGCTTTGAACCTTGAAGATAAATCAGTTAGCTCGTCTAAAATCACCATTGCTATGAGGGAGTTTTTAGAGTGTGTGGATCAAATTGGCATTTTTGACATAAACAAAGTTGGTATGCATTATACTTGGTCTCAAAAACCAAAGAAAGGGGTTGGATTATTAAAGAAGATTGATCGTATTATGGGAAATATGGTGTTTGTGGATCAATTTCCAGACTCGGTTGCTTTGTTTCAAACTTATAGAATCTCGGATCATTCTCCTTGCGTTCTAAAATTAGCTAAAGATCAGAAGAGTAAACCAAGACCATTTAAGTTCACAAATTTGTTAATTGAGAGCCCGGTTTTCCTTGAAGTAGTGCAAAAGGGTTGGACCGTAGACATTAGAGGTGTCAATCAGTTTTGCCTTGTTAAAAGGCTTAAACTTTTGAAGCCGGTATTCAGGAAAATGTTGTTTGACAAGGGGAACCTGCATAAACGTGTTGTTGAGTGTAGGGCTAAGTTGGATGATCTTTAACGTGCTATTGACGCTGACCCGTTTAATGAAGCCTTAAGAGATCAGGAGTCCAAATGCTTGGAGGAATTTCAAGAGTGGTGCTTATGGAAGAGAAGTTCTTGAAGCAAAAGTCTAAAGTTAATTGGTTGAACGTGGGAGACTCCAATACGAAATTTTTTCACTCCGCTCTCAAATCAAAAAACTATAGAAGTCATATAGATTTAATTATGGGTTCAGGAGGGGTTTTACAAGGGGAGGACATCCCGAAAGCTTTTGTCAAACACTATGAGGACTTTTTGGGATGTCAAGGAGATACCGAAGGGACACCGCCGGTTGACATGTTTACCAAAAAACTTGAAGAGCACAAGGCTAATTGGATGGTTAGAAGGGTTACTACAGAAGAGATTAAGAGTGTGTTCTTTAATATGGGTGATGATAAAGCTTCGGGTCCTGATGGATATACAGCCGCGTTTTACAAGAATGCTTGGAATGTTGTTGGTGAGAGTGTGGTTAATGCTATAAAAGATTTTTTTTAATACATGCAGACTGTTACAAGAGATCAACCATACATTGATAGCTCTGATCCATAAGGTTAGCATTCCTTCTTTGATTACAGACTATCGTCCGATATCATGTTGTAATGTTTTATTGAAGGGGATTACAAAGATCATAGCCAATCGGATCAAAGGGGATCTTGACTCTATTGTCTCGATTAATCAATCGGCCTTTATTCCGGGAAGGAGAATATCAGACAATATTATGCTTGCGCAGGAGTTGTTGTTTAATTATCATCGAAATCAAGGACATCCTAGGTGTGCTTTCAAAGTTGATATCCAGAAGGCATATGATACGGTCGACTGGAGGTTCCTCCGAAGGGTTTTAGAGGGGTTTGTTTTCATCTTAGAATGGACGAATGGATTATGACTTGTGTTTCCACAGCTTCGTTTTCCTTGAGTATTAATGGAGATGTTCATGGTTACTTTAGAGGTAAACGGGGTCTTCGACAAGGTGATCCCTTGTCCCCGTATATCTTTACCCTAGTCATGGAAGTTCTTACAATCATCTTACAAAAGGAATGTACCATTGACCCTTTGTTTCGATTTCATCACTTGTGTGATCATCTTCGAATGCTAACCTTTGTTTGCAGATGATCTATTTTGTTTACAAGAGGTGATGATAATTCGATTGGTGTTATGCTAAAGGCTCTAAGAAATTCTCAAAGCTTTCGGGTTTGGTCCCTAGCACTAGCAAGTCTACTGTTTATTTTTGCAATGTGCCTAGTGGAGTCAAGGAGAGATGATGATGGAGGTGGCGTTTGAAGAAGGGAGTTTTCCGGTTCGTTATTTAGGTGTGCCACTCACTACATCTCGTTTGATTTATAGGGATTGTAATGTTCTTATTGAGAAAATCGATCAAAGGCTGTCAAGTGGAGGAATAAATTCTTATCCTTTGCGGGAAGGCTCCAATTAATCAAGTCGGTTGTTTCGTCTATGCACATTTACTGGTCTATGGTCTTTGTGTTACCAAAGAGATTGATGGATGATTTGGAGGCCAAAATGCGAAATTCCTATGGTCTCAAGATGCTAAAGTTCATACCAAGAGTAAGGTTGCTTGGAAAGGGTTTGTCGGCCTAAGGAGGAAGGGGGATTAGGTATCGCAGAATTATTAATTCAAATGTTGCTCTAATGGTGCATCATATCTGGAGCATTTTGGTGAGAAGAAAGTCGCTATGGGGTGGAATGGATCTATGTGAATCGGCTTAGAAATTCTTGTTTGTGGAATCACAGACCTCCGGGGAATTCATGTTGGAGCTGGAGACTGCTTGTTAAAATCTGCCCTATTATCAAACCCTTTATATGGTTGAAAATAGGGAATGGTCAAGGTACGTTGGCATGGCATGATACTTGGTTTCAAGGGGGTCCTATATCCTCTATTTTAACGCCTAGGCAAATCTCTAATGAAGGATTTTCTCTTATGACTAAGGTTAGTGAGTTAAGGTGTAATAATCAATGGATAATTCCTCAAATTTGGCTTGATAATCATCCTCAAATTCAGAATATTCTGAATATTCCCGTCTCGGAGTCTAGCAACCAAGTTTTATGGAAGAACGGGGACAAGTTGATGAAGTTCTCCTCTTGGGCTGTTTGGGATTCGATTAGAGAGAGAGGGGATAAAGTTGATTGGGCTCGGGTGGTTTGGTTTTCTCATGGTATTCCCAAACATTCCTTTATCTTGTGGCTTGTTATGCATAAGAAGTTGTGGACTCAAGATAGAATGTTAGCGTTGGATTGGAAGAAGGGATTTATGAACATGATGTGTTGTGTTCTTTGCTACAAAAACCATGATTCTCATTCTCATCTTTTCTTCAATTGCGAGTACTCTTCAAAAGTTTGGAGACGTGTTACATCTCAAGTTGGTTTAGTCACGGCTGTGGATTGGGAGGGTATTTTGGAGTGGCTGTTGGAGTTTAAAGGTAACCGAGTGGATATGTTCATTAGTAAGCAGCTTCTTGCGTCCTCGGTTTATTTATTTGGATTGAAAGGAATGCTAGGCTTTTTAATCATAATGTTCGGCCTCCAGAATTACTTGCAAAGTGTATTTTGGAAACGATACATTACAAGATTATGGGGCTTCCTTGGAAGGATCAAGCAAACTTGGCGGATAGGATGGTTCGATGGAGATCTCTTGATCAGCAACATGGCAACAATTAATAGATATTAGTTGATTGGTTAGCCTGATTATGGTTGGTAGTTTGGTGCTTAGTTTCTTTGCTTTGTTTTTGTTTCCTTTAGTAGGGGCATGTCCCTCTAAAGAACTAGTAAAGGCTCTCTTTACTACTTGTATTGTTTGTTCGTATGAAATATAGAATCACCGGGGTAACCCTTTACCCAAAAAAAAATATTTGTTGGTCATTAGCTCTAGGAATTCAGTCCAGCCCATTCGATTAGCCACATTTCTTCCACAGCTTTGAGTAATTGACTTCCACCATTCAAGGGCTGATCCCTTGAGAGATTGTGATACAAACCTCACCATATGATCCATCTTGCACTCGCTAATGTCCAAGACAGCTTCCATTTCGTCAATCCATCTGTAAGTCTCTATAGCACCCTCGGTGCCATAGAAGTCCTTAGGCTTACATGCCATGAAGGTCTTATAGGAGCATCCATTCTTTAACGCCTCGGCTTCTTCGTCGTGGCCCTCATCGTTCACCGGCCGATCATTACTAGTAGTGTTATCCCGGTCTGCATTTATCTGTGCAATAATAGTCGGAATGGCATTAGCTAATTGTTGAGCTACGAGGTTAGCAATTCTTTCGTCACTCTCTTGATTAGCATTTTCCTCGTGGGGAGTCCCTGGTGGAGTAGGTTGGCTTCCAGTCTGCCTCGCTTCCTCACGGCGGCCCCTAGTGGCTCCTCGCCGTCCAAACCGTGTTCCTCTGCGAGTCGGCATTCTGATAGTATCACAAATAGATTCGTTTAGCATCTCAAATTTGTTTCGAATAGCCTATGCATCATTACCCTATTACCATGCCTCGGAAAGAGGGATCATGGCATGCACATATGTATTTACAACCCACTAAGGAAATCTTACAAAGTCCAAATCAAACATGACATAACAGTTAGACAACCAATTAGAAAAAGGCACAGACCAATTTCAAGGCACAACACAACATATAGCAATTTAATACAGACAGTTCAATAAATCTAGCATCCCAACAAACAGTTCATAATAGTATCATCCAGCAAAGTAGAATCAGAGTCAAGCTCTTACAATTTGGAAGGTGCCATCACCCCCATGATAATAATAATAATAGTATCGAATAATAATTTAAATAGTTTCCTTCTACTGTCTAGAGACAGATAATCCTGCTGAGTACTCCTACTCTCACGTCCACTTTTTCTTCAGCCATCCAAACCATCCTGTACTCTTCTTCCTCTGCTCCTGCTCCAAACGCTGCACTCCTTGCGTAGCCATCATAGCCTGGAATTGAGCAGACTGGGAGGTTCGAGTGGCGTGCTGAACAGTCAACTCATGACGGCGAAGGGTCCTCAAGATCTCATCCAATGTCGCATCAGAGGGTCCTACATCACTTGCCCGGCGACTCGACTGGGAGTACCTATCACCAGCCAGTACGCTAGGGCCGTCATACATACTATGTCTCGGCAGCATCAGGTGCTCGTCACGTGGGTCAAACAGTGGAGGTACCGAAGTCGGAATCCTAACAGGCGGGGGAGGAGGAGGAGGCATCCTAAAGGAGAGGATCCTGGCCTAACACTTTTGCGAGGTCGGGTGACAGTACGCGCACCCCTATTTCCAATAGGTGGGATGGGTGAGAGGGTCGGAGCAGCTACTTGAGGAGAGTGGGAACGCGTTCGGCTTCGGGAAGGTGATGTGGAGGAAGAGTCCTCGGAAGCTTCTGTGTCTTCTGACGTGACGGATATCCACCCTGGATGTCCGCATCTCCGGAGGTACGCTTCATACTCTGTCTGAGGCTTCGCCCTTCTCAGGGTTCTGGTAGGAGTGGTCTCAGTGTCGGGGTGAGCAAGCGCCTTTCCTTTATCAGCCATAGACGTTGTCCTGTAAGAAATACATCATGAGTAATTTGGTTTCTCATAGCTCATGATTATAATAATAGTACTAGTAATAGTAGTGATGGCAATAGTATCTGTTATTCCAACATATAGCTGTCCGTGTTGCCCAAATTAATAGTCTCTTCAAATAGTATCAGATAACATAGTTCATCATAAAAAAAATCATTAAAATCCCCTTTTTTGAAATTAGTTTCAAAATCATCAATATAAATCAGAGAAGTTCAATCATAACCTAAAGATCAGTGATGGAAATTACGCGTCCGGTAAATTCATGATTACGTTGATCAAGTGTAATCATCAGTTTACCCAACCCGATCATCCCAACACTTCCCCCAAGGACAGTCCTAGGGTATCAGGGTTGTAGCCTAGGGTCTACTATGGTATTCCCGGCTTCTCTACAACCTTTGGCTCTAATACCAATCTGTCACACCCCGGGCCCAGGTAGGGTGGGACGTCATAGACTAGCAACAATATATGGCAGCGGAAACAAACCATTACAAGAGCTCAAAGGAGAGAATATCACATGGCATTAATGTTTTAAAAAGATACCGGGGCTAGAAACAAATCAAGCCCCCAAATAAGTTTTACAATCACCCATAAAAATAAGTTGTACTTGTTCAACACAAACATGAAATTGTTCAAATGGTTCATTAAGAAAATATGCCAATGCCATGGTCGCGGGGATAGGTCTAGGTCTTCACAACAGCTAGGATTTTCTTCATACTTTACCTGAAACATGCTCAAAAGAAATTTGTGTCAACTAAAAAGTTGGTGAATTCAAGTGCTTAAAGTTTAAAAACAAAAGGACTTAACAAATCCTCCTTTGATTAAAAAGAAAATAATCATTGT
Organism: Flaveria ramosissima; assembly: GCA_025215565.1. Classification (NCBI taxonomy): domain Eukaryota; kingdom Viridiplantae; phylum Streptophyta; class Magnoliopsida; order Asterales; family Asteraceae; genus Flaveria; species Flaveria ramosissima. The sequence goes on along the minus strand of CM046045.1, from coordinate 70,435,437 downwards.
TTAAACGTCATGGGGAAAATCATAATCAACCCTGCACTCAGTCCCGGTTGGCCTCTTCTAAAGTTGTGTTTAACCGGATATTCCCGAAGGAAGAATTGAGCCCCAAACCAGTGAACCCTACCTGCCCGGATGGTTCACCATAGTTTCTTAACAAAACCTGTTACATGCCACAAACGACCCCTTAGGATCTCAGTGGGGTAACCTTCCTGGAACGGAAGCCACTGTGTGTAGGGGATTCCCCAAATAGATCTATTCATATAAAACAAGCGGTTCACGAAAGAATTAATGATCATGATATAAGTATCAGCAGGTAACTATAAATCCCACATACAATCATCAAGTAAAGCACAATTATAGTTCATAAATAACAGAGCATGTTTCATCCCAAAACAATAGTAAAAAGGGGGATCACTAGAACTCACCTTAGGTTTCAAGTCAAAAAGTCTCTTGGTGTGCTGGGAGTGTCTCAAGTCTAGCACCCTAACATGTACATATTAAATAATAATCTACTGCCCTAAACTCATTTAAGGTGCAACAATAGTGTCAAGAGTTTAGCTATTGGGTAAGGCTTTGGTTTCGTGAAGGTTCGTATAAAAAGTTTCCTTTTATGGCAGGTCAAGGTTTCTTCATGAAAATTGGGATTTTTACCTCATTAGGTTAAGTATATTAAGAAATTTTGTTGTTCAAGTGATTATTGGCTTCCTGGAAGTCGGTTATTAAGCTTGGTAAAATTTTACAGTTTAGTCCCTCAAGTTTCAAAATTGACAGTTTCTACCCTCAAGTTAGGTTTCTTGTCCTTTATGACACTTAAGACCAAAAATCAGATTCTTAGAGTAATATTATACTTATTATAGAGTAAGTGTTTCAAAATTTTAGTTTACGGGTCCGATTTTTAAAAACTATGCGTTTAACGCTCCCAGTTACGGTAAAAACCGGAGAGTTTTAACCATTAATTTAGGGTTTTCATAAATTTGAATCTTGGACCAGTAGGTATCATCTAAAAGACATTTTTATAAAGTTTAATTCCTTAGGTTGTGAAGTTTGGCCTTTAATAGTTGAAAATCTCGTTTTTACGTTTGACCTGTTAAAACGCAGTTTTGACCGTGTTTGACCATTTAAAGCTTGTTTGACCAATTTTTCAAGTCCTTTAGTTTTTTATTACTTAACTTACTGAAATCATATGATTTTTATAAATCTTAGCTTTGAACTCCATTTTTATGGATTTTTCTCAAAAACGATGCTCGGTTAGTACCCTTTTTTAGTTAAAACGTCATTTATTTGTTCCTTTGACCACTTAAATTACCCATTGACTCCAGAACACTTTATTTATCATTTTTAAGTCTGGAATACTTTTCAAGAGTGTTAAATCCATATTTTTACTATTTTTAAGGTTGTTTTACCATGTTTTCGGGTCCCGAAATCAACCAAAATAGGTCTAATCTTAACATGTCCATAAGTTCCAGAGATTAACCACTTGTTACTACCTTAACATTCATCAAAACATTCTGAAATTTAGGTCCAAACTCACGGCTAGGTTCCCCATTACAACAATGAGTCATTAACTTAGTGATTTAGCCATAACTAACCATAACACATGTGTAAATCGTTGCAACTTGTAGTTTAAACCTTACCAAAGCTCCATTAACTTTAAATCCAGATTATTAAGATGTTACCAAGTCGTTTATGAGCAGGTTATAAGCCTTGGTTAAGAGTGTTTTCAAACAAGTGCTTAGCTTGCAATATATACATCTTGTAAAAATGAAGGCTTGTGAGGTGTAACTTGTCTTAAAACCATACATCCACGTGCATCTTCTTTTATAACTTTTTAAATCAGGTTATTAGGAGTTCATTTATTCATTACAAAGCAGGTTATACGTTTTGGCTTCAAGAGTTACAAGATCTACAAGATAGATGGTGCAAAAGTCCCAAAAATAGGGTTTTCATGGTGGAAATCGGTTTCCACCTTAGATATGACAAGAATAACGAGTGAGATACCTCTTGTGAAGTTGAAAGCTCCTCAAGAACAAGGTAGTGGTGTCGGGTTTCTGCTCGAGGGGAGGAGTTTTTAAAAGAGATATGAAAGAACACATGGAAAAAGACCATTTTCGGGTGTCATGAACTTACACTTGATGTTGTTCACGTTTTGGAGAGTGTAGATGGTCTTGAATGGCTCGAATCTCCTTGGACAAGGCTGGAGAATCTTCTACAAAGCTTGGAAAGGTCGAACAACAGGTAGAAGTGTGTCCAAACTCGCGGATATGGTCACCTTCTTGCGGTTCTTCGGTTGGCCGATTTTCCTTGATGTTGTTCTTGCGATTTTGGGGCTGGATTTGAGAGAGTTTTTGGGAGTGTTTGCAAGGTGTAGAGGAGGAGATCAGCTGGTGTTCGAATAAGAGGGGAGAGGAGAGAGTGTTGAGGTGAGGTGTGTAAGTATGCATGAGAGAGCAGTGGTGGGTGTGGTGGTGGTGTAGAGAGGAGGAGAGTGGAGGGAGAGGGGGCGGCCGAGTTTGGCTTGTAGTGAGGGTTTTGGATTTAATTTTTAATTACAAATAATTATTATGTAGGGTAGTTTTGTAGTATTAGGTATAATATATTGTTTAGTGGATGGTGTTAATTGAGGTATCTAGTGCATGTCCATGCATGCATGGGCCGAAAATATGAGAGTGTGAGTGTGTAAGCTCACATTTAAATTGTTTTCTCTTGAGATAAATTTTATAAGGGTGACTAGTCAACATTCCCGGAACACTAATTTTTTTTAAAAGGTAAAAACCTAAATTAACTAAAAGTCAATAATAAAAATCATATGAAACCATAATTTGAATCAAGTAACAAGAATTGTTTCCAATTTCATTGTAGGGTTGAATAGTTTCAATTATTAGCACTCATAAGATGGATAATGATGCAAGTAATTTAGGGTTAGGATAACAACCTAGAGGCCGGTTGTCACAGGAGTTTTGATTCTTAAGCCTTCTTAACACACTTGTGAACCAATCTAAACATATTTGATCATGATCATCATTGGAATCACACTAATTATTCACAAATGGAACGTAGTTTCTATTCTTTAAATCAAAACCAGAACCAAACCTGAAACCACACGAATGACACTTGAAATCAGTCCACTCCGGCCCAAAACTCATCGACAAGACTACACAACCCACTTCGAACACTCTCGCCTCGAAAAACAACCGATTCATTCAAAATGACAATTGTGGATCCATAGAATACTTAATTTACCATTTAAGAAAGAAAACGACCTGTAAAGATCCAAGAAACTACTCGTATTTACTCAATAAGAATGGAGAATCAAATTACACTAGCGGAGTGAAAGTAATCAAATGTCAAACAAGAAAAGCAATGTTTGATCGATGAAAAATAACTCAAATCAAGGTAACACGGCCAAGTAGATATGATTTACTTGCATTTTAGTCAAATTTGTGCAACATTAGAGTGGTGCATCAAATTACTCAAGAATGCTTAACTAAATACATTAGAAAGGAATTAGTTATTTCAAATCTTAAACTACAATAGTTCTCGCATAAATAATCTTTTGCTTTCTCTAACAACCTCCAACGCTATGGAGTTTTATTTCTTAAGCCTTCTTAACACACTTGTGAACCAACCTAAACACATCTGATTATGATCATCATTGGAATCACACTAATTATTCACAAATGGAACGTAGTTTCTAGTGTTTTAAATCAAAACTAAAACCAAACTCGAAACCACACAAATGACACTTGAAATCAGTCCACTCCGACCCAAAACTTATCGACAACACTCCACAACCCACTTCAAACACTCTCGACTAGAAAAAGAACCGATTTATTCGAAATGACAATAGTGGATCCATACAATACTTAATTGACCATCTACGCAGGTAAACGAGGTTTAAAGAACCAATAAAATACTCGTATTTACTCAATAAGAATGGAGGATCAAATTACACTAGCGGAGTGAAAGTAATCAAACGTTAACCAAGAGAAACAAAGTATGATCTATGAAAAAGAACTCAAATCAAGATAACACGACCAAGCAAATATGATTTACTTTTATTTTAGTCAAAATTGTGCAACAACAGAGTGGTGCATCAAAATATTCATGAGTGCATAACTAAATATATAAAAAAGGAACTAGTTATAACAAAACATTAAACTACAATAGTTCTCGCATGGTTAGTCTTTTGCTTACTCTAACAACCTATAACACTATGGAGTTTTGATTCTTAAGCCTTCTTAACACACTCGTGAACCAATCTAAACACATCTGATTATGATCATCATTGGAATCACACTAATTATTCACAAATGTAACGTAGTTTCTATTCTTTAAATCAAAACCATAACCAAACCTAAAACCACACGAATGACACTTGAAATCAGTCCACTCCAGTCCAAAACTCATCGACAACACTCCAGAACCCACTTCAAACACTCTAGCCTTGAAAAACAACCGATTCATTCAAAATGACAACTGTGGATCCATAGAATACTTAATTCACCATCTACGCAAGGAAACAAGGTGTAAAGAACCAAGAAACCACTCGTGTTTACTCAATAAGAATGGAGAATCAAATTACACTAGCGGAGTGAAAGTAATCAAACATTAAACAAGAAAAGCAATGTTCGATCGATGAAAAATAACTCAAATCAAGGTAACACGGCCAAGTAGATATGATTTACTTGTATTTTAGTCAAATTTGTGCAACATTAGAGAGGTGCATCAAAGTACTCAAGAATGGTTAACTAAATACATTAGAAAGGAACTGGTTATAACAAAACATTAAACTACAATAGTTCTCGCATGGATACTCTTTTGCTTTCGCTAACAACCTCCAAGGCTATGGAGTTTTACTTCTTAAGACTTCTTAACACACTCGTGAACCAATCTAAACACATCTGATTATGATCATCATTTGATACTACTAATTATTCACAAATGTAACATAGTTTCTAGTGTTTATATCAAAACCAAAACCAAACTTGAACCACACGAATAACGTTTAAAATCAATCCACTCCGACCCAAACCTCATCAAAAACACTCCACAACTCACTTCAAACACTCTTGACTCGAAAAACAACCTATTCATTCGAAATGACAACAGTGGATCCATACAATACTTAATTGACCATCTACGCAGGTAAACGAGGTATAAAGAACCTAGAAACTACTCGTATTTACTCAATAAGAATGGAGGATCAAATTACACTAGCGGAGTGAAAGTAATCAAACATCAAACAAGAGAAACAAAGTTTGATCGATGAAAAATAACTCAAATCAAGGTAACACGACTAAGTAAATATGATTTACTTTTATTTTAGTGAAAATTGTGCAACAATAGAATGGTGCATCAAAATATTCAAGAATTCAAAACTAAATACATAAGAAAGGAACTAGTTATAACAAAACATTAAACTACAATAGTTCTCACTGGATAGTCTTTTACTTACTCTAACAACCTGTAATGCTATGGAGTTTTGATTCTTAAGCCTCTTAACACACTCGTGAACCAATCTAAACACATTTGATTATGATCATCATTGGAATCACACTAATTATTCACAAACGGAACGTAGTTTCTATTCTTTGAATCACAACCAGAACCAAACCTGAAACCACACGAATGACACTTGAAATCAGTCCACTCTGGTCCAAAGCCGATGGAATGCACACAGAAACCACAACCATTCGGTCGCCCCTTAACCGCATACCATCACCACTATGCTCTCGGTTACAATCACCACTCTCTTATCTTTCGGTTTAACCGAACACCACCAGTTACACTACTCTCGGATACCACTACAACATCATCATAATCCAACACCATCATCTTTCAAACCAAACCTTTGCAAGAAGCTTACGACCTTGGAAGCTCAAGACATCCACATAAGTTGGAGAACCGGAGAAGAAGCTACAATCAGCTATCATAACCCTCTCCTTCTGTCAACATCAAGGTTTCATTCCTTAAATCATAACTAGTTAAGATTACAAAGGCTATATATGTGTTTAAATAAACACATATGACTAACCCTTATGATTTAACATTCAAGATCTTCATGAATCTTACAAATACATCAACCCTATTTAAAAAGCAGTAAGGAAGGTTTTATATGTCTAAAATAAATAAAGATAACCAAAGATTATATAAAAGAAATTATCAACAAAGGATTAAAAATTTATGTGCAACTTGTTGAATTCAGTTTATTATGTTATTTACTATGATTGTGGGAACAAACACTGAAAATATGTTTAGCATATTAAGAAATATAGTTCTGGAAATTTTGATGCCATTATTATGAGTAAAATAATTTATATAAATTATCTAAGTATTTAAAAGAAAAATTCATGCTGGAAGAACCGACCTTGGCAAATGTGAGGAAAAATTATATATTAATTATTACAATTTATAAGACTTGCAGAAAAAGTTTCGTGACCTAACTCAAAGATATGCCTAAGTTATGGATTTTTAAAGTTTCTGCTAACTAAAAATCGGGAAAAATACTTAAACTGTGAAATAAATTGTGAAAAGTTTATAGAAAATATGAAAATTAGAATAGAACAGCCTACATAAAAATAGGAATTTTTGGACATATTTTGATATTTTTACTGAATATTGGTAAAATGATAAAAATCATGAAGCCATGATTTGGGACTTGAGAAAATTTTGAGAATCTAAAAAAGTTGTGAAAAATATTCTGACCAAGTTTGGGAATTTTTAGAGGCCCGAAGGTATTTTTGATAAATTATTCAAATAATGTAAAAATTATAAAAAATAAACTGTAAATAATAGGAAAATGAAATTTTAATATATTATGTCTAGTTTTAGGACCCACTTACTGTAAAAATTTCGTGATGTATGCCCTAATATAATTTTTGAAATAAATTTTATAGTTTGAGGTGCTAAAAATGTTAAAGAAATGACATATTTTCTAAACTATAAATATTTTTGTTTATAGGTTATCATTTGGAGTAAGAGGTGAGATTCATAGCCCCATTTTTATTTTTATAAACTTTTGGGGGGAAAAAGCATACTGTTTTTATGAATTGATGCATTATTATTGAGATATACTGTCATTTATGTTACAACCATTAATTCGGATGTGGAACCGTTAGATAATATTGGTAGCGCTACTTAGGAAAATATTTCTTGCACCAACAGGATGAGTGTTGTGATGCTATATTATCTGATTTATGAATTATGTTATGACAGTTATGGATGATCTGATTATTAAGTAAGGTTTGGTTGTATCTGATGCATCAATAAAATTTTGCTTAAGATAAACCTGTGAACTCACCAACTTTATGTTGACTTATTTGAGTATGCTTTTTCAGGAATTCATCATGACTAACAGCTTAATGTTCTCTTTTGATGTGTATAACGTCTGAGGAGAAATAATGGGAAAAGTCTGTGTGAATCTAACTGTGAATATGTATGATCTCAGCCTATCGGTGACGCGCATTTCCACCGTTACTGAAGATGTAGCAGTTAGATAATATGTTTGTAATAGGATTATATTTTGATCAAATTTTGACTATTATGATTTGATGTAATCCTAACTATAATATTATGTTATGAATTATGTTATGTATGTCTTCTGCTGTTGTGCTATTTGTTAAAATCTGTAAATAAATGAGTTCTGAACAAACAAGTCACACCCCAAGCATCTCAAGCTTCCGCCAGGATGTGACAGGTTGGTATCAGAGCCATTGGTTATAGAGAATTAGGTATCATAAAATGCCTAGACTATAACCATAAGCTTGTATTATGATATGCATGTTATGTGTATACGTAAAATTTTGTGATTTCATGAATATTCTAACATTACTTTTTAGTAAATTTAAAGGTAAAAATTTATTTATAACATGTGGAAATAAATGACTAACTATTTTGCTCAAAACTATAAATAAAAACTTTTTGTAGCTATGAGCACTGATAATTATCACAGTGAGACTAACCCATCTGAATATTCAGACCGTAGCAATTATAAAGAAATCACATCTGAACCCGAATCTCAGCAAGTCGTGGAAACTCCTCAAACTGAAATTGAAAATAACCATAAGCCAAAATTCTATGTCCGACGTGCACCAGTAACAATAGGAGGATATACAATTAAAACTCCCAGGAAAAAGGTACGACGAGGAGACAGATTCTAGGCTAAGCAAGATAAAGATACAGAAATACAAAAAGCTGACTCTCCCAAGAACGAGGAAAGAGAAACCAAAAGACAAAAGATGGGTTAGGACCAAATAACGACAGCTCAACAGACTCTTAAATAGCTTAAGAAAATCCAACAATGAATCAGGAGTATTCAGAAGGATGTTAAAGAATCGAAGGCACCCAAGAAAAGCATCTTTTCGAGGATATGGAAATGGGTTCATGGAAATTAGAATTACCTTCTAACTTTAACATGCAAAAATCCTTAATAAGAACTTAAATGAAATATATCTGTTATGTTTGGAATTATTATTTGTTATGTGTTAGCTAAAATACTATTAAGAATTTAAAATTCTTTTAACATTGACTACAATTAACTATAGAAAATCATGCCGCCAAGAAGGAACACACAGCCCGTAAGAAGAACGGCGCGAGTAGGACGACCTAGAACCAGGCTCCGAGAAGAAACTCATGTAAACACAACCACCAATGAGGATGATAGAATCTCACGATTAGTAACACAACAGATAGAGGCTGCTATACCCACACTAGTAACCCAGCTTCAACAAAACCTAAACCTTGGAACTGCGACACCAGGTAACGAAATACCCATAGACAACACCATGAGAGGACAACTGGAAGAAGAAACTATAACTGAAAAAGGATGCTCCTACAAAGCTTTTTATGTCATGTAGGCTCCGGGAATTTGATGGTAGAGGCGGAGCTATACAAGCCCTACGCTGGTTGGACGAGATGGAATCAACCTTAGAAATCAGTAATTGTGCCAAAAACAACAAAACCTTGTTTGTTTCGCATTCACTAAAGGGAGAGGCACAATCCTGGTGGAAAATGGAAATGCACACTAAAGGTAGGCGTGTTATGAATGGATTAAGTTGGGACAAATTCAGGGGTTTAGTAATAGAAAAATATTGTCCCTATAATGAAATAGAAAAATTAGAAACTGAATTCTTAGCACTAGAAATGAAAGGGGCAGCACATCGAGAGTACACTGACAGATATAATGAATTCTCAAGGCTAGTACCACACTTGGTGACCCCAGAAGCAAAAAAGATAGGGAGATATATTTGGGGATTAGTACCACAAATAAGAGAGCTAATGAAATCTGCTATGCCTAAAACTTTCCAAGATGTCGTAAGCCTATCAGGAAGCTTGACTGACGAAATGATAAGAAACGGATCCTTAAGTAACCTAAGATCAGGAGAGAAGAGGAAATGGAGTGATGATAACTCAGGAGGGAAGTTTAGAGGAAATTCCTAAAAAAGGATAGCCCGACAACCCACCCGAAACTTCTTAGGAATGAGACGGGAAAAGAAACCACAAGCCGAAAACCAGCCATGGTGCAGTACCTGTCAAAGATATCATCAGGGTAATTGTGCAATGATAATCTGTTACAACTGCAAGAAAAAGGGACTATATCCCGAGACTGTAAGAGCCCCACTAACCCAAAACCAGTCTGTTATCAATGTGGAAACGAAAACTACTTTCGAAACGAATGTCCACGACTGAAGGGTAAGGCTCTGGTCAACCAAAACAACCCTCGAGGAAGAGTTTTTGTAATACAAGCTGAAGAAGCTCGACACGAACTAGAGGTTGTAACGGGTACGTTTCCTATAAACAATCAGTACGCTACTGTGCTATTTGATACTGGAGCAACCCGTAGTTTTGTTTCAAACACGTTTAGACCAGTACTTGAACTAACCTCAGAAAAGTTAAATAAAAAATATATGATAGAACTAGCTGATGGTAAGATAATTGAAGCCTATAAAATCATTCCTAATTATACTATAAATCTAGATGAAAATTGTTTCAATATAGATCTGATTCCTATTGATTTAGGAGGATTTGATATTGTTGTGGGAATGGATTGGTTAAGTAAAAATCAGGCTGAAATAGTATGTAGCAAGAAAATGATAAGAATTCCTTTGATTAATGAAAATAGAACACTTTGTATATATGGTAAGAAACCTAGAGGTGTCATAAAGATAATTTCCTGTAAGAACGCACAAAAATGTTTAAGAAAGAAATGCTTAGCTTTCCTGGCTCATATTGTTGACACCAAAGTAGATAAAATAAACCTAGAAAGTGTTCCTATCGTTAATGAATATTCTGATATATTTCCTGATGAATTACCTGGTTTACCATCCCCTCGTCAAGTAGAGTTCAAAATTGAGTTAATACCAGGAACAACCCTTATCGCTAAGGCACCCTACCGTTTAGCACCCACAGAAATGAAGGAACTAATGAGCCAACTTCAAGAACTACTGGACAAGTAAGTTATACGTCCTAGCGCGTCACCCTGGGGGCACCCGTTTTATTTGTTAAAAAGAAAGATGGAACGTCTAGAATGTGTATAGACTATAGGGAACTTAATAAGGTAACTATAAAGAATCGGTATCCCCTATTCAGGATAGACGACCTATTTGACCAATTGCAAGGATCTAGTTACTTTTCAAAGATAGATTTAAGATCAGGATATCATCAGTTAAGAGTTTAGGATGAGGACATACCAAAAAAAGCATTCAGAACTTGGTATGGACATTATGAATTTCTTGTAATGCCATTTGGATTAACTAATGCTCCAGCTGTATTTATGGATTTAATGAATAGGATATGTAAGCCTTATTTAGACAAGTTTGTCATAGTTTTTATAGATGACATTTTAATCTATTCCAAATAAAAAGAGGATCATGAACAGCACTTAATGTTGACTTTGGAGTTGTTAAGAAAAGAAAAATTATATGCAAAATTCTCAAAATGTGAATTCTGGAAAAGGGAAGTGCAATTCCTTGGACACATAGTTAACCAAGAAGGTATACAAGTAGATCCAGCAAAAATAGAGGCTGTTAAGAAATGGGAAGATCCCAAAACACCAACAAAAGTACGCCAATTCTTAGGACTGGCCGGATATTATAGAAGATTCATAGAAAATTTTCGAGAATAGCTCAATCTCTGACTAAATTAACTCAAAAGGATAAGCCTTACATTTGGGGAGAAAAGCAAAAGGCTGCATTCGAAGTCTTAAAAATTAAATTATGTAGTGCACCTATCTTGTCATTACCGGAAGGGACTGATGATTTTATAGTATATTGTGACGCGTCTCGTCAAGGATTTGGATGTGTATTAATGCAACGGAGTAAAGTAATTGCCTATGCCTCCAGACAACTTAGGGGAAGTGAAAAGAATTAAACTACTCATGATTTGGAATTAGGAGCAGGTAGTATTTGCACTAAAGATCTGGAGACATTATCTGTATGGAACAAAATGTACAATATATACAGATCATAAGAGTTTACAGCATATATTTGATCAGAAAATGCTGAATATGAGACAAAAGAGATGGATAGAACTATTAAGTGATTATGACTGTGAAATCAAATACCCCCCGGGTAAAGCAAATGTAGTAGCAGATGCATTAAGTAGGAAAGCTAGAGTTAAATCATTATGGGTACGTGCCATGAGAATGGAACTACAATCAAATCTTTTAAAACAAATTTGGGAGGCCTAACAAAAAGGTAAGTTGGAGATGAAAGGACAAATAAAAGATTTGGAAGAAAGTGCAAATGGAATTTTAAAGTTCAAGGGAAGAACATGGATACCCGATAATGATATACTTAGAAGAATCATACTACAAGAGGCACATAAGTCGAAATATTCTGTGCATCCAGGAAATAACAAAATGTATAAAGATTTGAAAAGCCAATACTGGTGGCTCGGCATGAAGAGATCAGTCGGAGAATTTGTAGAAAGATGTGATACATGTTCAAGAGTTAAAGCTAAATACCAAAAACCTTCAGGATATCTGCAACAACCCGAGATCCCAGAATGGAAATGGGACCAGATCACCATGGATTTTATAACTAACTACCAAGAACCTCAAGTGGATATAACACAATTTGGGTTATAGTAGATAGATTAACCAAATCAGCACACTTCTTGCCAATTAGAGAAGATTATAAAATGGAGAAATTAGCAAGAATTTACATGCAGGAAATTGAGTCCGGACATGGAATACCCATGTCAATTATATCCGACAGAGACAGTAGATTCATATCTAAGTTCTGGCAAACCCTACAAAAAGCTTTCGGAACCCAAAAAAACCTTAGTATAGCATACCATCCGCAAACAGATTGACAACACTTCACAACATACTTCGAACACTCTCGCCTCGAAAAACAACCGATTCATTCAAAATGACAACTGTGGATCCATAGAATACTTAATTTACTATTTAAGAAAGAAAACGACGTGTAAAGATCCAAGAAACTACTCGTATTTACTCAATAAGAATGGAGAATCAAATTACACTAGAGGAGTGAAAGTAATTAAACTTCAAACAAGAAAAGCAATGTTTGATCGATGAAAAATATCTCAAATCAAGGTAACACGGCTAAGTAGATATGATTTACTTGCATTTTAGTCAAATTTGTGCAACATTAGAGTGGTGCATCAAAGTACTCAAGAATGCTTAACTAAATACATTAGAAAGGAATTAGTTATAACAAATCTTAAACTACAATAGTTCTCGCTGGGGTAGTCTTTTGCTTTCTCTAACAACCTCCAACGCTATGGAGTTTTATTTCTTAAGCCTTCTTAACACACTTGTGAACCAATGTAAACACATCTGATTATGATCATCAATGGAATCACACTAATTATTCACAAATGGAACGCAATTTCTAGTGTTTTATATCAAAACCAAAACCAAACCTGAAACCACACGAATGACACATGAAATCAGTCCACTCCGACCCAAAACTCATCGACAACACTCCACAACCCACTTCAAACACTCTCGACTAGAAAAACAATCGAGTCATTCAAAATCACAACTGTGGATCCATAGAATACTTAATTCACCATCTACGCAAGGTAACAAGGTGTAAAGAACCAAGAAACCACTCGTGTTTACTCAATAAATATGGAGAATCAAATTACACTAGCGGAGTGAAAGTAATCAAACATCAAACAAGAAAAGCAATGTTCGATCAATGAAAAATTACTCAAATCAAGGTAACACGGCCAAGTAGATATGATTTACTTGTATTTTAGTCAAATTTGTGCAACATTTGAGAGGTGCATCAAAGTACTCAAGAATGCTTAACTAAATACATTAGAAAGGAACTGGTTATAACAAAACATTAAACTACAATAGTTCTCGCATGGATTCTCTTTTGCTTTCTCTAACAACCTCCAAGGCTATGGATTTTTACTTTTTAAGCCTTCTTAACACACTCGTGAACCAATCTAAACAAATTTGATTATGATCATAATTGGATCACACTAATTATTCACAAATGGAACATAGTTTCTAGTGCTTATATCAAAACAAAAACCAAACCTGAACCACACGAATGACACTTAAAATTAGTCCACTTCGACCCAAAACTCATCGACAACACTCCATAACCCACTTCAAACACTCTCGACTCGAAAAACAACCGATTCATTCGAAATGAAAACAATGGATCCATACAATACTTAATTGACCATCTACGCAAGTAAACGAGGTGTAAAGAACCAAGAAACTACTCGAAATTACTCAATAAGAATGGAGGATCAAATTACACTAGCGGAGTGAAAGTAATCAAACATTAACCAAGAGAAACAAAGTTTGATCGATGAAAAATAACTCAAATCAAGGTAACACGACCAAGTAAATATGATTTACTTTTATTTTAGTCAAAATTGTGCAACAATAGAATGGTGCATCAAAATATTCATGAATTCACAACTAAATACATAAGAAAGGAACTAGTTATAACAAAACATTAAACTACAATAGTTCTCGCATGGATAGTCTTTTACTTACTCTAACAACTTGTAATGCTATGGAGTTTTGATTCTTAAGCCTTCTTAACACACTCGTGAACCAATCTAAACACATTTGATTATGATCATCATTTGAATCACACTAATTATTCACAAATGGAATGTAGTTTCTATTCTTTAAATCAAAACCAGAACCAAACCTGAAACCACACGAATGACACTTGAAATCAGTCCACTCCGGCCCAAAACTCATCGACAACACTGCACAACCCACTTCGAACACTCTCGCCTCGAAAAATAACCGATTTATTCAAAATGACAACTGTGGATCCATAGAATACTTAAGTTACCATTTAAAAAAGAAAACAACGTGTAAAGATCCAAGAAACTACTCGTATTTACTCAATAAGAAGTGAGAATCAAATTACACTAGCGGAGTGAAAGTATTCAAATGTCAAACAAGAAAAGCAATGTTTGATCAATGAAAAATAACTCAAATCAAGGTAACACGGCGAAGTAGATATGATTTACTTGCATTTTAGTCAAATTTGTGCAATATTAGAGTGGTGCATCAAAGTACTCAATAATGCTTAACGAAATATATTAGAAAAAAATTAGTCATAACAAATCTTAAACTACAATAGTTCTCGCATGGATAGTCTTTTGCTTTCTCTAACAACCTCCAACGCTATGGAGTTTTATTTCTTAAGCCTTCTTAACACACTTGTGAACCAATCTAAACACATCTGATTATGATCATCATTGGAATCACACTAATTATTCACAAATGGATTGTAGTTTCTAGTGTTTTAAATCAAAACCAAAACCAAACCTGAAACCACACGAATGACACTTGAAATCAGTCCACTTCGACCAAAAACTCATCGACAACACTCCACAACCCACTTCAAACACTCTCGACTCGAAAAACAACCGATTTATTTGAAATGACAATAGTGGATCCATACAATACTTAATTGACCATCAACGCAGGTAAACGAGGTGTAAAGAACCAAAAAACTACTCGTATTTACTCAATAAGAATGGAGGATCAAATTACACTAGCGGAGTGAAAGTAATCAAACGTTAACCAAGAGAAACAAAGTTTGATCGATGAAAAATAACTCAAATGAAGGTAACACGACCAAGCAAATATGATTTACTTTTATTTTAGTCAAAATTGTGCAATAGTAGTGTGGTGTATCAAAATATTCACGAATGCATAACTAAATATACAAGAAATGGAACTAGTTATAACACAACATTAAACTACAATAGTTCTTGCATGGATAGTCTTTTGGTTACTCTAACAACCTGTAATGCTATGGAGTTTTGATTCTAAAGCCTTCTTAACACACTCGTAAACCAATCTAAACACATTTGATTATGATCATATTGGAATCACACTAATTATTTACTGTGTATTCCCGATATGAATGGGATCGTTGAGCTTGGATCTTAGGATTCATATTGATAATAACAAAACTTGAATGATTAGATGCCAAAATAATAATAATGATGATGAAGAACATGATGAACATAATGTGTTTAATGTTTGATGTTTATTGCTTTGATGTTGAAATTATCATACATGTAGGATGATGATATAATGATATTGTTGATGTAATTAATTCCCACCCTTGGTGGAGAATTATTCACCTTTACATGGATGATATATGTTGCTATTTATACTAATCTAGCAATTACAATAATTACAAAATAAACCCTAGACTAATATTTTTGTTGCTTTTGTTCTTCAAATCTTCAACTTCAATAATATTGGAAATCTTCAATTTCTTCTTAGGTAGAATACACAACAATACTCCCCCTAATTGTCGATTTCCGATATGAATTGAAGCTTGATGTTGTTTTTGTTGAATAGTTGTTCAAAGCTAAGAATGTTGTTGTTGATGCAGAAGCAAGATCTTCAAAACTTTAGAACAACCAATTTTTTTTGTTTTTGATTTGTGGTTTTAGCTTACTTTCATAGCTTTAAGGTAAAACCCTAATCCATATTTTTTTTGATGTTGGCAGCCCAAACAAGTAAATCCAAGTCCACCTTTTCTTTTTGATGTTGGCGCCCAAACAATTAAATCCAAGTCCACCTTTTCTTTTTGATGTTGGCGGCCCAAAAAAGTAAATCCGAGTCCATCTTTTCTTTTTGTTTTAATGATGGAGCCCAAGTAACAAACCCAATGGTGCTCACGAGCCCATTTGCAACCCTAGGTTGCAAACCCTAATTCAGCATCCCTAATGTGGCCGTAAAGGCCATTTTGGTTCGGCAGCCTCTTTGGTTCGGCAACCCTAATTAGGGCCTCCCTAAATCGGCAGCCTCTTTGGTTTGGCAGCCGCATATTGCAGCCTACAAACTTTGATTTCTCGCATTGTGTGTATCGGATCTTGTATTGTTGAATGGATTGTTGATGAAATTGCTTTCTTCAGATCTTCAATAAGTTTAGCAATCTAACCATGAAATCTCATCAAAATCAATATGAATCCATCAACTCCGGCTCTGATACCAATTGTGTATTCCTGATATGAACGGGATCGTTGAGCTTGGATCTTAGGATTCATATTGATAATAACAAAACTTGAATGATTAGATGCCAAAATAATAATAATGATGATGAAGAACATGATGAACAAAATGTGTTTAATGTTTGATGTTTATTGCTTTGATGTTGAAATCATCATACATGTAGGATGATGATATAATGATATTGTTGATGAATTAATTCCCACCGTTGGTGGAGAATTATTCACCTTTACATAGATGATATATGTTGCTATTTATACTAATCTAGCAATTACAATAATTACAAAATAAACCATAGACTAATATTTTTGTTGCTTTTGTTCTTCAAATCTTCAACTTCAATAATATTGGAAATCTCCAATTTCTTCTTAGGTAGAATAACCAACATTTACAAATGGAACGTAGTTTCTATTCTTTAAATCAAAACCAGAACAAAGCCTGAAACCACAGGAATGACACTTGACATCAGTCCACTCCGGCCCAAAACTCATCGACAACACTGCACAACCCACTTCGAACACTCTTGCCTCAAAAAACAACCGATTCATTCAAAATGACAACTGTGGATCCATAGAATACTTAATTAACCATCTACGCAAGGAAACGACGTGTAAAGAACCAAGAAACTACTCGTATTTACTCAATAAGAATGGAGAATCAAATTACACTAGCGGAATGAAAGTAATCAAACGTCAAACAAGAAAAGCAATGTTTGATCGATGAAAAATAATTCAAATCAAGGTAACACGGCCAAGTAGATATTATTTACTTGCATTTTAGTCAAATTTGTGCAACATTAGAGTGGTGCATCAAAGTACTCAAGAATGCTTAACTAAATACATTAGAAAGGAATTAGTTATAACAAATCTTAAACTACAATAGTTCTCGCATGGATAGTCTTTTGCTTTCTCTAACAACCTCCAACGCTATGGAGTTTTATTTCTTAACACACTTGTGAACCAATCTAAACACATCTGATTATGATCATCATTGGAATCACACTAATTATTCACAAATGGAACGTAGTTTCTAGTGTTTTAAATCAAAACCAAAACCAAACCTGAAACCACACGAATGACACTTGAAATCAGTCCACTCCGATCCAAAACTCATCAACAACACTCCACAACCCACTTCAAACACTGTCGACTCGAAAAACAACTGATTCATTCGAAATGACAACAGTGGATCCATACAATACTTAATTGATCATCTACGCAGGTAAATGAGGTATAAAGAAACTAAAAACTACTCGAATTTACACAATAAGAATGGAGGATCAAATTACACTAGCGGAGTGAAAGTAATCAAATGTCATAGAAGAGAAACAAAGTTTGATCGATGAAAAATAACTCAAATCAAGGTAACACGACCAAGTAAATATGATTTACTTTTATTTTAGTCAAAATTGTGCAACAATAGAGAGGTGCATCAAAATATTCACGAATGCATAACTAAATACATAAGAAAGGAACTAGTTATAACAAAACATTAAACTACAATAGTTCTCGCATGGATAGTCTTTTGCTTACTATAACAACCTGTAATGCTATGGAGTTTTGATTCTTAAGCCTTCTTAACACACTCGTGAACCAATCTAAACACATCTGATTATGATCATCATTGGAATCACACTAATTATTCACAAATAGAACGTAGTTTCTATTCTTTAAATCAAAACCAGAACCAAACCTGAAACCACACGAATGCACTTGAAATCAATCCACTCCATCCCAAAACTCATCGACCACACTCCACAACACACTTTGAACACTCACGCCTTGAAAAACAACCGATTCATTCAAAATGACAACTGTGGATCCATGGAATACTTAATTGACCATCTACGCAAGGAAACGAGGTGTAAAGAACCAAGAAACCTCTCGTATTTACTCAATAAGAATGGAGGATCAAATTACACTAGCGGAGTAAAAGTAATCAAACATCAAACAAGAGAAACAAAGTTTGATCGATGAAAAATAACTCAATTCAAGGTAACACGACCAACTAAATATGATTTACTTTTATTTTAGTCAAAATTGTGCAGCAATAGAGTGGTGCATCAAAATATTCACGAGTGCATAACTAAATACATAAGAAAGGAACTGGTTATAACAAAACATTAAACTACATCTGATTATGATCATCATTGAAATCACACTAATTATTCACAAATGGAATGTAGTTTCTATAGTTTCATTTAAAACCAAAACCATACGTGAAACCACATGAATGACACTTGAAATAAGTGTGACAACCGACCACTAGGTCATAATGCTAACCTTTATCAACCTGCATCATTACCCATTCAATTAACATTAATGTTAATATCATTATCATTATTATTATTAGCATTATTATTATTATGGCTATTATTGTCATTTTGTTATTTCATGTGCTTTTTGTGGTAATCTAGCCGAATCAAGCTTTAGCATAGGGTAATGTACTGTTCCGGGAAAGTTAATTAGTCACCCTTGCAAAACTTAAATTATAATTGAAACAATTAAAATGTGTGCATACACATATAATTTTCGGTTAATGCATGAATGATCATACACAATACATAACAACTAACTAAATTATACCATCTAATATACTACACTACACTACAAAATAATACTACATAATAAAATTTACCATTAAGTTTAAAACAAAATAACCCCACTACAAGCCAAGTTTTGGTTGCCCCTATCACCACCCCTCTCCACCATTCACCACACTCCCTCTTCTCCTCCACTCTCCTCACATGCTATTCCATTTCAAACTACATACACTCTCTTCTCTCCTCTTCTCTTTCTCCCTCTCAGATTCTCTCTAGCAGAAACACACACACTCACGGTTCCATCACCATTTCCAGCCCCATACTCGAAGATCAACCGCAAAAACATCATCGGTCAAGCTTCAAACAATCAAGGAGGCACTATTTCGTGAACTTTGGGTGCTCGGTTCTTGTGGGTTCGACTTCTCCAGCCTTGTTTGAAGATTTTACAGCTCATCTTGTCCCTCTACACTCTCCAAATCATGGACTACACAAGGTGTAAGCATCAACTCACCCGAACTAAGCTATGTCTTGTGATATACCTTCATTTACCTACATAAAGCCTTACTTTCTTTGTTCTAACAGAATCTTGTTGCCATCATCTTGTTTTTGAGGAGCTTTTAAATTCACTAAAGGTGCCTCACACGTTAAGTTAGTCATGCTATGGGTGAAACCCGAAATTCGTCATGAAAACCCTCTTTTGAGGTGATTTGTGCATCATCTAACTCTTATGTCTCGGAACCTCTGAACCAAAGCTTGTAATCTGATTATAAACGGTTTATAAAACTGTTAATAACCTTTTTATAGTTACATAAGGTTTTGGTAATGTTTAAGCATGATTTATAACGTTTTGCACATGTGTAATGGGTGAAAATGGTGAAATCACCATTTTTCAACTTGTTCTTGGGTTGTATGTTAAAACCGTGAGTTAGAACTTTATTCCAGTAAGTTTTGCTGTTATTAGGTGTATAAAGTGATGTTAATGGCTGAAAATAATAAAGATATGGACTTATAGGGATTTTGGACATACATCGGGACCCGAAAGGTGGTGAAATGACAAAAAAATAAGAGAACTTAGATTTAAACCATATTAAAAAAAACTTCCAGGCTTTAAAAGAGTTAATAAAATGTTTTGGATCGGATTTGTTGACTAAATGGTCAAAAGACAATTTAAATGGAATTTTTAGTTAAAAACAGATATTAACCGGGTAACGTTTGGAGGAAAATCTTGGAAATAATGATTTAAAACCAAAATCCATGGAAACTATGTTATTTCAGTAAGTTAGGATCTATAAGACTTTGGTGTTAAAAAATGGGTCAAACAAGTTTTTAAACGGTCAATTTCGGGTAAAAACGCGTTTTAACGGGTTAAACCTAAAAACGAGACTTTCAACTTAAAGAGGCTTAAAATACATTCTCAACAGATCAGAAACTTATCAAAAAGTCCTTAAAATGATATTTAAAGGTCTAAGACTCAAAATATAGGATTTAATACTTAACCGTTAAAAACCTTCGGTTTTACCGTAACCGGTAGCATAAAACATAAGAATACTAAACCCGGACCTAAATTATGAAAAATTGGGAGTTAACTTACTTAAAATGAATTACTTAACTTCAAAAACCTGATATTTTGCCATAAAAGTCAATAAATGCAAGAAAACAAACTTTAGGGTAGAAATTGTAAATTTTAGAAACTTGGAGGACTAAATTGTAAATTTTGCCAAACCTCTATAAACCGACCCCTTGGACTAGTAATCATTTGTGAACTTAAACTAACTTGTATAAATGATCCAACATTGTAAAACATGTAATCTTCCTTAAGAAACCCTAACTTACTATAAAAGAAAACTTTTTTTATACAAGCCTTAGCAAATCAAAATCTAGTTGGACATTTAACCTTATAGCACACTTAATGCACCTTACATAACCTTAGAATCAGTGGATTATCACTTATATCTTGATGGTAGGGTGCTAGACTTGAAACTTTTCCCGGTACACGAAGAACCGTTGCTTGAACCTTAAGGTGAGTTCTAGTGTTCCCTTTTTATTACTGTTTTTGGGATGAAATATGCTATGCTTAAACTGAAATCATTTATGAGCTATTGTATGATACTTGAATGTTGGGGATAATGTTAGATCCTGCTTGTACTTGTATCACGATCATTAATTCTTGTGTGAACCGCTTGTTTTATATGGGTAGATCTACTTGGGGAATCCCCCACACAAATTGCCTTCTGTGATGAACGGGAAGGGTACCACACTAAGATCTTGTGGGGTCGTTTGTGGCATGTGACAAGTTTTTATAAGACACTAGGGTGAACCATCTGGCAGGTATGGTCCACTGTTTGAGGCTCAATTCTTCCTTCGGGATTAACCGGTACAACATAACTTTTGAAGAGGCTAGCCGGGACTGAGTGCAGGGTTTCTTGTGATCCCCTACAACAGTGAAACTATGATTCTTTTAAATCAAATGTGGATTCTATTGAATCCTTTTGTTTTAAACTTTAACCACTTGAATTCACCAACTTTTTAGTTAACATAATTTTCTTTTAAGCATGTTTCAGGTAATCCATGAAGGGAGTCTAGCGGTTGTAGAAGACCTAGACCTAGCACCATGACCATGGCATTGGCTTGTTTTGATTTTAAAACATGTTGGACCATTTACTGTTGTTGGAAACAATTTGTACTAATGTTGTATGTACTTGAATTTGGGGACTAGACCTACTTCTAGACCGGGTTTACTTTAAACATTAATGCCATGTGATGTTCTCTACTTTTGTGCTCTTATGATGGCTTGTTTCCGCTGCCATATGTTTTTGCTAGTCTGTGACGTCCCACCCTACCTGGGCCCAGGGTGTGACAGATTGGTATCAGAGCCAAAAATTGTAGAGAAGTCGGGAATACCATAATGGACCCTAGGATACACCCTGATACCTTAGGACCATCCTTGTGGGAAAGTGTTGGGATGATCGGGTCGGGTAAATTGATGATTACACTTGATCAACGTAATCATGAATCTACTGGACGCGTAAGTTCTAGCATGGACCTTCAGGTAATGATTGGACCTTTTCTATTTGAAACTTATCATTTCTGAAATTTCTTTTGAAGTGGTCTAAAGGTTTTTCCTAAAATAAACTACTTTACATGTTATTTAAAGAAGCTACTGATTTCTGATACTATTGCTTATTGATACCTCTGGTTATTGATACTATTGGGATATTTGATACTATTGCCATAACTACTATAAGTACTATTATTATTACAATAAGCTATGAGAAACCAAATTACTTATGATATTTTTTGCAGGACATCAGAGCTATGGCTGACAAAGGAAAGGCACCGGCATACCCAACTGACGGTACTACACCAACTGGGAGCCTTAGGAAGGCGACACCGCGAACGGAGTACGAGGAATACAGGAGGAGATACGGACATCCAGGCTGGAAATCCGTTACATCCGACGACACTGAGCCGTCAGAAGACTCTTCCTCGACATCCCCCTCCAGGAGCCGGACGCGCTTCCATTCACCGCATGTTACAGCTCCTACCCACTCACCTATCCCACCTATCGGGGATAGGGGTGCACGTGTTATCACCTGCCCACACAAGAGTGCAAGGCTAGGACCCTCAGTCTCCTTTAGGATGTCACCTCCTCCTCCACCACCTGTTAGGACTCCGATACCTACACCACTGCCATTTGACCCACTCTGACACCACCCACATGACGAGCACTGGATGCCACCGAGGCGCAGCATGTATGATGGCCCTAGTGTGCTAGCTAGTGACCGGTACTCCTAGTCTAGCCGCCGGGCAAGCGACGTAGGTCCCTGTGATGCTGCACTGGACGAGATTTTGAAGACCGTCTGTCGTCACGAGCTGACACTCTATCGGACCTCTCAGTCTGCCCAGTTTCAGGTCATGATGGCTTCGCATGGGGTCTGGCGGTTGGAGCAAGAGCAGAGGAAGAAGAACTTGGGATGGCTAGGGTGGCTAAAGAAGAAGTGGATGTGAGAGCGGAGTGAGGAAGTGGGATTATTTGTCTTTTAGACAGTTGAAGGAAACAATTTCTCTATTTATCAGACACTATTATTATTTATTATGGGGGTGATGGCACCTTCCAACTTGTAAGAGTATAACTCTAATACAATTATGTTTGCTGATAGTATTAACTCAATCTATCTATGAACTATTTTTGTTGGAGCTGTACAAGATAGTCTATATTATCAACACAGTCAAAGTCAACAAAAGTCAACGTCACGATCAAAGTCAATAAAAGTCAAACCCGACACGTTCGAGACAAAGAATCAAGACGAGACGTTGAAGATTTAGATGACTAGGAGTTTTATTGTAATAAATATATTTTGTGTAAACAAAATATATTTTATCGTGTTTTTAGTCATTTTTATGTTTTATATGTAATTTCATTAATTAACCTAAGTCTAGGGGGTTAAATGTAATTAGTGAATTTTATATTCACTATAAATAGCCTAATTGTTATTAGGATTAGACTAATGGTTGAATGACCAATTGATTGAGGGATTTACTTGTATACAATATTATTAGCAATCATTAAAGATCAAAAGATTTTCATTGTGTTCATCATTGTTTGATCTATATTCTTCATGATTTGATTCAAGTTTGATTATCCTGGATTTACGGCTCATTAAAAATCAAAAGAAATTGGGCTAACAATCTTATGTTTTTTTAACAATTAGGCTATTTGAAAAATTTATAACAACTAAGGTGTGGGCTAATAATAATAAAAATAAAAAAAATCAAAGAAAATTGACTTGTTGGGATTAATTGCTTTTAAACCGATAAAGATATATTCAACGATTTTAAAGGATTTATAAATAAAACTGGGGGAGAATTATTTTAACATTTTCGGGAAAAATGTTTTTGGGGCGTTTAATTGCAACAAACATAAAATAAATAAAAATGGCATTTGCAGAACTGGTTAAATCTTTCGAATATGATAATCTCACAATTGCACAATGTCGGTTTGATAATTTTGCAGCTTTAAAGAATGAAAAGATGTCTGATTTTTTGATCGTATTCTGTTGGTGACAAGTAATCTGAAGAAGTTTGATGCCCAATTGGGAAATAATGAACAAGTTTTGAGATTGCTTGATTCCTCCCATCAGAATGGAGCTCACATGGCAAGTCGATTAAACGAGATAGAGGCTTTCGGGATTGCAAACTGATGGAGGTGATCAACAAATTGAAAGAGATTGAGCTGGATATCAAACGTCATGAGTACTATGAAGCGACATATCTAACTCCAAAGATCACTTCAAACTCCAAAGAGAAACCAGAAGAGAGATCAGATTGTGGCACCAATTCCGAAGGTTTACCGAAACCTGGAATTGAAGAGGTACAAGAGGAGCTTAAGCAGGCATCAATGGGTAAAGGTGGAGCTGAGTTGAATGATGCAGTTTGTGATGCTGATAAAGAAGAGGAATGGAAGCGAAATACCATAGATTCCAACTGCGAGAAGGCTCGTACTGCTGAAAGAGTCATCATGGATCTTCCATACGAGGCAGTTCAGGATATGTGTTCTTCTGCTTGCAAAATTCGTTTATTTGGTATGTATAAAGCAAATAGGTTACTTTTAGATAACCAAAAGGAATTAACCACCATAAACGCGAAACTTAAAAATAATGAAGCCAAGTATTTCATAAAATTAAATGAAGGTTTAAAAGAAAATGATCATTTAAAACGAACTCTTCTTGAAAGAAATGTTGAAATTAATCTTTTAAACGAAAGAGTCACCTTGGCTGAATTTGAAACAAGCAAGCTTAAAACAAAGCTTGATAGATGGACCATATCCAGAATGAAACAGGAAGAGCTACTGTGTAAACAGAGGGGAGCTAGGATTAAAACGGGGAGTGGGTTGTGGTGAAAATCCATACGTCTATCCTCCTCATAGCACCCATTGTTACTCTCCTATGCCTCAATCTCATCCATCTAATGATTTGATTGAAGCTGCAGAAACTAATAGTTTAAATGCAGGTTTAAGCAACGTTAATCTTAAAGAGGTTAGAGATGTGCAGGATTCTCCTATAGGTTTGGGATTCCTCAAGCAGGGGTCTGATAAGAAGATTAAATGACAATTCTACCTCTGATGCTCCAAAATCAATATCAGTTGCTTCTCCAACCTTTTTCAACAAATTCAAAACAGGTAACATTCCTTCGTTTGTTCCTGTCAAGTTTGTCAAAGAAGGAACAGTTGTTGAATCGTCAGGCAATCAGAATCCTATAACCAAAGCCGACACAATAGGAGGTGTCAATCAAGATCATGTGGAAGCAGATCTGTGTATTCAAGACTGGATAAGCTCAGATAATGAATCAAACACAGAGGAGCGTGTTGGTTCCTCACAGATAAAGATATCTCCTAACATTGTCAAGCCTTAAAAGCTTCCAAAAGCTGAATTAAGACCAATACAGATCTCGTCTCCAACTGGTAAACAATCCAGTCAATCAGTGAAGATCTCATTCACTGTTCGGCACAGCAAGCACCAAAACAAGCAAGAATCTACCACAACCTCAAAGCAATCTCCAATTCCACCTGCACAACACGGGACTATAAAGAATCAAAAGCCTTTCAAGGCTTGTTTTAAATGTGGAAAAGAAGGTCATGTGGTCAAGAAGTGCCCTCAAAGACTTGTTTCGGATGGTAAAGGCAAACCGAATCGCTTCTCCGGATCACAGTCTATAAAGAATATTCCTGTTGGTAAAGGCAACACGGGTTGCTTCTCTGGTTCAAGAGGTAAAAAGCACACATCTTTGAATGGTTGGATGAAAAACCCTCCGTCCAAACCTTTTCATGTGAAGTCGGTTTCACACGATTCAAAGATAAAAATGACCAGAGATTCAAAACCAAAATCTTTTCCTTCGAATCTTAAACAGAAAGTGATTTCCAAACTTAATTCCTTTAAATCAGATATAATTGAACTTACAAGTTTGGAAAATTAAAAAGAAGAATATATAAATCCCTGATATTTCAAAAGGTTGTGTGCTTAAGCAGGTTTCTTATATTAATGAAAAAGGAACTCCCAGGTCTATGATGGTCTGGGTTCCCCTCTCTAACTAGTTTGTTAATGAGTGCAGGAACAATTCAGGAGGACTGTTAGTAATCCGGTTTACTGATACAGATTGTTCTTAATTCAAATTTGAGGCGGAACAAACAGGTTAAGGTCATAGTATTTTATCCACAATCTGGATTTTTATCTATATAATCACAGTTCTCACTTCACAGTCACTACATATTTCTTGATCATTCATTTCTTATCTTGATATCAGTGTAGTTTGGAAAACTTTCTTTGGTAAATTTCTATTTTTGTATAGTTTTATAAAAACAAAATAAAAAAATATAGAAAATTAAAAAAAATTAAAAAAAAAACAAAAAAATAGGTTTATAAAAAAATAAATTTAGGGGGAGAGTATATTAGTAATACATAAAAAATGAAAAAAGAACTGGGAACTTGATTTAATATGACTGAGAAATGATTTTATATCATCTTGAAATACTTGTTTTTGCATGACTTGCGTTTTAAAATAAGAAATGATAGTAACTGATGCTGTTATCTGATTTACATCTTATTTTTAATTGCAAATAATAGAAAAACAAACAGATTCTTTAATGATATGCTTGGTAGACTCAGCCTAAAGAATAAAATAGACAGCAGCATAATGATTTAAATTAAAATATATGCTTAAGGATGTCTGGATTTACGCAATCATTTTGGCCTGCACGAAAACTGAGTCCCGACGAAAATTGGATTGAGAGTTGATCTTTCACCTACCATAATACAAATCATATAAGCCATATCTTTGAGCCATGATTGGTGTATTTATGTGTCTTGTGTTTGTGCTAATCTCCTCTGCTGTACGGAAGTACTGACCTGGAGTGATGATCTCCTTTGCTGTACGATAGTACTGACTTGGAGCTCTCATCGGCACATGATTAAATGGTCATCTCCTTTGTTATACGTGAGTATAGACCTGGAGCTCTCACCATTTTGGTCTAAGTAGGGTCAAAACATCTAAATGATGAATTCATCATAGAATGCAATATTGTGTTGATAATCACTTGCCCACTAATGCACACGCTCTTGATCATAACAAATTCAAAAATCATAATTCATTCCTATTGTGTTTATTTGCCAAATTCTGTCCTTCTAAAGATTTATCAAACCTTAACGAATCATCTACTACTTGTTGAAAAAGATAGGGCATGAGTTTAAGTGGACAAACATATCAGCAATCGTTATTGATCTGTTTGAGAATTTTGAAAAATCATTCAAAGACTGTGATTAGATTCAGTTATCAGTGTGATCTCATTGCTTGTTGAGGATTAAATTCATCTTTATGCTAAAGTATATCTTGAGGATGTGATCTAATGATCGATTCAGTTCTCGGTTACAAAAAAATAGATAAAAAATGTTATAATAAATGTATATAATAAAAATTAAATTATAATAAATTTTAATTTCAAAATTCTTTTAGGTCTTCCATATTATACTGTTACAATTTTATCATTTTTCATGCATTTCACAGAAATTGTGCATAAACGAACACGAGTTCGCTTGTTTTTCACACACAGATAAACACAGGTTTATTTTATTAAAATGAAATGATCTAATTAGAAATGTTTAGATTGTGTTTGTGAATGTGTTTCAGATTTTTGCTGTAAGTAATGGCCGATCATCAGTTGAGCAGTGTACCTGATCAGAGAACCTATTCCTTAAGTTTGTAGAAGATACTGAGCTAGGAATCTTCCTCTTACATCTTCTGAAGCACTCAAGATTAGAGATTCGGGAAAGCTGTTCCAATATCCTCACAATGGATGCAATCGAAAAGGGGGAGCACATTAATAGGGGGAGCTTATGAGATGAATAATTTTTCTCATCAAATTCGAAAGCTTCAATTTGAAGATCTTTCTATTGTTGACTTCTCGGTGCTGATTTCGTTTGAAGACGTTGATAATGATAGACTAAGGGGGAGTATTGTTGGAGCCCTACAAGATAGTCTATATTATCAACACAGTCAAAGTCAACAAAAGTCAACGGTCGAAGTCAACAAAAGTCAAACCCGACACGTTCGAGACAAAGAATCGAGACGAGACGTTGAAGATTTAGATGACTAGGAGTTTTATTTTAATAAATATATTTTGTGTAAACAAAATATATTTTATCTTGTTTTTAGTCATTTTTATGTTTTATATGTAATTTCATTAATTAGCCTAAGTCTAGGGGGTTAAATGTAATTAGTGAATATTATATTCACTATAAATAGCCTAGTTGTTATTAGGATTAGACTAATGGTTGAATGACCAATTTATTGAGGGATTTACTTGTATACAATATTATTAGCAATCATTAAAGATCAAAGGGTTTTCATTATGTTCATCATTGTTTGATTTATAATCTTCATGATTTGATTCAAGTTTGATTATCCTGGATTTACAATTTCAATTGATGCTAAATCTTGCTGAGCTATTTGTATTGAACTGCAATGTGTCATGTTATGCGTTGGGAATTTTGACCCGTGTCCATTCTGGATGAATTGTCTTAAACTAATTTAATGGAACATTTGCTTGTTAGAGTTATTTAGTGGTGTGTATATTACACTCCCTCCTTCTAGGACATGGTAGTTTAGGGTAAATGATGCATGGGCTACTCGAAACTAATTATGAGATGCTAAACAAACTTATCTGCGATGCTACCAGAATGCCGACTAGGAGAGGAACCCGCATTGGAAGACAAGGAACTACTAGAGGCCGCCGTGAGGGGGCTAGACAAACCGGAAACCAACCGCCTACTCCACCAGGAACTCCTCATGGAGAGAATGCTAATCAAGGGAATGATAAGAGGATTGCCAACCTTGTAGCACAAGAGATTCCTAACACAATTCCTACCATCATAGCCCAGATCAACGCAGACTAGAGTAACCCCGATGGTAATGATGGATTTGGATTTGACGAGGGCAACAACGAGGAAGCTGAAGCACTAAATAATGGATGCTCCTATAAAACCTTCATGGCGTGCAAGCCAAAGGATTTCTATGACACCGAGGGTGCGATAGACACGTACCGATAGATCGATGAAATGGAAGCTGTCTTAGATATCATTGAGTGTAAGATGGATCACATGGTGAGGTTCGCATCCCAATCACTCAAGGGATCGGCTCTGGAATGGAGGAAGATGGTTACTCAGCCCCGGGGAAGAAACGCTGCTAACCGAATGAGCAGGACCGAATTCAGGGAGCTGATAAGCAATTAATATTGCCCCATCAATCAACTAAAGAAGCTGGAGTCTGCATTTCTGAGCCTGGAGATGAAAGGTCCTAATTACACTGAGTACATCAACCGCTTCTTAGCCCTGTCTCGACTGGTACCACATCTAGTGACACCAGAATCTAAGGGCGTAGCACGTTATATTTGGGGGCTACATCCTAGAGTCAGGGGAATGGTTTGATCCTCCAGGCCCTTAACCTGGCAAGCTGTGGTTGACTTCACCAGCAGTTTTACTGATGATTTAGTTAGGGTTGGATGGACTGAACAAACCAAGGCTGACGAAAAGAGGAAGCCGATGGGTGAGAAAAGAAAGTGGTTTGATGTGAAAAGAGCAATTGGCTGTAGTAGCGGGTCAAGCAAGAAGGGTTTTGAAGGTGTGAGGTGTTATGACCAAGGTGGGAGGATACGGAAGCTATACTCGGGTAAAAGTCCGTTCTGCAAGAAGTGCAAATTGCATCATCAAGGGGAGTGCAACCCGATGCCCTGCTTCACATGCAAACGACCAGGTCATTTAATTAAAGATTGTTCGTATGCGCTATGTAAACAATGTTATGAATGTGGAGACCCGAGAAACATGAGGAATAAGTGTCCTAAGCTGGGGAGAGATAAGGATGCCAGACCCAACAAGCCTAAGGGACGAGCATTCGTGATGGAACCAGCCGATGCTCACAAGGAAGATGATTTGGTCAATGGTACGTTCCTTATAAACAACCATCCTGCTACCGTTCTATTTGATACTGGAGCAACTACTAGTTTTGTCTCTAGTACTTTTAGGCCTTTGATTGACTTGAGTGCATGTATCCTGAATGATACGTTTACCGTAGAATTAGTTGACGATAACATCATAGAAACTAATGAAGTCATCAAGGATTGCTTAATGAACCTAGAAGGTAGCACATTTAAGATAAACCTGATGCCAATTAAACTAGGAGAATTCGATGTGGTTGTTGGCATGGATTGGCTGGCTAGGCATAGAGTCGAAATCGTGTGTGATGAACACCTACTTAAGATACCTTTGAGCGACAGGAAAGTGCTAGTTGTTCATGGAAAAAGAAGTGACGCGCTATATCTTATGATATCTCATCTAAAAGCTACCAAGAGTCTTATGAAGGGATACCTATCTTTCATAGTCTATTGATGAAGGCTAAGGAGGAGAAGAAGATTGAGGATATTCCAGTGGCTTCTGAATGTCCGGATGTATTTCCCGAAGACCTACCGGGACTCCCTCCGAATCGATAGGTTGAGTTCCAAATAGATCTATTGCCTGGTGCTGCACTAGTAGCCAAGGAACCATACCGACTCGCCCCTCCCGAAATGAAGGAACTAATGCTACAAATCCAAGAGCTACTCAACAAGGGATTTATACGGCCGAGTGTTTCTCCATGCGGTGCCCCGGTACTCTTTGTAAAGAAGAAGGATGGAACCCTACGTATGTGCATTGACTACCGGGAACTAAACAATCTGACAATAAAGAATCGTTACCCTCTTCCGAGAACCGACGACCTATTCGATCAACTGCAGGGAGCAAGTTATTTTTCCAAAATAGATTTAAGATCAGGGTACCATCAGCTGAAGATAAGAGAAGACATACCCAAAACGGCCTTTAGGACAATATATGGAAATTATGAGATATATGGAAATTATGAGTATCTGGTCATGCCCTTTGGACTGACCAACGCACCAGCGGCATTTATGGATCTCATGAACCGAGTATGTCGCCCATATCTTGACAAATTTGTGATTGTGTTTATCGACAACATCCTGATCATCCTGATCTACTCCCGTAGTAAGGAAGAGCACGAGAAGCACCTTAGGCTGATTCTTGAGTTACTCAAGACTGAGCAATTATATGCCAAGTTCTCCAAATGTGAATTTTGGATGTGAGAGATCCAATTTCTAGGGCATGTCGTAAATGAAGATGGTATTCAAGTGGACCCTTCTAAGATTGAGGCTATTAAGAACTAGAAAATTCTTGAAACTCCTACTAAGATAAGGCAATTCCATGGATTGGCCGGGTACTACCGAAGATTTATCAAGGACTTCTCGCGCATTAAGCAACCGTTAACTGCTCTGACTAAGAAGAATACAGCTTTCGTGTGGGAACGAGAGCAGAATGAAGCATTCGAAACACTCAAGGAAAAACTATGTAATGCACCTATCCTCGCCCTCCTAGAAGGAATTGAAGATATCGTAGTCTATTGTGACGCCCGCGTCAAGGACTAGGATGTGTACTAATGTAGTGCAACAAGGTAATTGCTTATGCATCAAGACTACTGAACGATCATGAGAAGAACTACACAACGCACGATCTAGAATTGGGTGCCATGGTGTTTGCACTCAAAATGTGGAGGCATTATCTCTATGGCACGAAGTGCATTATCTACACTGACCATAAAAGCTTGCAACACATTTTGGATCAGAAGATGCTAAACATGCGCCAGAGAAGATGGGTTGAGCTATTGAATGGTTACAAATGCGAGAATCGCTACCATCCGGGCAAGGTCAATGTGGTGGCAGATGCCCTGAGCATGAAAGAAAGAGAAAAAACCCTTCACGTCTGTGCCTTAAAGATGAGTGTGTACACCGACCTTATCTTGAGACTAAAACAAGCACAAGGCGAAGCGCTAAAGGAAGATAAGTTAGCAGAGGAACTGTTGACAGGAATGGAGAAGCGATTAGAGTTGGGCAACGATGGTATATATAAACATGAAGGAGAACGTAGGTACCGAAGTACGGAGGAATCAAAGAGGTAATCCTCGAAGAAGCCCACAAATCTAGGTACTCGGTTCACCCCGGAAGCGACAAAATGTACCAAGATCTAAAGGCACTTTTCTGGTGGCCTGGGATCAAGAAATCAATCGCCATGTATGTTGGGAAGTGTCTGACATGCGCCATGGTAAAGGCTAAAAATCAAAAACTGTCGGGGACGTTGCAACAGCCCGAAATCCCCGAGTGGAAGTAGGATAATGTCACAATGGATTTTGTCACAAAGTTACCTAGAACTTTTAGGGGTCATGATTCTATTTGGGTAATAGTGGATAGGCTAACTAAGTCAGCTCACTTCTTGTCGATTCGAGAAGACTACGACCTGACAAAGCTGGCACAACTGTACATCGATGAAATAATGACCAGGCATGGTGTGACATGATCACTCATCTCCGACCGTGATAGCCGCTTCACTTCTCATTTCTGGAGATCACTCCAGCAGGCTTTAGGAACCCGATTGGATTTAAGCGCTGCATACCACTCGTAAACTGACGTTCAGAGTGAAAGAACCATTCAAACCTTGGAAGATATGCTAAAGGCTTGCGTGATTGACTTTGGTGGGAACTGGGACAACCATCTTCCTCTGGTGGAGTTCTCCTACAATAATAGTTACCACGCAAGTATAAAGGCAGCTCCGTATAAGGCCCAATATGGTAGGAAATGCTGATCACCATTGAGTTGGAATGAGATCGGTGATAGCCAAATAATGGGACCCGACATCGTGTTGAAGACCACCAACAAGATATTTAAAATCAAGGAGCGTTTAAGAGCTGCCAGAGACCGTCAGAAGAAATACGCTAATAGAAGATGAAAACCTTTAGAATTTCAAGTGGGTGACAGGGTAATGCTAAAAGTAGCACCATGGAAGGGAACTGTTAGGTTTGGAAAGAAAGAAAAGTTAAGCCCGAGATACATTGGACCATTTGAGATACTAGCAAGAATTGGCCTCGTGGCATATAAATTAAAACTAGCTCAAGAGCTAAGTTACATACATGACACCTTCCATGTGTCAAACCTGAAAAAGTGCCTGATAGACAAGATGCAGGACCGTTTAAGGGCTTTAACACAATTACAACACAACAACACAATGAGGAGATTAACTAAACTTTAATCAAACAGTGAACTGGTTTAACCAAGGTGATACTAAGAACACAAGTAAAGTAAAGAGACAGAACAAGAGAGTTTGGGTTTCAAGAAGACAGTATATTGCTTTCTTAAGTTCTTTTACAAGTGTTACAAAGCATAAATAAAGATACAAGAACTTGAAATACTTATACTACAACCTACAGCCGGCTATACTTTGAAAGCCAGCTGGATACAATTGACTAGACACTAATAAAATCAATTGTAGGATCAAAAGGCATATCTGCCTTTTGACCTTGTGACTATGACATGCCATAGCTCACATCCTTATACATTACAAAAAGGATAAAGTACATAAAGTGGAAAGTTACAGACTCAAGACCTCAATGTACAGTTACCAAAAGCATGGACCTTTTCACCAACTCATGTAAGTGGTGACTTTACAGAGATGCAGCGGAAAGGTGCTTTATGGAACAGTACATCAGATAAAGCATGTGTACTAAAAGTCTTCGGAAGAAATCTGTCTTCATAGGTTGAAGCTTCGGAAGACTTTGTCTCTGAGGCTTCGGAAGACTTCATGTTTGGCTTCGGAAGATATTGGTCTTGGCTTCGGAAGATTTTACACTTAGAGTATTTTCTAATGCATTGTGTAAAACTTCCGAAGCATTCTTCACTTCAGTACTTAGTGCATGTTGCAGAGACACTTTCGATGTTTTGGGTTGCATCAGACTTAAGGAATCCTTACAAACTCCCCCTAGGCTGATGCTACCAAAACACTTAGAAGATCTTCAGATGTTTGTAGTCTTCAGTACAATCAAGACCATTCCTTTCTTCATTAGATGGTCAGGATCATCAAGACTCTCATAGTATCTTCTCATCTCAAAGAGATCATGCAGAGGTAAGTTGATTATGTCTTGCCAGAAGTAGACACTCTCAACACCTTGATCTCTGATAACATGCCATCTTTCTGGATTAGTAGAGTAAGTCCAGGACAAGATGGGTGTCTCAGTTGTTAAAGGAGCCACTTGCATAGGAGTTGATTGGGCTGCCTCATCATGCACTTCCTCAGGTTGATCTGATTCAGCCTGAGGTGTAGAGGTAGATGATTTAGGCTTCTTCTTCTTTGTCTTTGGTTTAGAAGCCATTCTCTTCTTCCTCTTAGATGACTTTAACTGAGAAGACTGGTCTGCAGCACCATGTTGATCATCAGTGTCTTTCTCAGTTGGGTGTTCCTCCCTCACAGGTTCAGAAGGAGAGGGAGTTTGACCCTGCCTTGGATCAGAAGATGAAGCTTGCTGAGGCTCAGCTGGAGGTTCTGGTTGAGGTGTCTCTGGTTGTTCAAACTTGACCTCCACTTTAGGTGGGACTTGACTTGGAAGAGAGTGCAAGTCAATCAGTTCTCCACTCTTAATCTTCTGCTTGATCACCCTTATGTGCTCATCCATTGTGGATAGAGACATGGGGCCAAGTCTCCTTCCGGAGAATCCATATAGCTTCAAGAAGCTCATCATTCTTTGTCTGTTAGCAGACTTCTTTGCATTCTTTTGAATGATGGCTCTTGACTTTGCAGCTTCTTCCCTTAGCTTCCTTTTGGTTGTCTTTCTTTCTTTGACTAGCTCAAGCTCAAGTTGCTTTAGGTACTCAAACTCAATGAAGTCATAGGACAGGGGAAGAAGTGCATCTGCCTGATAGAAGCCTGTGGCACTCAGGTAGTTGATCATCTTGATCCTATCTTCTTCTTTATCTACCTGAGGTTCTTGTGGAGCCACATCTTCCTGTGCAGGACTTTCTTGAACTGGAGAGAGAGTGGGAGCATGCTTGTAGAGTCTTTTCTGTCCCTTCTCCTCTTTATATTGGAGAAGTAGCCTTGCATCTTCTTTCTCCTTCATTGACACTTCCATGTCAGCCAGTTCATTTAACTCTTCTAAGGGGAGGGAGATGATTTCATCAATATCATAGTTCCTGGTCTGTAAATAGGTAATCCTGACTGCCCTTAACTCATCATCTTGAGTATTTGGTCTGAGGCAGCCCTGATTGCAGCTTGCGTGAAGCTAGATGACCCAGAAGAACTTTCTCCCCTTAGCCTCCTTTTCCTCTCTCTCTCTTCCTCCTCAATTTCCTCAGGAGTCATTATCCTTTTCCCTTTGTCACCAACAGACCTTTGTGACTCAGGGTGGATTGAGGCTTGGCCTTCATTGCTTAGTGTAGCTTCCATGCTCTGGCCAGAGATAGGATGAGAAACACCTTCACCAGCAGGTGTCTCAAAGGGAGTTTGGACCTCTGCAGCAGTTGTTGATGATGAGACAGGGGTCTCGGGTTCTGCCACTGGGCCTTCAGTCAAGGTTTCCCCTATGAAACTAATCTTAGGGTCCACCTCAACATCCAGTTGACCGATGACATTGCCTGATTGCCTAAGTCTCCTTCTTAGAGAGAACTCTGCAAGGATCCTATCTTGGATTCTTTGAGCCAGCCTGTCAGCTTGTCTTGAATTGCTAGGATTGACAAGTGGCATGTTGACTAAATCCAGTCTTTCATAGAAGCTCAGACTTTGGAAATGAAAAACTTCTTGTTGACCTTGAACTCTGTGAAGGATAAGGGCTCTTCTGTCATCATCATACCTCCACCTTATGATGTAGTTGCCAGTTCCTTGTGGTGGAGATGAGACAGCCCTTGGTATACCTTCCTCAAAGAGACTCCTGATGATTGAGTCTATAGAGTCCATATTAATGTGAACTTGAGGAAGTTGCTGAGAATGCACAACAGCAAGTGAGGATGGTGAGTCCTCTATGTCCATTCTCTGTGAAGAACTCCCAGGTTCTGTGGTTGTAATAACTTTCTCCCCCTTTTTGGTAGCATCACCCACTTGCATAGGTGAGCTGGAGGATAAGTCAATCACTTCCACAGGTTCTTGTGTTCCTGGTTGAGCTCTCCTTAAAGGTCTCCCAGCTAGTTTTTCCTTTGGATATGAAATCTGAAGTTGCTGATCATTGACCCTGTTATGTAAGGTAGTCACCTGAGATTCCAAGTGACTAACCTTAGAGACTAAAGAGGAGCATGTTTTTGTCAATTTCTGCACCTTTAGTCTCAAATTCCCCTCATCTTCATCAGAAGAATCATTGGGGGATGAGATGATTGGACCAAAGTCCTCTCTCTCACCACCAGCTTGAGGTTCTTGGCTGCTGGTTTTCCTCTGCTCACTGGCAGCCTCAGTTGAGATGCCAGTGGGCTGAGTTACCATGGTTGAGGTCTTAATGATGTAATCACTTTCAAAAGTGAGAGCCTCTTCCATATGGACATCCTGAACATGTTCAGGATGGCCACCTCAGTAATAGGTGACTGATGTGGGATAGACTGAGGAGAGTCAGAGGTACTCATCTCTCTTTGAGTAAGGGAGGAGAAGAGAGACTCATGGTACTCACTGAATCCTAAGTCTTCATCAGTATAGAAGGATAGGTTGGGAATTGGTTGGTTGAGATCTAAAGGCTGGGGATGGTAGCTGTCCCCTGAAGGTTGTTCACTTGAGTGTTGAGACTCAGATTGAAGGCTTAAGGCTGTTGGGCTAGTGAGCTCATCAGGGTGAGCATGAGGAACCTCAGCCCTGATAGGTGAAGAAATGGGAGTGGTTTGCTCCTCAGGAGAAGTGGGAGCTCTAGTGTCCACTTCCTCCTGTAAGGTTGAGTATATGGGGGCCTGCACAGACTCAATAGCCTGAGCAGGGGTTCGTTTGGATTTTCTTTGGTAGGTGAGGGTGATTTCTGGTCTTTTTAGAGGTAAGGATAAAACAGGTGTGGGTTCAACACTAGCTTGTGTTGCTAGGTTGTCACCTTGAGCAATGAGCTCTAACATTTTGGGGACTAGGGCTGTTTCTACCCCTGAGAAGCCTACAGTTTGCTTCTTCATTATTTTAAAGATGCCGGGCTTCATCTGTCCCAATTTAAGAATATTACTTGTTTCCCTCAACTGTGAGGGAAACACTTTGGATGTTTTGGGTTGCATCAGACTTAAGGAATCCTTACACAAGACCATGGAGTTAGCTTTGAAGGAAACTAGGATTAATGACAAGTTGAACTTCATGGAAGAGCCTATAGAGATCACTGACCGGTTGGTCAAGAAACTCAGATGAAGTCGCATACCCAAGGTCAAGGTAAGATGGAATTCTAGGCGAAGACCTGAATTCACTTGGGAGCAAGAAGATGAAATGAGAAATTGTTATCTGCACCTCTTCAAACACATACGTTCTTGAGTTTACTGAAGCTAAAAATTTCGGGACGAAATTTCCTAAACGGTGGGGGAATGTGACAACCGACCTCTAGGTCATAATACTAACCTTTATCAACCTGCATCATTACCCATTCAATTAAAATTAATGTTAATATCATCATTATTATTATTATTAGCATTATTATTATTATGGCTATTATTATCATTTTGTTATTTCTTGTGCTTTTTGTGGTGATCTAGCCAAATCAAGCTTTAGCATAGGGTAACGTAGTGTTCCCGGAAAGTTATCCCTTGCAAAAATTAAATCATAATCAAAACAATTAAAATGTGTGCATACACACATAATTTTCGGTTAATGCATGCATGATCATGCACAATACATAACAACTAACTAAATTATACCATCTAATATACTACACTACACTAGAAAATAATACTACATAATATAATTTACCATTAAATTTAAAACAAAATAACCCCACTACAAGCCAAGTTTCGACCGCCCCTATCACCACCCCTCTTCACCATTCACCACACTCCCTCTTCTCCTCCACTCTCTTCACATGTAATTCCATTTCAAACTACACACACTCTCCTCTCCTCTTCTCTTTCTTCCTCTCGGATTCTCTCTAGAAGAAGCACACACACCCACGGTTCCATCACCATTTCCAGCCCCATACTCGAAGATCAACCGCAAAAACATCATCGGTCAAGCTTCAAACAATCAACGGGGCACTATTTCTTGAACTTTGGGTGCTCGGTTCTTGTGGGTTCGACTTCTCCAGCCTTGTTTGAAGATTTTACAGCTCATCTTGTCCCTCTACACTCTCCAAATAGTGGACTACACAAGGTGTAAGCATGAACTCACCCGAACTAAGCTATGTCTTGTGATATACCTTCATTTACCTACCTAAAGCCTTACTTTCTTTGTTCTAACAGAATGTTGTTGCCATAATCTTGTTTTTGAGGAGCTTTTAAATTCACTAAAGGTACCTCACACGTTAAGTTAGTCATGCTATGGGTGAAACCGAAATTCTTCATGAAAACCCTCTTTTGGGGTGATTTGTGCATCATCTAACTCTTATTGTGACAACCGACCTCCAGGTTGTTACCCTAACCCTAGATTACTTGCATCATTATCCATGCTATGAGTGCTAATAATTGAAACTATACAACCCTACTATGAAATTGAAATCAATTCTTGCTATTTGATGTAAATTATAATTTCATGTGATTTTTACTTTTGATTTTTGTTTAACCAATTTAGGTTTCTACCTTTTTAAAAATTAGTGTTCCGGGAATGTCAACTAGTCACCCTTACAAAATTAAACTCAAGAGAAGACAATTAAAATGTGAGCATCCACACTCACACTTGCATTAATTCGGCCATGCATGCATGGGTATGCATTAGACACCTCAAATCACCTTTCCACTAAATAATACATAATACCCAATACTACAAAATTACACTACACAATATTAATTTACAATTAAAATTAATTAAAACCCTCCCCACTACACTCCAAATCGGCCGCCCCCTCCCTCACCACTCTCCTCTCCTCTTCACACCACCCCTCTCACCCACTACCTTTCATGCATTTCTCTCCATCTCTCTCCCTCTCTCTCCCTTTATTCGAATCACCAGCTGAACACACACAACACTCCCTCAAACACTCTCAAAACTATTCTCTCTAGCTTTGTGAAGAAATTCGAAGACCACACAAAAATCCATTCGGCCAAGAGCAAGAACCGCAAAGGAGCAGCCTTGTTTGCAAGATTTGGTCACACAACCGTGTTTGTTCCACCTTTCCAGCCTTAGTTCGAGTTTCTCCATTCAAGTCCAAGGAGTTTCAAGCCATTCACGGCCATCAACACCCTCCAAACCGTGAGTTATTTCGAGTGTAAGCTCAAGATGTCGGTTTTGTGACATTTCTCTTGTTTTCTTCATTTGACATCTAAGAACCGTGTATTTCTTTGTTGTAGCAGAAACATCTCACCATCATCTCATTCTTAAGGAGTTACCAACGTTCTTGAAGGTAAACTTCATGTTTTGTTAGCCATTCTTGAGGTGGAAACCGATTTCCACCATGAAAACCCTCATTTTGAGTGTTTTGACATCATCTAACTTGTGAAAGCTTAAACTCTTGTAAACCAAACTTGTAACCTGCATTTTTATGACTTAATGGACTCCAAAGAACCTGTTTTTAAAAGTTCCAAGTGGCTACATACTCAAACCCACGGTTGATACATGGATTTCACCTTGAAACCCCCTTTCTACATGTAACAACACCCTCTTGAGCATTTGTTTGAAAAATCCTTTTAAACAAGACCCATAACCTACTCATGAACGACTTAATGACACCTTAATAATCTGCTTATGAAGTTAAATGAAGTGTTGGTAACATTTAAACTCAAGTTATGATGGTTTACACTAGTGTAATTGTCGGTTATGACATTTTCTACATATTTGAAGCATATGGATGTATAGATCAACTAGGCAACATGTTGGGACTGAAATTTCAGTAGGTTTTAGTGAATATTTGAAGTGTTAGCAATGTTTAATCTCTGGAATAAAGGACATGATGTGATTTACCCTCTTTTAGTCACTTTCGGGACCCGAAAACATGGTAAAATGACTTAAAAATAGTAAGATTATGAATTTAACATTCTTAAAAAGTATTCCAGGCTCAAAAATGATAAATAAAGTATTCTGGAGTCAATGGATAAGTTAAGTGGTCAAAGACTCAAATAAATGGCATTTTAACTAAAAACGGGTACAAACCGAGCATAGTTTTTGAGAAAAATCTATAAAAATAGAGTTCAAAACTAAGATTTATGAAAATCATATGATTTCAGTAAGATAAGTGATAAAGGACCTAAAAGATTTAAAAACTCGGTCAAATGAGCTTAAATGGTCAAACCCGGTCAAAACCGCGTATTAACGGGTCAAACGTAAAAACAAGATTTTGACTATAAAAGGCCAATTTACACAATTTAAGGACTTAGAAATTTATAAAGAAGTCTCTTAGAAAATACCTACTGGTCCAAAATTTAAATATTTGAAAACTCCAAATTACTATTAAAATTATCCGGCTTTTACCGCAACCGGGAGCGTTAAACGCGCAGTTTTCAAAATCGAACCCGTAGACCAAAGTTTTGAACCACTTACTCCATAATAATCATAATATGACTCTAACAATCTGATTTTGGACATAAATGACATAAA
The DNA here is from genome assembly GCA_025215565.1 of Flaveria ramosissima. Taxonomy (NCBI): domain Eukaryota; kingdom Viridiplantae; phylum Streptophyta; class Magnoliopsida; order Asterales; family Asteraceae; genus Flaveria; species Flaveria ramosissima. Next base: position 70,394,822 of record CM046045.1, on the reverse strand, counting down.
AGGCAAGAAACTAAACTTAAGGGTAGAAACTGTCAATTTTGAAACTTGAGGGACTAAACTGTAAAATTTTTCCAAACCTTATAACCGACTTCCAGGAAGCTAATAAACACTTGAACAATAAAATCTCTTAATATACCTAATCTAATGAAGTGAAAATCCCTAATTTTCATGAAGACGCCTTGACTTGCCATAAAAGGAAACTTTTTATACAAACCTTCACTAAACCAAAGCCGTACCCTATAGCTAAACTCTTGACACCATTGTTGCACTTGAATGAGTTTAGGGCAGTAGCTTATTGCTTAATATGTACTTGTTAGGGTGCTAGACTTGTGACACTTCCCGGCACATCAGGAAACTTTGATTTGGAAACCTAAGGTGAGTTCTAGTGATCCCCTTTTTACTACTGTTTTGGGATGGAACATGCTCTACTTTTATGAACTATGATTGTGCTTTATTTGATGATACTATGTGGGATTGTGGTTACCTGCTAATTCTTATATCATGATCATTAATTCTTTCGTGAACCGCTTGATTTATATGGATAGATCTATTTGGGGAATCCCCCACACACAGTGGCTTCCGTTCCAGGAAGGTTACCCCACTGAGATCCTGAGGGATCGTTGTGGCATGTAACAAGTTTTGTTAAGATTCTATGGTGAACCATCCGGGCAGGTAGGGTTCACTGGTATGGGGCTCAGTTTCTTCCTTCGGGAATATCCGGTAAAACACAACTTTAGAAGAGGCTAACCGGGACTGAGTGCAGGGTTGATTATGATTTTATTTCTCCCACGATGATAAACAATGATTATTTTTCTTTTAATCAAAGAAGGATTTATTAAGTCCTTTTGTTTTTGAACTTTAAGCACTTGAATTCACCAACTTTATAGTTGACACAATTTTCTTTTGAGCATGTTTCAGGTAATGTTTGAAGAGATCCTAGCAGTTTGAAGACCTAGACTTATCCCCGTGACATGGCATTGGCTTATTTCCTTGATGAAACATTTGAACAATTTATATTTTGTGTTGAACAAGTACAATTTCATTTTTATGGTTGATTGTAAAACTTAATTGGGGCTTGATGTGTATCTAGTCCCGTTACCTTTTTAAAACTTTAATGCCATGTGATATTCTCTCCTTTGAGCTCTTATAATGGTTTGTTTCCGCTGCCATATGTTGTTGCTAGTCTGTGACGTCCCACCCTATCTGGGCCCGGGGTGTGACAGATTGGTATCAGAGCCAAAGGTTGTAGAGAAGTCGGGAATGCCATAGTAGACCCTAGGCTACAACCCTGATACCCTAGGACTGTCCTTGTGGGAAGTGTTGGAATGATCGGGTTGGGTAAATTGATGATTACACTTGATCAACGTAATCATGAATTTACCGGACGCGTAATTTCCATCACTGATCTTTAGGTTATGGTTGGACTTTTTCTGGTTTATATTGATGATTTGAAACTAATTTTAAAAGGGGATTTAAATGATTTTTATGATGAACTATGTTATCCGATACTACTTGAAGAAACTATTGATCTGGGCAAAACAGACAGCTATATGTTGGAATAACAGATACTATTGCCATCACTACTATTATTAGTACTATTATGTAAATCATGAGCTATGAGAAACCAAATTACTCATGATGTATTTCTTACAGGATAACGATAATGGCTGATAAAGGAAAGGCGCCTGCTCACCCCGACGCTGAGACCGCTCCTACCGGACACCTAAGGAGAGAGAAACCCCAGACGGAGTATGAGGCGTACCTCCGGAGATGCGGACATCCAGGGTGGATATCCGTCACGTCCGAAGACACTGAGGCTTCCGAGGACTCTTCCTCCACATCACCTTCCCGAAGCCGAACGCGATCCCACTCTCCTCAAGTAGCTGCTCCGACCCTCTCACCCATCCCACCTATTGGGAATAGGGGTGCGCGTACTGTCACCCGACCTCGCAAAAGCGTTAGACCAGGATCCTCCGTATCCTTTAGGATGCCTCCTCCTCCTCCCCCGCCTGTTAGGATTCCGACATCGGTACCCCCACTGTTTGACCCTCGCGACGAGCGCCTGATGCCGCCGAGACATAGTATGTATGACGGCCCCACTGTACTGGCTGGTGATAGGTACTCCCAGTCGAGTCGCCGGGCGAGTGATGTAGGACCCTCCGATGCGACACTAGATGAGATTTTGAGGACTGTTCGCCGTCATGAGCTGACTGTTCAGCACGCCACTCGAACTTCTCAGTCGGCCCAGTTCCAGGCGATGATGGCTACACAGGGAGTGAAGCGTTTGGAGCAGGAGCAGAGGAAGAAGGGTACAGGGTGGTTTGGATGGTTAAAGAGGAAGTGGATGTGAGAACTGGAGTACTCAGTGGGATTTATCTGTCTGTGGACAGTAGAAGGAAACTATTTGAATTCTTGTTTGAGACTATTATTTATATATTATGGGGGTGATGGCACCTTCCAAATTGTAAGAGCATGACTCTGATTCTACTCGTTTGGATGATACTATGTTGACTGCTTTTGAGATGCTAAAACTTTTAAACTGTCTGTATTAAACTGCTATATGTTTTGTTGTGCCTTGAGATTATCTGTGCCTTTTCTAAATTGTTGCCCAACTATTATATCATGTTTTGAATTGGACATTTAAGGTTCTTTAGTGGGTTGTAAATACATGTATGTGCATGCCATGATTCCTCTTCCGAGGCGTGGTGTGATAGGATAATGATGCCTAGGCTATCCGAAACAAAATTTATGAGATGCTAAACGAATCTATTTGTGATACTATCAGAATGCCGACTCGCAGAGGAACACGTTTTGGTCGACGTGGAGCCACCAGGGGCCGCCATGAGGGAGCAAGGCCTACTGGAACCCAACCTACTCCACCAGGGACTCCCCACGGGGAGAATACTAATCAAGAGAGTGACGAAAGGATTGCTAACCTCGTAGCTCAGCAACTGGCCAACGCCATTCCGACTATCATTGCTCAGATAAATGCAGACCGGGATAACACTACTGGGAATGAACGGCCGATAAACGATGAGAGCCACGATGATGAAGCTGAGGAGTTAAGGAATGGGTGCTCTTACAAGACCTTTATGGCCTGCAAGCCCAAGGACTTCTATGGCACCGAGGGTGCTATAGAGACTTACAGGTGGATCGACGAAATGGAAGCCGTCTTAGACATCAGCGAGTGCAAGATGGAGCACATGGTGAGATTTGCATCACAATCTCTCAAGGGATCAGCTCTTGAATGGTGGAAGTCCATTACCCAGAGCCGTGGAAGAAACGTGGCTAATCGAATGGGTTGGACTGAATTCCGAGAGTTAATGACCAACAAATATTGCCCCATCAATCAACTCGAGAAGCTGGAGACAGAATTTTTAAGCTTGGAGATGAAGGGACCCAACTACACCGAATACATCAATCGTTTCTTAGCCCTGTCCCGACTTGTGCCACATTTGGTGACGCCAGAAGCCAAAGGTGTAGCACGGTTCATCTGGGGACTACACCCAAGAGTTAGGGGTATGGTTCGTGCCTCTCAGCCTGTGACCCTACAAGCTGCTGTCGACCTTACCAGCAGTCTGACTGACGATCTTATTAGGGCTGGATGGACCGATCAAGGAAGGGCTGATGAGAAGAAGAAGTTTGTTGGAGACAAGAGGAAGTGGTTTGAAGCAAAAAGAGCGATTGGAAGTAGCAGTGGGTCGAGTAGAAGGAGTTCTGAAGGAGTGAGACGTGATGATCAAGGAAGCAAAAACCGGAGATTGTATACGGGGACAAGCCCACTCTGCAGCAAGTGCAAGTTACATCATCAAGGAGAATGTAACCCGATGCCCTGTTTTAGGTGCAAGAGAACAGGCCATCTAATTAAAGACTGTACTTATGTACCGGGGAAACAATGCTACGAGTGTGGAGACCCAGGGCATATGAGGAACAAGTGTCCTAAGCTGGGTAGAGACAAGGATGCCAAGCCCAATAAGCCTAAGGGAAGAGCTTTCGTTATGGACCCAGCAGGAGCTCGTAAGGAACCCGACGTTGTCAACGGTACGTTCCTTGTAAATAATCATCCCGCTACTGTACTGTTTGATACTGGAGCGACGCTAGTTTTATCTCTAGTACCTTTAGGCAATTGATTGACTTAGACGCGTGCACCTTGACTGATACATTTACCGTAGAATTAGCTGACGGTAATATTTTAGAAGCTAACGAAATCATTAGGGATTGCCCCCTGAATCTAAAAGGGAATGTGTTTAAGATTGACTTGATGCCCATTAAGTTAGGAGGATTTGATGTGGTCGTGGGTATGGACTGGTTAGCGAAGCATAAAGTTGAAATCGTATGCGATGAGCGACTGCTCAAGATACCATTGAGCGTCGAAGAAGTGTTAGTGGTAGAAGGAGAAAGGAGTAACACTCTATACCCTATGATATCTCACTTGAAAGCTACCAAGAGCTTGAAGAGGGGATGTCCAGCTTTTATAGTCTATGTGATGAAAACCCAAAAGGAGAAGAAGATCGAAGAGATTCCCGTAGTTTCGGAATACCCAGAGGTGTTTCCGGAAGAACTACCAGGACTTCCTCCGAATCGACAAGTGGAATTCCAGATAGACTTGATGCCTGGTGCTGCACCAGTAGCCAAGGCACCGTACCGGCTCGCCCCACCTGAGATGAAGGAGCTAATGGTACAAATTCAAGAACTAATGGACAAGGGATTTATACGTCCGAGTGTCTCTCCATGGGGTGCCCCGGTGCTATTCGTGAAAAAGAAGGACGGAACGCTGCGAATGTGTATTGATTACAGGGAGTTGAACAAGCTGACCATAAAGAACCGTTACCCTCTCCCGAGAATAGACGACTTATTTGATCAATTGCAGGGAGCAAGTTACTTCTCCAAAATAGACTTGAGGTCAGGATACCACCAGCTGAAGATAAGAGAAGAAGATATACCCAAAACTGCCTTCCGAACTAGGTATGGACACTATGAGTATTTGGTCATGCCCTTTGGACTGACTAATGCTCCAGCAGCATTCATGGACCTCATGAATCGCGTTTGCCGCCCTTACCTCGACAAGTTTGTGATCGTGTTTATCGACGACATACTGATCTACTCTCAAACTAAAGACGAGCACGAGAAGCATCTCAGGCTAATCCTTGAATTGCTCAAGAATGAGCAACTATATGCCAAGTTCTCGAAATGTGAATTCTGGATGCGCCAGATCCAATTCTTAGGTCATGTGGTAAATAAGGATGGGATTCAAGTTGACCCTTCCAAGATTGAGGCCATAAAGAATTGGAAGATTCCTGAAACTCCTACGGAGATAAGGCAATTCTTAGGACTGGCTGGCTATTACCGAAGATTTATAAAGGACTTCTCGCGTATAGTGCAACCTTTGACCGCACTAACCAAGAAAAACACAACCTTTGTGTGGGAGCGAGAGCAGAATGAGGCGTTTGAAACGCTTAAAGAGAAGTTATGCAGTGCACCTATACTTGCTCTTCCAGAAGGAGTAGAAGACTTCGTGGTCTATTGTGACGCTTCGCGTCAAGGACTAGGATGTGTATTGATGCAACGCAATAAGGTGATTGCTTACGCATCGAGACTGCTGAATGATCATGAGAAGAACTACACGACGCACGATCTGGAGTTGGGTGCCGTGGTGTTTGCCCTTAAGATGTGGAGGCATTACCTTTATGGCACAAAGTGCATTATCTACACCGACCATAGAAGCTTGCAGCATATCCTTGACCAAAAGATGCTCAACATGCGTCAGAGAAGATGGGTTGAGCTATTGAACGATTATGAGTGCGAGATCCGCTACCACCCTGGTAAGGCCAATGTTGTGGCGGATGCGTTAAGTCGAAAGGAAAGAGAGAAACCTCTTCGAGTACGAGCCTTAAGAATGAGTGTGTATACCAACCTTATAGCAAAATTGAAGGAAGCTCAAGGCGAGGCATTAAAGGAAGAAAAATTGAAAGAAGAAGGATTGACTGGAATGGAGAAGCAGTTGGAGATAGGGGACGATGGTACATATAGATATGGTGGAAGGACTTGGGTGCCAAAACACGGAGGAATTCGAGAAGTAATCCTCGATGAAGCACACAAGTCTAGGTATTCAATTCATCCTGGAAGTGATAAGATGTACCAGGATTTAAAGACACTTTTCTGGTGGCCAGGAATTAAGAAGATCAATCGCTGTTTATGTGGGGAAATGTTTAACTTGTGCCATGGTAAAAGCTGAGAACCAAAAACCATCGGGAACGTTGCAGCAACCTGAAATTCCAGAATGGAAATGGGATAATGTTACGATGGATTTCGTTACCAAGCTGCCTAGAACGTTTAAAGGTCACGATGCTATTTGGGTAATAGTGGATAGATTAACCAAATCAGCTCACTTCTTGCCAATTAGAGAAGACTACGATATGACGAAACTGGCCCAACTTTATGTCGACGAGATTGTAACAAGGCATGGAGTGCCTCTGTCGATCATCTCAGACCGTGATAGCCGTTTCACCTCTCGTTTCTGGAAATCGTTCCAGCAAGCTTTAGGAACCCGTTTAGATCTTAGCACGGCTTACCACCCTCAGACCGACGGACAGAGCGAAAGAACTATTCAAACGATGGAAGACATGTTGAGAGCTTGCGTGATGGACTTTGGCGGAAACTGGGATAACCATCTTCCTTTGGTGGAATTCGCCTATAACAACAGTTACCACGCGAGTATCAAAGCCGCTCCGTACGAGGCCCTTTATGGCAGGAAATGCCGATCACCCTTGAGTTGGAATGAGATTGGTGACAGCCAAGTGATGGGACCCGACATAGTGTTGGAAACCACCGATAAGATCTATAAGATAAAGGAACGACTGAGAGCAGCTAGAGACCGACAGAAGAAGTACGCCGACAGGAGGCGGAAACCTCTAGAGTTCCAAGTGGGCGACAGAGTGATGCTAAAAGTAGCACCGTGGAAAGGAACGGTGAGATTCGGAAAAAGAGGAAAACTAAGCCCAAGATACATTGGACCATTTGAGATAATGGCAAGAATTGGCCCAGTAGCATATAAGTTGAAACTACCCCCGGGATTGAGTCACATACACGACACCTTTCATGTGTCAAACTTGAAGAAGAGCATGGTAGACAAAACCCTGGAACTACCATTAAAAGAAGCAAGGATAAGCGACAAACTGAACTTTGTGGAAGAACCTGTGGAGATCACGGATCGTTTGGTCAAACAACTCCGGCGGAGCCGCATACCCAAGGTTAAAGTTAGATGGAACTCCAAGCGAGGACCTGAATTTACTTGGGAACGTGAAGATGAAATGAGAAAGAACTATCCACACCTCTTCAAACCCACCCGTTCAGTCCCTAATCAGAGTTAAATTTCGGGACGAAATTTCCTAAACGGTGGGAGAATGTGACAACCGACCTCCAGGTTGTTACCCTAACCCTAGATTACTTGCATCATTATCCATGCTATGAGTGCTAATAATTGAAACTATACAACCCTACTATGAAATTGGAATCAATTCTTGCTATTTGATGTAAATTATAATTTCATGTGATTTTTACTTTTGATTTTTAACCAATTTAGGTTTCTACCATTTTAAAAATTAGTGTTCCGGGAATGTCAACTAGTCACCCTTACAAAATTAAACTCAAGAGAAGACAATTAAAATGTGAGCATACACACTCACACTTGCATAAATTCGGCCATGCATGCATGGGTATGCATTAGACACCTCAAATCACCTTTCCACTAAATAATACATAATACCCAATACTACAAAATTACACTACACAATATTAATTTACAATTAAAATTTAATTAAAACCCTCCCCACTACACTCCAAATCGGCCGCCCCCTCCCTCACCACTCTCCTCTCCTCTTCACACCACCCCTCTCACCCACTAGCCTTTCATGCATTTCTCTCCATCTCTCTCCCTCTCTCTCTCCCTATATTCGAAGTCACCAGCTGAACACACACACTCACTCTCCTCACAACACACTCCCAACTATTCTCTCTAGTTTTGTGAAGGAAATTCGAAGACCACACAAAAATCCATTCGGCCAAGAGCAAGAACCGCAAAGGAGCAGCCTTGTTTGCAAGATTTGGTCACACAACCGTGTTTGTTCCACCTTTCCAGCCTTAGTTCGAGTTTCCTCCATTCAAGTCCAAGGAGTTTCAAGCCATTCACGGCCATCAACACCCTCCAAACCGTGAGTTATTTCGAGTGTAAGCTCAAGATGTCGGTTTTGTGACATTTCTCTTGTTTTCTTCATTTGACATCTAAGAACCGTGTATTTCTTTGTTGTAGCAGAAACATCTCACCATCATCTCATTCTTAAGGAGTTACCAACGTTCTTGAAGGTAAACTTCATGTTTTGTTAGCCATTCTTGAGGTGGAAACCGATTTCCACCATGAAAACCCTCATTTTGAGTGTTTTGACATCATCTAACTTGTGAAAGCTTAAACTCTTGTAAACCAAACTTGTAACCTGCATTTTTATGACTTAATGGACTCCAAAGAACCTGTTTTTAAAAGTTCCAAGTGGCTACATACTAAAACCCACGGTTGATACATGGATTTCACCTTGAAACCCCCTTTCTACATGTAACAACACCCTCTTGAGCATTTGTTTGAAAAATCCTTTTAAACAAGACCATAACCTACTCATGAACGACTTAATGACACCTTAATAATCTGCTTATGAAGTTAAATGAAGTGTTGGTAACATTTAAACTCAAGTTATGATGGTTTACACTAGTGTAATTGTCGGTTATGACATTTTCTACATATTTGAAGCATATGGATGTATAGATCAACTAGGCAACATGTTGGGACTGAAATTTCAGTAGGTTTTAGTGAATATTTGAAGTGTTAGCAATGTTTAATCTCTGGAATAAAGGACATGATGTGATTTACCCTCTTTTAGTCACTTTCGGGACCCGAAAACATGGTAAAATGACTTAAAAATAGTAAGATTATGAATTTAACATTCTTAAAAAGTATTCCAGGCTCAAAAATGATAAATAAAGTCTTCTGGAGTCAATGGATAAGATAAGTGGTCAAAGACTCAAATAAATGGCATTTTAACTAAAAACGGGTACAAACCGAGCATAGTTTATGAGAAAAATCTATAAAAATAGAGTTCAAAACTAAGATGTATGAAAATCATGTGATTTCAGTAAGATAAGTGATAAAGGACCTAAAAGATTTAAAAACTCGGTCAAATGAGCTTAAAATGGTCAAACCCGGTCAAAACCGCGTATTAACGGGTCAAACGTGAAAACAAGATTTTGACTATAAAAAGCCAATTTACACAATTTAAGGACTTAGAAATTTATAAAGAAGTCTCTTAGAAAATACCTACTGGTCCAAAATTTAAATATTTGAAAACTCCAAATTACTATTAAAATTATCCGGCTTTTACCGCGACCGGGAGCGTTAAACGCGCAGTTTTCAAAATCGAACCCGTAGACCAAAGTTTTGAACCACTTACTCCATAATAATCATAATATTACTCTAATGATCTGATTTTGGACATAAATGACATAAAAGGCAAGAAACTAAACTTAAGGGTAGAAACTGTCAATTTTGAAACTTGAGGGACTAAACTGTAAAATTTTTCCAAACCTTATAACCGACTTCCAGGAAGCTAATAATCACTTGAACAATAAAATCTCTTAATATACCTAATCTAATGAAGTGAAAATCCCTAATTTTCGTGAAGACGCCTTGACTTGCCATAAAAGGAAACTTTTTATACAAACTTTCACTGGACCAAAGCCGTACACTATAACTAAACTCTTGACACCATTGTTGCACTTGATATGAGTTTAGGGCAGTAGCTTATTGCTTAATATGTACTTGTTAGGGTGCTAGACTTGTGACACTTCCCGGCACATCAGGAAACTTTGATTTGGAAACCTAAGGTGAGTTCTAGTGATCCCCCTTTTTACTACTGTTTTGGGATGAAACATGCTCTACTTTTATGAACTATGATTGTGCTTTATTGATGATACTATGTGGGATTGTGGTTACCTGCTAATTCTTATATCATGATCATTAATTCTTTCGTGAACCGCTTGATTTATATGGATAGATCTATTTGGGGAATCCCCCACACACAGTGGCTTCCGTTCCAGGAAGGTTACCCCACTGAGATCCTGAGGGATCGTTGTGGCATGTAACAAGTTTTGTTAAGATTCTATGGTGAACCATCCGGCAGGTAGGGTTCACTGGTATGGGGCTCAGTTTCTTCCTTCGGGAATATCCGGTAAAACACAACTTTAGAAGAGGCTAACCGGGGACTGAGTGCAGGGTTGATTATGATTTTATTTCTCCCACGATGATAAACAATGATTATTTTTCTTTTAATCAAAGAAGGATTTATTAAGTCCTTTTGTTTTTGAACTTTAAGCACTTGAATTCACCAACTTTATAATTTGAGCATGTTTCAGGTAATGTTTGAAGAGATCCTAGCAGTTTGAAGACCTAGACTTATCCCCGTGACATGGCATTGGCTTATTTCCTTGATGAAACATTTGAACAATTTATATTATGTGTTAAGTAAGTACAATTTCATTTTTATGGTTGATTGTAAAAGTTAATTGGCTTGATGTGTATCTAGTCCCGTTACCTTTTTAAAACTTTAATGCCATGTGATATTCTCTCCTTTGAGCTCTTATAATGGTTTGTTTCCGCTGCCATATGTTGTTGCTAGTCTGTGACGTCCCACCCTATCTGGGCTCGGGGTGTGACATATATCAACTGCGTGTTTTGTTCAGTACAAAATCATAATTGTGAAAGATAAAATGAAAACTCCATATGAGTTAATGTTTGGCAGGAAACCGAACATAAACTTTCTGAAATCATTTGGTTGTTCTGTTATGATTCTTAATTCAAATGATCAGTTAGGAAAATTTAAATCAAAATCCGATAATGGATTTTTCGTTGGATACTCATCTGTTTCAAAAGCCTATCGAGTGTACAACTCTAGGACGAATATAATTATTGAAACATTCAACGTTAAATTTCTGGAAAATTCTTTTCCATCAGTTTCAAATGGTCCTGCCTGGTTATTTGATTTAGATTCATTATCAAACTCTCTTCAATCTAACTTGTTTAATCAATCAAATTGTCTTGATTTTTTAGATAAGAACTCTAGAGGAGACCTTGGATCTTTCGGTGAGGATTCAGATTCTGATGACCCAGATGATTCTAGCTCAGACTACCCATTTTATCATTTGTCAAGGACTCAACAATATGATTCAATGATAATAATCATGCTAATACAGCTTCAGATCATTCAGTCTCTTTTAATCAGGAAGACTCACAACTAATTCTTAATGATGGTAATGAGTTTGTGCAACCTGAGTCTAGAACATCATCCATCTCTGGTGATGCAGTTGATACTAACTTTGATTACTTTATTAACTCACCGACTCAAGTTCCAAACTTCAATCCACATTCTTCTAAGTTGTTACATCAGCTTTCCAACTTAAACCAAACAAATCTGGATGTTAATGTTCAATGTGATAAGATTCCAACATCTCGTATTCACAAGAATCATCTGATTTCTCAAATTATTGGTCCATAGAATGAGAGAACAACAAGGAGTAGATCAGAACAAGCAAACTTGTGCTTATACTCTTGTTTTCTTTCTCAAATTGTTCCTAAAAATGTTACCAAAACATTAAAGGACAATGGTTGGATAGAAGCCATGCAAGAAGAATTACTTCAATTTTGCAAACAAGAAGTGTGGAATTTAGTGGATTTACCTGAAGGAGAAAATGCTATAGGCATGAAATGGTTGTTTTGAAATAAGACTGGTGATCGTGGTGTAGTAATAAGGAACAAAGCGAGACTTGTTGCACAAGGGTACACACAGGAAGAAGGGATATATTATGATGAAGTGTTTGCACCAGTTGCAAGACTTGAATCCATTCGAGTTTTCCTGGCTTATGCTTCATTTATGAAATTTAAGGTGTATCAAATGGATGTAAAGGGTGCATTTCTATATGGTCCTATCACTGATGATGTGTTTGTGAAGCAACCTCCAGGCTTTGAGGATGAAGAATTTCCACATCGAGTATATAAGCTGAGCAAAGCTTTATATGGACTTCACAAGCCCCTAGAATTTGGTATGAGATATTATCACAACACTTAATCCAACATGGATACACAATAGGGAAAATTGATCCAACTTTATTCATAAAGAAGGATAATGATGATCTTTATGTGTACAAGTGTACGTTGATGAAATCATCTTTGGTTCTACCAGCCCAAAATTGTGCAATGAATTTGAAGTAATTATGAAATCTCGGTTCCAAATGAGTTCTATGGGAGAGATTAATTTCTTTCTTGGACTTCAAGTCAAGTAAACTGACGATGGAATTTTCATCAATCAAGAGAAGTTTGTTGATAAGCTCTTCAAGAAATTTAAGTTGCAAGACTGTCAGTCCATATGAACTCCAACAGATGTTAACACCAAGATTGAACCTGATCTAAAAGGAAAATCTATTGACCAAACGATATACAGATCAATGATTGGTTCTTTGATGTATCTTACTGCATCAAGACCAGACATTATGTATGCAGATTGTGTTTGTGCCAGGTATCAATCAGTCCCGAAAAAATCTCACTTAATTTGGTTTCAAAAGGATATTTAGGTATCTCAAAGGTAAACCAGCTTTAGGGCTTTGGTATCCTTACGAGGGTAACTTTGAACTACATGGATATACAGATAGTGATTATGGTGGATGTTGTCAAGATAGAAAATCTACTTCGGGTGGGTGTCAATTTCTTGGTCCCCGATTAGTCTCGTGGCAATGTAAGAAACAAACAAATGTCTCTGTTTCAACTGCAGAAGCTGAGTACATTGCTGCATCAGCAGGATGTTCTCAAATCCTCTGGTTGCAAAATCAACTACTGGATTATGGGTTCAATTTTCTTAAAACACCTATTTACATTGATAACACTACTGCTATGTTCATTACAGCTAATCCTGTTCAACATTCAAAAAACAAAACATATCGAAGTTCGATATCATTTTCTCAGAGATAACTCTGAAAAAGGATTAATCATATTGATTCAAATTGCAACAGAAAAACAGTTGGCGGATCTATTTACTAAAGCCTTCCTATCAGGACGGTTTGAGTATTTAGTGGAGTCAATTGGTCTTATTAATCATATATGAACTTTCTAAATCAAAAGATCATCATAAGTGATCCTCTCAGTGTTAATTGCCTGTTTGTATTTTGTGATTGTGTGTTTTTGTTTAGAAAAACCAAATACAAAAGTATAAATCAAAACTCCAAAAATAGAGTCTTTTTCTAATTGTCAGTTTTGTTTTTTTAGAAAAGAATATGTTTATGCAATATGTGAGAAATGATAGTACATTAGTGAGATCAGTTGCATATTTCACTCATTAATAAAGTCTGACATGATCAGATATGATGTTTAGACAATATCATGCTACTATACTGAAAAAGTAAATTCTTTTGATTACACTAAATCTTTATGCTTGTGTGTATTCATCTGAGTACTTTTGAGTTGTTTTGGCTTATCAGATTGATTGCTTGTTAAGTTACACCACTCACACCTGATGGTAATGTGATTAATCATGAGATCTGTTACAAGCATCATATCACTTCTCTGTTATGAGTCCTTATAGACCTGTAGTGTTGAGATATCCTTTGTTGTAAGTGATTACAGACCTGGATTTTCTCTTTGATGCAAAAGATGCCAATGTGCACAAACTATGAGATCATGAGATCTGTTACAAGCATCATATCACTTCTCTGTTATGAGTCCTTATAGACCTGTAGTGTTGAGATATCCTTTGTTGTAAGTGATTACAGACCTGGATTTTCTCTTTGATGCAAAAGATGCCAATGTGCACAAACTATTCAAATGAATAGTTAGAGCTGATCAAATGGTTATCCATGATCATTCTCTATTAATTTAAGTAACATGAACTCTAGTGATACATATGTTTCAGGTAATAAGTTGAGTATGTGTTCTTTCTTGCATGTCATGATGATAGTTGAGCTCTCTAAGTCTCTGTATGATTTACATCATGTCATATCTAAATATACCCTAATCAATCCAAGAATTGAAAAAGTAAGTGAGTTGATAATGTGTCTAAAAAACTCATTTTCTGTCCTTAGATCTTGTGTCTCCTTTGCTGTGATATCATTGACCTGGAACACACTTGATCAGGATTTATTCATTGTCTATGACTATTCACATATTTTTTTTATTTTAATGTGCTGATCTTCATTGATATGATCTCACTGCAGACATTAATTTTTTTGTTTATATTAGATTTTGATTCTGCTTTCATTTTGATTTTATGCATGTTTTCTGTGTGTGAAGGCAATGTAACAATAAGATGTGTGATCTTATTATGTTACCTTAGGAAACTTATAAGTTGTTCAAACTTAAAAGTTTAGGGGGAGTAATAAATGGAAGAGTTTTTCTCAGAAAATCAAAATCAAAGTTAAAATGTTGAATTGAAAGGATGATGCTATATGTTCAAAGTGTATGTGAGTGTTATAATGTAACTTTTAAAAATGATAATATGAACCTATATAAATTTGCAAGTGGAAATGCTTCTTTCAAAAGTTGAAGAAAAAATAGATGATATTTGATTTTATTTTGAGACTAAAATGAAGGGAAAGATAAATTTTTAAAAAAATTAAACAATACGTGAAGACTTAAAATTGTTAAAAATCAAAATTGAGTGTGCAAAATGTAAAAAGTTCAAATTTGAGGGACTAAAAGGTAAATTTTGGGAAATGCAAAAATATGCTTAAAATGTTTAAAGATTAGTATGAAATATTACTAATATGTTTAAACAGTGTGCAGGTGAAGAATTTTGAAAAACACAAGTGTAAGACTCATGAAAGCTAACTCAAAGTCAACTCATGCGCCTAAATAGTGTTCATACGTCTAAATAGGAGCATAGTGAACTTTCAGGAATTATACAAGTGTTTGGGCATTTTTCATATTCTCATGCGCCTAAACAGTTGCAATAAGTCCATGAGTTTAACCAAGTGTTTGGGCGTTCTACACAAACCCATGCGCCTAAACAGTAATAATGAGTCTGATTTTAACCAAGTGTTGGACGTTTTTAATGTCTCATGCGTCTACATAGTGTTGAAATGTTTCAAGTGTTACAAGTTAGACGTTTCAGGAAATTCATGCGGCTGAACAGTGCAAAAGCGCCTAAACAGTGGTTATGCGTCCAAACAGTTCTCATGCGTCTGAGTCAAAACGCACAAACAGTGCTCATACATCTCATTAATTTGTGAATTTTAGGGTTTCATACGCACAAACAGTGCTCATGCGTCTAAAATTTCACTTAATATAAATTGAACACTTACACTTGTTTCTCATTCACACTTAAAATTCTCCAAAAACAAATCTCTGAACTATCGACTTGTCGTCATCGAAGTCTCAGATTCTTAGTGATTGCAACAATTTTGTTGATTGTTAGATATTATTTGAGTTCATAAACGTAAGTTTGTGATTCAAATCAGTAGATTTTGGTTAAAACATGATGATTGGCATAGTCGTTTGACTGCTATTTGGGCGTTCGAACACTATAACATTCAAAGTTTAACTAATCAAATCTTAATCATATCTAATATTGATTCTGGATTGTTGATATGTATCAAATTTCGAGCAATTTGATATATAGTTCATTGACTGAAATTGTAAATGATATTGATTATAGATTGTTCAGTCAGTTCTTCGAAGGAAGAAGAAGAAGATGAACAGACAAAATTCAATTTTTGAATAAAAAATAAAAAAAATTAAAAAAAAATTAAAAATAGATAAATCAGAATTCAAATAATTGATTAATAAAAAATGATAGATACAAAATGAATAAATTTTAAAATTTCACAAATTAAATTCATAAGTCAAAAGTCAAAATCATAAGTCAAAAATTGAATTCAATATTACAAAATTGCAAATTCATATGTAAAAATGAAATTCATTAATCAAAATTTCAATGTTCTAATATTTTTTCTCTATGTTTTGCAGATGGCAGCTTTGAAGTTTGAGCCTAAACATAATGTTGTTGCATTCTTAGATTATGAAAACAGAGAAGCTGTTGGTTATGAAGAAATTATAAGATTTCTGCTAAGATCAAAATATGTCTATGCAATGTGTGCAAGACCAATGATTAATGCAAGATTGATCAAAAGATTCTGGAGAACAGCAGAAGTAGAAAGAGATGAAGAAGGGCATAAAGTTTTAAGAGCTTTCATTACATCTGATAGAATGCTTAAAGTGTCTGAACAAGCAATCAGAACAGCTCTTAAACTTCGTGAAAATGATCCAGAAGACTTATCTGAGTATTTTTTCAATGAATGTAGAGATGTATTTCTACAAATGGGTCATCCTGATCACTTCCCTAAGAAACAATTCTTCAGAGCAAGAGTATATAAACACTGGAAATTGTTGTGTTATATATTTCAACATTGCATGTCCAAAAGAAGTGCTGGTTGGGATTTATTCCCAGTGGACATTGCATCTCCTATCATTACTCTAGCCACAAACAAAAGGTTTAACATGGCAAAGTGGATAATGAATGGATTCATATTCAATCTTGAAAGAGGAAAGAGAAACAAATACTTGATGTATCCAAGTTTCTCCAACTGCTTATTAATGAAGAGAATCCAGATTTATATGTTGAAGGAGTTGAAGGAGATAAGTTGCAATTAGAGCATATGTCTGAAGCTGTGTATAAGAGACTTGCTATGATTACTGGTGCTCAAAATGTGACACCCTACACATATCCCACATCGGTCGTGGACAGGAGAGATTTCTGGTTCATAAGGAATGTCTGGCCTCTAACATCAACAACGCGTTTTGGGCGTATTGGCTGTGGATGAGAGGAGAACTCCACAGTTAAGCGTGCTCAGGTGGGAGCAATCTAGGGATGGGTGACCTCCCTGGGAAGTTTTCACCCGGGAAACCAAAAGCAAATCCGTGAGCTCCTCGTGGGCAAAGCGGACAATATTGTTGGTATGAGGGGCCGGGTGTTACAGAATGGTATCAGAGCCACTCCTGTGCCATTCGGGATGTGGGACATACCTCACCAAGGATGGTGACTTCTCGGGCTCATCGAGGACGATGAGTCCAAACAGGGGGTGCTTGTGACACCCTACACATATCCCACATCGGCCGTGGACAGAAGAGATTTCTGGTTATAAGGAATGTCTGGCCTTTAACATCAACAACGCGTTTCGGGCGTATTGGCTGTGGATGAGAGGAGAACTCCACAGTTAAGCGTGCTCAGGTGGGAGCAATCCAAGGATGGGTGACCTCCCTGGGAAGTTTTCACCCGGGCAACCAAAAGCAAATCCGTGAGCTCCTCGTGGGCAAAGCGGACAATATTGTTGGTATGAGGGGCCGGGTGTTACACAAAACATTCCATTATTTGATTATATAAGGAATGTAGCTATGGATGAAGTAGACATCAATCAACAACACTATCATTTATCTGAAGATGAACCAATAGATCCAAATGATCTTATTAAGGATGTTGTAGATGATATGATTGATGATGATGATGAAACTACTGAAAGCTCATCAGAAGATGATGATGATGATAATAATGATGATGATGATGGTAATGATGGTGCAACTGAAGCACATCAAGAAGCTATTGATGAAAGGAATGATGATGATAATGTCAATGAAACTCAGAACTTAGCTGAAGAAACTACTGATGCTGATATTCATGATGATTCTGTACATGAAGAAGATTCACAAAATCAAACTTTTGATTTTGATTTCATGAATGATATGTTATTTGAACCAGTGTTTCAAGCTGAAGTGAATGAAGAAGTTGAAGAAATTCCTGTGAGTATAACACACAATGTGTCAGTACAAACAGAGGAGATAGTTGATATAGATGAGATGGAGAATTTGAAAGAAGAAAATGTGATTAAAGACAAAGAAATTAAAGAATTAAAAGTTGAGAATGAAAGATTGAAAGAGATGAATATATCTCTTGAAAAGGAAATTCAAAGGTTAAAGGATGAAAATTCTAAGCTGAATGAAAAAAAGTTACTGAAAGAAGAAAAGCTTGTGAGCTATGCAAAAGACAAAGAAGATGTTATCAAAAAATTTGAAGTTATGATAAAGGATTATGACATTCTTGAAGAGAAATTCAAGAAATTATCTGATGAAAATGAAAAACTGAAAGATGAATTAATAAAGAAAAAAGAATCTCAAAAGCCTATCTCATCAGATCAAATGATAAGGTCTGAGATGATTGTTGAAGAGAATCCTGAGGAGATCAAAAGAAAAAGGAAACTTGATGATGTAGCAGATACAAATTTAACAGAGTCGTCTTCAAAAGTACAAAGAATAGAAGAAACTGTTGAAGAGCAAGACATTCAAGAACAAATTGAAGCTTTAGAAGATATTGAAGAAGTTTACACTGATGACTGGTATGACGAAGTATATATATATATATATATATATATATATATATATATATATATATATATATACATATATATATATATATATATATATATATATATATATATATATATATATATATATATATATACATATACATATTAGATGAAGAAGACATAGATGAAGCTCAATTTGTATCAAATTTCTCTTCACAAGAACCAACTCAAGATCAAGATGAAATTCCACAAGACTTTGAAGATAGATACAACTACCTTGTGAAGATGAAATACAATAGAGTATTTTTGGATGGACTGACTGTTTCTCAAATAAATGATGAATATGAGAAATGCATTACTGTAGAGTCAGTTGCTCCTATTGATCCAAATGAGATTGTAATGGAACATGGTGAATGGAATAGAGCTAAAGAAAGTATTAATGTAGAAGAATTATCAAGCTCTGAGCTGCACCATCCTGATCTGATGATATGAGTATTCCAGCTTTAAGGTCTTGGTTGCAAGCTAGGAATTATCCATGGAGAAAACTGAAAAGATTACAATCTGTATCTTTGAGGAATCTTGTTAGAAGTTTTCAAGATACTGAAAAACAATCAAAGAAGATGATTATACTTGATATTGATAATCCTCAATACCTTGAGATTACAAAAAGAACAAGAATGTTGAAGCCTCAAGAGATTAAACAGATGGCAAGAAAATCAGATGCTCATGATAGCAGAAAAGATCTTATTAAAATGTTTTCTGATCCTGAAAGACAAGCATATAAAGCCGCTTCTGAACAAAGACAAATTTTTGATAATGCCAGATCAACTAGAGACTTGGTGAGAAATGTATTACAAAGAGGACAATTGGTTGCTGAGTTGTTAAATGCTATGATTTTGCTCCTGATTTCACAAACCAAGTAAAGATAATAGCATGGAAGTATGATGGGATATTTGATGCATTTTTGATAAAAAGAGTAAATGCAGTTTGTGATGTATATCATTTTTACTCAAGCATCATTAAACTTCCAGTGCAAGACTTGAAAGAGTTAAACAGATTACCTCTGATTAATCCATCTGATTCTAAACGTGGTAAGATGATGATAGAATTATTGAGAAGTGGAATGGATAGATCAAGTAATTTTCTTCAAACAAGATGTGATCAAAAAGACAAAGAGTACTTTGCTACTTTAAAGAAGACAAAAAGCTTAAAGGATTACAATCTGAAGAAGAACATTTAATGATAGAATTTTGTGACAAGTATTTTGAAAAAGTCACAACTCCTGGTCTAAAGGCGATTGATGGTAATCAGAAGTCAAAGCTAATTCTCAGATGGTTCTATAACACTGAGACTTTTGAACTTAAACTGGTTCGAAATCTCGAACAATGGGATGAGGATATGATTACATTATTTGGTACTTTTGAACTGAAACTATTGCATCCAAGTTATATATCGTTTTTTGTCTGTGCAAAAGTTTAAAAAGGTATCTCCAGAGATTGCAGAGCAAGATAAGAAATATTTTCTTTCTATCATCAATGTGATGAATGCTGCAATGGAAAGAAAATCATTGAGAAAAGCTCTTGCTTATGCAAACATTGTTAAGAAAGACATCAAAGACATTGAATTCATGAGAATTTCAAGAAAAGGAGTATTAGAAATATACTCAAAGGAAAGTCAAAATCCTATTGAGTTATATGCTAATTTTGATATTACATGTCTATCAAAAGATACATTGGAAAGAATGAGCAAAATGGAGATAAAGACAAATGAAGCAAAACCAGAACAAGGCATTCTTGCTAGCAAATTTAAGTCTACTATTGCTAATGCTTTGAAAGAACAGGAGATGTATAAAAAGAAGCCAATGTTCAAGATCAAGGAAGAACCTGAAGATTTCTTTGAGTGCTGGAGATTGAAGATAGAAGATAGAAGATAAAAGTTGAAGATAAAAACTGAAGATGGAAGCTGAAGAAAAGATAAAACGAAAACAAGATTGAAGATTTCGAAGACCGAAGACCATGTAAATCTTAGGGGGAGTATTGTTAGTTCTCTAGAAAGATTAACATGTTGTCTTTAGGTGTCTTTTTACTATTTGTAATAGTATAGGGACTGGTTTTGTAATTTTGTTAGTTCCTTTTGTGTTTCATTATAAATAGCTTAGACTTGTAGCAGTTAGAAAGAGACGAGTTTGCTTACTTTGTAATTTGTCTTTGCTTGATATTAATGAAACTATGAATTTTGTTGATATCTTGCTTGATTTGATTACTTTGTTTGTATTTCTTTGAATTGCGTTCATACATCATCACAGATTGGTACATTTGATCCTATCACTTCTCCTCTTTAAATGTGAGAAGTAGCCTTGCATCCTCTGATTCCTTCATCTCTCTTGACACTTCCATGTCAGCCAGTTCATTTAATTGCTCTAAGGGGAGAGATATAATCTCATCTATGTCATAGTTTCTGGTCTGCAGGTAAGTAATCTTGACTGCCCTCAACTCATCATCTTGAGTGTTTGGTCTGGGGGCAGCCCTGATTGCAGCTTGCATAAAGCCTAAAGACCTAGAGGAACTTTCTCCCCTTAGCTTCCTCTTCCTCTCTCTCTCTCCTCCTCCTCAATCTCCTCAGGAGTTAAAATCATTTTCCCTTTGTCACCCACAGACCTTTGTGACACAGGGTGGAGAGAGTTTTGGCCTTCATTTCTTGGTGTAGCATCCAAGATCTGGCCAGAGAGAGATTGTGAGACACCTTTACCAGTAGGTGTTTCACTAAGGGAATGAATTTTTGAAGCAGTTGTTGGTGTGACAGGGTGTCATACTCTATCACTAGGCCATTAGCCAAGGTTTTCCCTTTGAAGCTAATCTCAGGGTCTGCCTCAACATCCAGTTGACCAATGACATTACTTGATTGCCTTTGTCTCCTTCTAAGGCTGAACTCTTCAGTAATTCTGTCTTGAATCCTGAGTGCTAACATGTCAGCTTGTCTTGATTGACTTGGGTTGACAAGTGGCATGTTGATCAGGTCAAGACCTTCATACTAGTTTAAGTTCTGAAAATTAAATACTTCTTGTTGCCCTTGAACTCTGTGAAGAATGAGGGCTCTTCTATCAGCATCATACCTCCATCCAATAATGTAATTTGAAGTTCCTTGAGGTGGGGATGACATAGCCCTTGGAATGCCTTCCTCAAAGAGATTCCTAATGACAGAGTCTATAATGTCCACATCAATGTGAACTTGAGGAAGTTGCTGAGTATGCACAATTGCAAGTGAGGATGGTGAGTCCTCAATGTCCATACTCCCTGAAGAACTCCCAGGTTCTGTGACTGTAGTGACTTTCTCCCCCTTTTTGGTAGCATCACCCTCTTGCATAGGTGAGCTAGAAGTTAGGTCAATCACATTCACAGGTTCTTGTGTTCCTGGTTGAGCTCCCCTTAAAGGTCTCCTAGCTAGTTTTTCCTTGAGATAAGATATCTCAAGTTGCTGATCATTGACCCTATTTTGCAGGGGAGTCACCTGAGATTCAAGTTGACTAACCTTAGAGACTAAATAGGAGCTTGTTTTTGACAATTTTTGCACCTTTAGTCTTAGATTCCCTTCATCTTCATCAGAAGAATCATTGGGGGATGAGATGATTGGACCAAAGTCCTCTTTCTCACCACCAGCTTCAGGTTCTTGGCTGTTGTTTCCTCTACACATTGACAGCCTCAGTTGAAGTGTCAATGGACTGAGTTGCCATGGTTGAGGTCTTAATGATGTAATCACTTGCAGAAGTGAGAGCCTCTTCCATATGGATATCCTAAACAGGTTCAGAAGTATCCACCTCAGTGATAGGTGACTGATGTGGGCTAGACAAAGGAGACTCAGGAGTACTCATCTCTCTTTGAGTAGGGGAAGAGTAGAGAGACTCATGGTACTCACTGAAAACTAAGTCTTCATCAGTATAGAATAAGAGGTTGGGTATGGGTTGATTTAAGTCTAAAGGCTGGGGATGGTAACTATCCCTTGAAGCTTGTTCACTTGAGTGTTGAGACTCAGAGTGAGGGCTTAAGGCAGTTGGGCTTGTGAGCTCATCAGGGTGAGCATGAGGAACCTCACCACTAATTCTTCAAGAGATGGGAGTGGTTTGCTCCTCAGGGGAAGTGGGAGCTCTAGTGTCCACTTCTTCTTGTATGGGTGAGTGTATGGGGGCCTGCACAGACTCAATAACTTGAGTAGGGGTTCATTTAGATTTTCTTTGGTAGGTGAGGGTGATTTGTGGTCTTTTTGGTGGTTGGGAGGTAGAAGGTGTGGGTTCAACACTAGCTTGTGTTGCTAGGTTGTCACCTTGAGCAATGAGCTCTAACATTTTTGGGACAAGGGCTATTTCTACCCCTAAGAAGCCTACAGCTGGCTTCTTCATAATTTTAAAGATACGGGGCTTCATATGTCCCAATTTAAGAATATTATTTGTTTCCCTCAACTGTGAGACCAGTTCACAGTTGAGAATGTGTTAAACATGTCTAGGAAACATATAATACTCTAAGGAGTCCAAGTTAGTGAGCAAATTGGTATAAACAAACTGAGAGTACCTGAACTTGACCCCATGAACCATTCCATGTACTATGAAGGAGTGATCCTCAGGAATCTGATCCCACCCTCCATGCTTGTTTGACAAGCTGTGGATAACCACATGAAGCAGGTATTTCCACTGGGATGAGACCTTCCCTTTCCTGAAGGTCTTTATAGAAAAATCTCCCTCATAGCTCATCTGCTCAATGGAATGATTTACAGCTTTCTTTGGGAAAGACAACTCACCTTCTTCATCATCCAGCTGCAAGTGAGTGTTGATGATGGCCGGAGTGATAAAGATTGTCCTCC
This sequence comes from Flaveria ramosissima, assembly GCA_025215565.1. Lineage (NCBI taxonomy): Eukaryota > Viridiplantae > Streptophyta > Magnoliopsida > Asterales > Asteraceae > Flaveria > Flaveria ramosissima. Next base: position 70,371,533 of record CM046045.1, on the reverse strand, counting down.
CTTGCACTGTGGCAGACAGTGCCTTCTCCCTATCCATAATGACCTCTTGACAGGTCTTCCAAAATTCAAGCAAATGGTCCTCATAGAGAGTAAGATCAATGGTAAGGGAGGTGAAGTAGTTGGATAGAGCTAAGAAACGGCAAATCTCTGAGAAAACTTCCATATTTCTCAGAGCTTAACAGAGCAACTTGGTTGTGTTGCCTGTGAAGTTGCATGGAGAAATCTGGGTTGTTTCTGCGGTTTATGTTGGCCATTTAAGAAGCTTAAGGATGAAGAAAGATGAAGAACAAAGGCAGTTTGGGAGAATTTAGGTTTAAGGAATAGTGTAATTGAAAAAGATAGTGAAAGAGGGGGGAACCGTTGGGTATTTATGTGAAAAGGATTTGAGACAAAGTTAATGAAAGAGGATAAACTTTGAAATCCGGATGTCGGTCCCACCTCTGAAAAGTAGTTTACTTTTGCCCAAAAAGTAGTTTTCTTGGAAGTCGAGAAATCTTCCGAAGGTTATTTGCTTCGGACGTTCTGAAGAAAAAAAGGCTTCCGAAGGCAAATTGGCCTCGGAAGAAATTTCAAAGGTTTTTGAAAATTTTGCTTCGGAAGAGAATTAACATTCAGAGATTTTTATTCTAAGGAGAATAAAAACTTCCGAAGGTAAATTGCTTTCATATTTCAGAAATTCCTTCCAAAGGTAAAATTAGTGAAGCAGTTATGTGTTTATTAAGACATAAATTTCTTCCGAAGGTAATTTTAAATCTTCCGAAAAGAAAAGAGATCAAAATCTTCAAAAATCTAAGAAATGCCTTTTGAAAAGATTTTCTTCCAAAGAAAACAAGGGCTTATGAAGGTGATAAAATAGACAAGTTAGGACACACAGGTTTTAGAAATAATTATGATTAAGTTTAAAGAAAAGCTATTCAAAGTTAATCATCCCAATAGCTGATACAAGATATTTAAATCTCTGCTCATCAAAAGCTTTGGTGAACAGATCAGCATATTGTTCATTTGTGTTAACTTTGACTAGTTTGATTAATCTCTTTTTCAAAGTTATCTCTAATCAAATGATACCTGATATTGATATGCTTTGTCCTTGAGTGCTGCATAGGATTTTCTGTGATTGAGATAGCACTGTTGTTGTCTATGTGGATGGGAGTCTCTTTAAAGTTGAATCCATAGTCCAGCATCTGATTTTGAATCCAAAGCACTTGAGCACAGCAGCTTGCAGCAGCAATGTATTCAGCCTCAGCAGTTGATGCAGACACACAGGATTATTTCTTACTTTGCCAAGAGACTACTCTTCCACCAAGAAATTGACATCCCCCTGATGTAGACTTTGCAGTCATGTTGCAGCCACCATAGTCACTATCTGTATAAGCATACAGATTAAAGTAAGAATTCTTTGGATGCCAAAGGCCAAGTGATGGAGCACCTTTGAGATATCTTAAAATTCTTTTGACAGTGACCAGGTATCTTGGGGTTGGCTTGATATCTTGCACAAATGCATGTAGCAAACATGATATCTGGCCTGCTAGCTGTGAGGTACATAAGAGACCCAATCATTTCCCTATAGAGATGCTCATCAACACACTCCCCCTCAAGATCAGGTCCAAGGGAGTGATTTCTGGCTATGGGTGTCTTAGCAACCTTACAATCAGTCATGTTGAACCTTTTAAGTATGTCTTGTACATACTTTGACTGACTTATGAAGATGCCATTGTCAACTTGCTTCACTTGAATTCCTAGAAAGAAATTAAGTTCCCCCATGGCACTCATTTCAAAATGTCCTTCATCAGCTTCTCAAAGTCTTTGCAGAGCTTTGGATTAGTTGACCCAAAGATAATGTCATCTACATATACTTGAACTAGCATTATGTCATTTCCTGTTCCTTTGATGAAGAGAGTTCCATCTATAGTACCCCTCTTGTAGCCATGTTGATAGAGATACTGAGATAGAGTCTCATACCACTTCCTTGGTGCTTGGTGCAGCCCATAAAGAGTTTTATCAAGCCTGCAGACATAATCACGATGATCAGGATCTGCAAACCCAGGTGGATGTCTGACATACACCTCTTCATCAATCACTCCATAAAGAAAAGCACACTTGACATCAAGTTGGTAGACCTTGAAGTTCTTTGATGTAGCAAAAGCTAGGAATATCCTAACAGCTTCAAGTCTTGCTACAGGAGCAAAAACATCTATGTAGTCAATTCCTTCTTCTTGAGTATACCCTTGAACAACTAGTCTTGACTTGTTCTTGATGACAAGTCCTCTATCATCCTTCTTATTCCTAAAAACCCATTTGGTTCCTATGGTAGTCTTCCCTTGAGGAAGAGGACATAGGTTCTAAACCTTTTGCCTTTTGAATTGAAGCAGCTCCTCTTGCATAGCTTCAACCCAACTTCCATCCTTTAGAGCCTCATCAATTTTCTTTGGCTCTATCTGGGACAAGAAACAAGAATGAAGACAAAAATTTGCTTCATGGGTTTGTCCTCTTGTTCTCACCCCTGAATCAACATCTCCAATAATGTTTGTGGTAGGATGAGACTTTGGATCCTTAGCTGAGGGATCACAGCAAGTTGCTTAGCCAGATCTAAATTTGAGAAATTCTGATCTGGCAAGGTAGATTCACCCTCCACATCAGCACACTTATCAAGATTGACTTGATCCAATGAGTGTGTAACATCATTGATGTTGTCTTTAATGGATTGGTTATCAGCATCAAGAAATTCCTGATCACTTTCACCACCACCATTTTCTCTAACATTTGAAGCTCCTTCCTCTGAGTTTTGTGTCTCTAAGCTGGAATTTGAAGGCACCCCAGAAGTATCAGCAGGATTTTTCATTGATGTGCTGGTAGAAGCTTCATTTGCAGGATTAGTTACCACTGGAGCTGAAGATGTGTAACTTGAAGGTCTTCTTAGCTCAAATCTTGGGTCAGGATCACCTGTAGGTAGTATATCTGTGGATCCTGAAACATTCTCATAAGATTTGTTAAAACAGTTGGTAACTAAATCAAGATCAAATAGCCAATCCGGACCAGAACCTTTCACACTGGGAGTGTGCTCATTAAAAGTCACACTGGCTGACTCCTCAACTACTCTAGTTTCGAGATTGTATACTCTATAAGCTTTAGCGTGAGAAGAGTATCCAATAAAGTGTCCATCATCTGATTTCTCAGCAAACTTGGCAATTTGATCTTTGGTATTCAAGATGGTGCAAGGACATCCAAATGACCTGATAAAACCAATGAAAGGTTTTCTCTTGTGCCAAAGCTCATAAGGAGTCTTACCATGTGTCTTAACCACTAAAACTCTGTTTTGCACATAGCAAGCAGTGTTCACTGCCTCTGCCCAGAAGGTGATGGGCAGTTTAGAGTCAGACAACATAGTTCTTGTAGCTTCAATTAGTGTCATGTTTCTCCTCTCAGCAACACCATTTTGCTGAGGAGTCCTGGGAGCACTATATTGTCTTGTAATACCTTTTTCATCACAAAATGTATCAAGGATTTATTTCTTGAAATCAGTTCACATCTTATGGTTTTGACCTTGTGATCACATTGATTCTCAATCTTTAAGATGAAATTCTTTAGAATCTCAGGGGTCTCATCCTTAGTTCTAAGAAAGAAGACCCAAGTGAATCTTGTAAAGTCATTTGTGATCACCAAACAGTAAGAGGTCCTTCCTAGACTCATTACACTGGTGGGGCCAAAGAGATCCATATGTAACAAGTGTAGGGGAGTAGTGATGGAGTTCCTTTCCTTAGGCTTGTTAAGGAAAGGAGCTTGGGTACAATCTTTTGAGTGTATCCCAATTTTATGATCAGAGTCATAACATGCTCTTTACTGAGCATGAGTGCATTGTTCTCAAGCCTGGAGTGGTCATTCCTCATGAGCATATCCTGCTCAGAGCCCCCAGGAAAGGGAACATGTACAAGCTGGATTTGCAAGAAACATCTCCCTCTGCAGAAGTTTCATGCTTTCTATCTAAAGCAAATAGTGATGAGTCTTTCCTATGGCATAAAAGAATGTGCCATGTAAACTTTAAGAACATGAATAAATTAATTAAACATGATCTGGTAACTGGAATGCCAAAGAAAGAGTTTACAAGTGATGATCATTGTGTTGCATGCCTGAAAGGGAAGCAACACAAGGTATCTCACAAGCCTAAGGAAAGGAACTCCATCACTACTCCCCTACACTTGTTACATATGGATCTCTTTGGCCCGACCAGTGTAATGTGTCTAGGAAGGACCTCTTACTATTTAGTGATCACAGATGATTTTACAAGATTCACTTGGGTTTTCTTTCTTAGAACTAAGGATGAAACCCCTGAGATTCTAAAGAATTTCATCTTAAAAGTTGAGAATCAAAGTGATCACAACGTCAAAACCATAAGACATGATCAAGGAACTGAATTCAAGAACCAAATCCTTGATACATTTTGTGATGAAAAAGGTATTACAAGACAATATAGTGCTCCCAGGACTCCTCAGCAAAACGGAGTTGCTGAGAGGAGAAACAGGACACTTATTGAAGCTGCAAGAACTATGTTGTCTGACTCTAAACTGCCAATCACCTTCTGGGTAGAGGCAGTTAATACTGCTTGCTATGTGCAAAATAGAGTTTTAGTAGTTAAGACACATGGTAAGACTCCTTATGAACTTTGGCACAAGAGGAAACCTTTCATTGGTTTTCTCAGGTCATTTGGATGTCCCTGCACCATCTTGAATACCAAAGATCAAATTGCCAAGTTTGCTGAGAAATCAAATGATGGATATTTCATTGGATACTCTTCCCAAGCTAAGGCTTATAGAGTATACAATCTCAGAACTAGAATTGTTGAGGAGTCAGCCAATGTGACTTTCAATGAACACACACCCTGTGTGGCTAATCTGGTCCTGATTGGCTATTTGATCTTGATTTAGTTACCAATTGTCTTAACAAATCTTATGAGAATATTTCAGGACCTGCAGAAAATCTAAATACAGGTGATCCTGATCCAAGATTTGAGCTAGGAAGACCCTCAACTCATACATCTTCAGCTCTAGTTGGAACTACTTCTGCAAATGAGGTTTCTATCAGCACTACAATGACAAATTCAGCTGATACATCTGGTATGCCTTCATATTCCAGCTCAGAGGCTCCTCAACCAGATAAAGATACCTCAATTGTAGAAGACAACAATGGTGATGGTGATAGTGATCAGGAATTTCTTGATGCTAATAACCACACCATAGATGACAACATCAATGATGTCACACACTCATTGGATCAAGTCAATCTTGATAAGTGTGGAAATGTGGAGGGTGAATCATCTATGCCAGATCTAAATTTCTCAAATTTGAATCTTTCTCAACAACTTGCTGTGATCCCTCAGCTAAGGATCCACAAATCTCACCCCACCACAAACATCATTGGAGATGTTGTCATAGGGGTAAGAACAAGAGGGCAAACCCATGAAGCAAATGTTTGTCTTCACTCTTGTTTCTTATCTCAGATAGAGCCAAAGAAAGTTGATGAAGCTCTAAATGATGGAAGTTGGGTTGAAGCTATGCAACAAGAGCTGCTTCAATTCAAAAGGCAGAAAGTTTGGAACCTTTGTCCTCTTCCTCATGGGAAGACTACCATAGGAACCAAATGGGTTTTTAGGAATAAGAAGGATGATAGAGGAATAATCATCAAGAACAAGGCAAGACTAGTTGTTCAAGGATACACACAAGAAGAAGGGATTGACTACACTGATGTCTTTGCTCCTGTAGCAAGACTAGAAGCTGTTAGGATATTCCTGGCATTTGCTGCATCCAAGAACTTCAAGGTCTTTCAACTTGATGTAAAGTGTGCTTTCTTATATGGAGTGATTGATGAAGAGTTTATGTCAAACAGCCACCTGGTTTTGTAGACCCTGATCATCCTGATTATGTCTTTGATAGTCAGATTCAACCCTTTTGAGTCTTATAGTTTGTGTGTTCATGTTTTAATAAGGACACAGTTTTCTCTAACTCCTTAATTTTTCTTTGATAGTCAGATTCAGCCCTTTTAAAATCAGATTTTAAAACATTTAAAGACTAAATCATATACTTCAATGCTAAAGTTAATGTATCTTAGATAAAGTATTATCTAAGATATGATAGTCATGACATGTCCATGACTTACCTTTTGTCACCAACTAAAGTTGGCAACTGTACTAACTGATAAAGGTGAACAGTGGAATAAAGTATAATCTACTACATGGCTTTTGAGAAAACGTCATGCAGTATATCAGAGGTCTGCAGCGGAGTGTCAGAGAGACCATAGTTATGTTCACTGGTTTATAGTAGTGTCTTCCGAAGGTTAGTTGGCTTCGGAAGAACAAGTTCTTCCGAAGCCACTTATACTTCGGAAGAGGCCACTCCTTCCGAGGCTTGAGGACTTCTTCATATCTTCATACTTCGGAAGTTGACTTCTTATCTTTTCTTCTAAGTCTTGAACTTCGGAAGTTTGAGTTTTCCTTCGGAAGATGACCTTGCACTTTGTCTTCGGAAGAACTTCATTTCCTTCGGAAGTTCCACACTTAGCTTCGGAAGTCCTTTATAAGTTGCACCCAAAAATAGTCTAAGTGATTTGGTTTTGGTTACACCAACCTTTCTTGTTGGACCAAAAGAACCAATGAGCCAGATCAGAAAAACCTTTAAGTCCCACAGACATCATAACAACTGAAAGTGATCTACATCTGCTGAAGAAAAAGTGTGAAGACAATAGCTGAAGACAAAGTCTGAAGATAAAGTCTGAAGACAAAATCTGAAGATAAAGTCTGAAGAAAACAGTTGAAGACAATGTCTGAAGACAAAGTCTGAAGACAACTGCTGAAGACAAAGTCTGAAGACCAAGTTCTCAGAAGTTGTCACAACAGCTGAAGTAGTTCTTTCAGTAGTTGTGATGGTTTACTTTTCAGTAGTTTTATTTTATGTAAAACATCTGAAGTTCTGACACTTCAGATGTTATATCTTCAGTAGTTGTAATCGTAGTTTGTACTTAGCTTTTTGTTAAGGTGTCCTCAGTTGTTGTGGACATCTTCAGTAGTTTAGTATACTTTCAGTTGTTTGTATAAATCAGTTAGATGTCACTATCAAGTGACATCAGCTGACGTCACATTCCTTTATAAAAGGAATGTTGACCTAATTGTTTTGTAAACCGAAGCTTTTACATGAATGAAAATATTCCATTTGCAGAAAACTCTCTCTCTATAATCGTCACTGTTTGATTGAATACTCATAGTATTATTGCTTAAATTTGGTCTAATTCGTGTTATATTCCGCTGCAAATCTTAATCTAATTGATCAAACTAGATCCGATCCTTTCAAATGGTATCAGAGCTGGTTAATCATTGATCGATTTAACAATTGATCATTGAAACTGCTCTTTTGATATCTAAGTTTGATCGAATTAGCAAATTTGCAAGAATTGGTTATAGATTTTGATTTTCTATTGCTTCCGGACAATTAATTTGAGATTCGTCCTGTTTCAAACTGTGTTGTTGAGTTTTTGAGCTAGATTTATTAAAATTTCATTGAACCTGTTTGAATTGGTGAAAATGACTACATCAATCAATGATCCTCACAATACTAGCTCCTCAACAAAGCCTCCGATGCTTGTTAGGAGTGAGTATAACATATGGAAACGGCGAATGCTCCATCACCTGTCTGTTAACAGTTCAGGTTGTTGGAAGTCTGTGGTTCATGGACCATATAAGCCTATGGTGAGTAATTTGGAAACCAATGAGATGGTTCCGAAGAAGAAGGAGCAATATTCAGATGAAGATCTGAAACTGTTTGAGATTGATGCTAAAGCCCATGGAATTCTGGCCATGGCACTGCCTAATGAAATCTATTCTGGACTTATGCATCATGAAACTGCTCATGATCTCTGGGTTGCTCTGAAAGAACAATTTGGAGGAACTGATGAGGTCTTAGCAAACAATAGAGAGATCCTTGCCCAGCAGTATCAGACATTCTCTCATAGAAAGGGTGAGTCACTGACTCAACAGTTTGAGCGATTTTCCTGTTTGATATCTGAGCTAAAAATGGTTCAACATGAATATACAAACAGTCAGATGAACAACAGATTCCTCAGATCCCTGCCTGAGAGATGGGACACATATACTATTGTCCTACGCTCCAGTGCAAATCTGGACACTCTATCTCTCACCCAACTTCATGGGAAACTATTAACATTTGAAAGAGAGATAGAACAGAAAAGGAAACTGGCTTCATCTGGGAAGCTCACTGATGATTTTGTACCAGGGAATACTGCTCTGGTTGGTCATGAGTCAGAATATGCTGCATCAGAAAGTTCTTATGATGAGCATATAGATTTCTCTTCAAACAGTGGAGATCATGCTTTTGTTGGTGTTGATGGTAATTCAGGGTGTAGTATTGATAATTTGTGCTTTTTAATGGATGATTTGAAAGGAATTGCTGATGATGATCTGGAAGAGATGGATATTTTGAGCCAAATGGCATTAATCAATATCAGATCTCAAAAGTTTTACAAAAGGACAGGTAGAAAATTCCCTGGTCTCTCTGGAAAAACCAAAGTTGGTTTTGACAAGAGCAAGTTGAGGTGTCACAAGTGCCATAGACTTGGACATTTTGCAAGAGAGTGTAGATCATCTGGATCTAACTCATCTGCACCCTTTGTGACCTTTCCAAGCAATAGCTCACAAACCAAAGGGCAACATTCTACCAGTTCTGATCATCATTCACAAATTCAATCATCTCCTGCATTTTTTGTCCCTCAAGGTCCAATGCCATATCCTTATCCATGTTTTTACATGCCTCAGTCTAGTCAGGTTCCTGTACCCATAGCTCAACAACCACATGCCCTACCTGATCCTCAACCATCTCAATCAAATCAACAATCTCAATCTCAATCACATCAAATTTTTCACACCTGAGGTTGTTGACTGGAGCAGCTTACCAGATGATATTTCTGGTTATTCTGAACAATTGTTTTCTGGTGCTGGTCAACATGGTGGTGAAAATCCTTTTGGAAATCTTGCTCTTATGGCCCTGGAGTCTACTGATGGAAATGCTTCATCATCACAGGTACCACAGGTATCTTCTGAGGCTAAGGCCAAGTTGTGTTCTGAGTCATGCATAGCTGCTTTTGTCTCAATTAGGGAAGCAAATGTAGCCTTAATTAATCAAAATCTTGACCTAGAGAAAGTGATTTCCAAAAGAAAAGCTGAGTTTGAGTCTGTTTTAAAAGAAAAAGATGAGGAGATTTACAAATTAAAATGCCAAATCACTGATGAAAAGGCAAAGGTAGAGGTCATTTTGGAGAATCATAAGAATCTCAAAGAAACACTTGCAGCTACTCAAGTAAATTGTGAACGTTGGGTAACATCCTGCAAGGGGTTTGAAATGCTTCTCAGCAAGCAAACAGCTTCAAATGTGAAGTTTGGGATTGGGTATAATCACACTATACCTCCTACAGATTTTACTCCCAAGCTAGAAGTAAAATCTGAAGGTGAAAGCAATTCCCAAACCACATCATCATGTGTCTCATCCTCAAGTGATAATCCAAAATCAGAGGATGAAGTCAGTATTATTACCTCAGCTAATCAATCTGCTGATGGTCTCACTGCTGCTAAACACATGATCAAAGAGAAACTGAGCAATTCAGGTGTTGTCCCACAAAGTATTCAAAGTACTGAAGGGCAAGTCACAACACCTGAAGAGCATTTCAAACCAAATGAAAACAAACATGGTTTGACAACTGCTGAAAAGTCTATCAGGAAATCCAAAAGTACTGATAGAAAACTTCTGAAGAACAAATCTTCAGTTGTTACAAATCCTTCAGTACTTACCATAAGTACTGAGAGGAAGAAAGTACTGAAGAACACATCTTCAGTAGTTTCATCTTCTTCAGCAGTTGATCAACAAAAGATGAAGAAAAAGCCATGTGAAATATGTGGTCTATTTAATCATCTCACTGATGAATGTTGGTATAACAAGGGTTCAAAATTCAACAAAGATAAAATCATTAAAAAGAAAATGAATAAAATGAAAGATGAATTTCAAACCAAGTTTGTACCACAAACATCTCAATCTGATAACCCAAAGTTTTTCCAAAAATCTAAAAAGAAGGAAAGGGTTTATCATAAAACAGCTGAAAATATTCCTCATGGAATATCAAAACACCAGACTAAGTCTGTGTCTTTCAAAAAGGAGGATTTGGTGAGTCACAAGAACAAATCAAAAACAAGTACTGATGTGTCAGCTGAGCTGAAGGCCTTGACAACCAATCAGACACAACTTGTTATGATGGTTCAACATCTGTTGGGGAGAGTTAACCAATTAGATGTATCTGTGATTAAACCACTGAAAAGGAAAACTAAGCCAAAATCAAAGGAATCCTTTTCAGCACCATCTCCACCTTCAAAGGCTGTCAATCATGACAAATCAGTTAGTCTAAAATCTGTTGATGAGAACAGACCCAAAACCAAAATGGTTTGGGTCTCAAAAGCTAACTAATTTCTTTGACAAATGCAGGGTTCTTCAGCATGCCAAAGAAGCATCTGGTATGTGGACAGTGGAGGATCTATGCATATGACAGGGAGCAGTTCTCTTCTTCATGACTACTCTCAAGGAAAGAAGGGATTTGTTTCTTTTGGTAATGATGCTAAGGGTTACATCATCGGCAAAGGCTTTGTGTCAAATGGTGAGATAAGATTTGATGATGTTAACCATGTGGAGAATCTCAAGTACAACTTGTTGAGTGTCAGTCAAATGTGTGATAAAGGGCATGTTGCACTTTTCACCAGCCAGAACTGTCGGATTCTGTCTTCCAAAGTTCTGAAAATGATTGACAAGATATTGGATGAATATACTCTCCTGAAGGCCAACAGGATTGGAAGAGTATATGCCTTAGATTTATCAAAGAAAATTGATCTAAAAGGCCATCCATGTCTGTTCTCCAAGGCCTCTCCTCAGGAATCTGAACTATGGCACAGAAGGCTTGGTCATGTGAATCTTAAAAACATGAACCAGCTTATTCATCATGGTTTAGTGAGAGGTCTGCCATTGAAGGAGTTCAAATGTGATGACAACTGTTCTGCTTGTTTAAAAGGAAAGCAACACAAAGTATCATTCCCTCCAATAGAAGAACCAAAGTCCACTGCCTGCTTGCAATTACTGCATATGGATCTTTTTGGTCCAGTAAGAGTGATGAGCATGGCAAAGAAAAAATACTGTCTGGTAATTGTGGATGATTATTCCAGATTTGTATGGACTTTCTTCTTACATTCAAAAGATGAGGCTGTTCAAATCATCATCTACTTTGTGTTGTATGTGGAAAAGCAGTACTCCCTTCCAGTCAAGTGTGTGAGGAGTGATAATGGCACAGAATTTAGAAACCACACCTTGATGAATTCTATTTATCTAAGGGAATCAAGAGGCAGTATAGCATTCAAAGAACTCCTGAACAAAATGGAGTGGTGGAGAGAAAGAACAGGACCCTTATTGAAGCCGCAAGGACAATGTTGGCTGATTCTGGTTTGCCACTAACCTTTTGGGCTGAAGCTGTCAACACAGCTTGCTATGTACAAAATAGAGTGTTAGTAAATCAGAGGTTGATGAAGACTCCTTATGAGTTATTACATCATTTGGCCCCTCTGATTTCATTTTTTAGAGCATTTGGGTGTCCCTGTTACATTCTTAACACAAAGAATCCACTTCAGAAGTTTGAATCAAAGGTGGATGCAGGGTACTTTGTTGGGTATTCATCTACTTGCAAGGCATACAGAGTTTTTAATTGCAGAACAAAGATAGTTGAAGAAACTTTGCATGTAAAGTTTAATGAATCTCCAAAAGACAAAATTCCACAAAACCCTGTGGAGTTATTTGATTTGGACATACTGCAATATGTTCCATATCAGTCTCCATCTGTTGCAGTTTCTGAGGATCCATCATCTCCATCTGGTGGTATAAATGCAAGTTGTAGTGATCACCTGCCTGTGTCTACTACACTTGATGTTCCTGTAGCTTCAGCAGTTCCATCCACAACAAATGCTGATGAAATCTCTGAATCCTCTACTTCATTTGAACTGCCATCTCATTCTAGGTTTCAAGAGTCTGAATCAACATCTGTTGCTGCTGAATCTCCTACAAACACTTGCACAGATATTATTGAGTACCAAGAACTGAAGAATCATCCCATGTCTCAGATCATTGGTGACATCAATGCTGGTGTTTCAACTAGAAGTCAATTGTCCAATTTCTGCCTTTATGCTCTCTTCATCAGTCAGCAAGAGCCAAAGAACTATCATATTGCATTAAGAGACAATGGATGGGTTGAAGCCATGCAACTTGAGCTTCTTCAGTTTCAAAAGCAGCAAGTGTGGGAACTGGTTCCTCTACCCCAAGGTAAGTGTGCAATAGGCACTAAATGGGTGTTTAGGAATAAAACTGATGAAAAAGGTCAAATTGTCAAGAACAAGGCCAGACTGGTTGTACAGGGGTTTTCACAAGAAGAAGGTATTGATTATGATGAAACCTTTGCCCCTGTAGCCAGACTGGAGGCAATCAGATTGTTCTTAGCTTATGCTGCTTTCCATAATCTTAAAGTTTTTCAAATGGATGTCAAAAGTGCATTTTTATATGGTAAAATAAAAGAAGAAGTTTATGTGTGTCAACCACCAGGTTTTGAAGATCATAAACATCCAGATTGGGTGTATAAGCTTGATAAGGCTCTTTATGGGTTAAAACAAGCTCCCAGAGCCTGGTATGAAACACTATCTAACTTTCTTCTTCAAAATAATTCACTAGAGGCTCCATAGATAAAACTTTGTTCATTAAGAAAGTAGGCATGCATAAGCTCCTTGTTCAAATTTATGTAGATGATATTATTTTTGCATCTTCTGATCCACAGTTGTGTGATGCCTTTACTAAGTTGATGCAACAAAAGTTTGAAATGAGTGCCATGGGAGAATTACAGTTCTTTCTGGGTTTGCAAATCAAACAAATGGCTGATGGAACTTTCATTCATCAGTCAAAATACACAAAGGATTTGTTGAAAAAGTTTGATTTACAAAACTGTAAGCCCTGTTCTACTCCCATGTGCAGCACCACACAACTGGATGCTGATCAGAAAGGTAAAGCAGTTGATGAAACTCTTTACAGATGTATGATTGGTTCCTTGATGTACCTTACAGCTTCTAGACCAGACATTATGTTTGCAACTTGTGTCTGTGCTAGATTTCAGGCTGCACCTAAAGAATCCCATATGATTGCAGTCAAAAGGATCTTTAGATACTTGCAAGGAACTCAATCTCTAGGACTTTGGTATTCCACTGGGCACTCTTGCAAATTAGTTGCTTTCTCTGATAGTGACTATGCAGGGTGTAAATTAACCAGAAAATCAACCTCTGGTGGATGCCAATTTCTAGGCAATTGTTTAGTTTCTTGGCAGAGTAAGAAACAAACTTCAGTTGCTACATCTACTGCTGAAGCAGAGTACATTGCTGCTGCAAGTTGTACATCTCAGGTACTCTGGCTTCAAAATCAATTATTGGATTATGACATTACAGAGACTAAGACTCCTTTACTGATGGACAGTGCTTTGTATTGTTAAGAATCCTGTCCAGCATTCTAGGACCAAACATATTGAGATCAGACATCATTTTATCAGGGATTGTTATGAAAAAGGTCTGATTGATCCAAAGTTTGTGCCTAGTGCTGATGAGCTTGCAGATATATTTACTAAGCCTTTGGACAGTGCAACTTTCCAAAATCTTGTGCTCAGGCTTGGTATGCTGCAGCTAGAATGATTTGACAATTACTGATGCTCTCAGTTAACAAGTACTGATGAGCATTAGTATACAGATGTCATAAATAAGTACTGATAAGTTATTTTATCTTCAGCAGTTTTCATAACTACTGAAGACTAAATTACTTAAAAGTACTGAAGTACTTTATTTGTTGAAAAGTACTGATGTAGTTACAACTACTGATGTCTGTTCTAACAGATAAGTACTGATGACCAATGAAACATCTGAAAATCAGATAATCTGCTGAGTAAGTGTTAAGGTCAATGAAACAACTGAGATCTATGAATTGACGACAACAACTGATGAGAAACTTTACTCTCAATTGTTTCAAACAACTGCTGTTTCATTTCAAAACAACTGAAGCCAAAACCAAGTCTTCAGTAGTTTAAAACTACTGATGACTAACACCAAGTCTTCAGTTGTTTACAACATCTGAAAGTTAAAACCATGTCTTCAGTTGTTTTCTAACAACTGATGACTCACACCAAAACTTTCAGTTGTTTTCTTTCAGCCGCTTCATAACCTATAAATACCTAACCCTAACTTCAACTTTTCATAAGTCGTTTTCCAAACTTTCATCTTCCATTAATGGCGACCATGCAAATCAAACCTCGACACAACTGTGTTGCCTACCTCACAAAATCAGCCTTTTGGACTAAGTTTGATGCTGCCATTGATCTGATGGTTGATTCCCAGTATCAAACCGCTTTTCTTCTGAATCCAACCATCTATCCCGATACCCTTCGCCAATTCTGGACAAATGTCACTGTCCATACTGGTGAGAATGATGACTCGATCACTCTCCAGTCGTTTGTCAACCAGAAGAAGGTGGTCATCACTTCTGATATCATTCGCCAAACCCTAGATCTGAATGATGCCACCTTTGTCACCAAATACCCCAAAGGCACATTGATTTATCATTCATTAACCATGGATATGAGGGCGACCTAAGTGCTACCACCATTATGAAGAAGCACTTCCATGATGCTGAACGCCTAATCTTTCATATGATCAATGTCTGCCTTGCCCCCAAAACATCTTCATGGGATCAAATGTCATCCAGGTGGCAGCAGGTATTGTATTCTATCCTTGAACGCCAAAGCTTAAATTTTTCTGAAATAATATTTTTGGAATTAAAAGATCTGGCAATGAAACCTGTGGCTAACAGATGGATATTATATCCAAGGTTTCTTATGGCCATAATTATTAATCAATTAAAATCTGATGGCCTTGTTGGCCTTGGAGTCCCTGCTATGGTAGTTTTGCCTGAGGTATACTCCAGGCACAACTCAAACCCACAACTCAAAGAGGCTGCCAAACTGCTAAAACCCAAGCAGAGGGAACCCACAGCCTCCACCTCCAGATCTAAAGTCCCCTCCAAACCAAAATCCAAACAAACCAAAAAGGCTACTCAGGGAGTTGAGTCCCCTGATGATGCCCCTGCAACACAAACGCAGGATGAAACTACTGGTAGTAATCCCCTTGTAGTTTCCAAGACTCTACCAGCTGAAACCGCTCAGGTATCCTCTCAACAGGATCCTGATGCAACCAAAAATGGGGAAACCACATTACTGGAATCTCTCTCACTTGAGAAGATTGCCATTGAAGAGCACCATTCACCCCAGGTGCAATCTTTTTCACCCTTATCTCCCACTGAAACCACCCCTACAAGCCCAACTGCGGTTATTGCACAAGTGCTGACTCAACTACATTCCTCTACCCCTCCCCAGAAACCTATTACCACTGGGAAACCCTCAACAGTTGAGGGAGAGGATTATAATATGGTTGACAACCCACAGCACAGGGATTACAAAGTTCAATCTCCTGGTGTAGAGGAGGAGATTCGAACATCTGGTGAGGCTACCTCTTCTCCTGTTTCAGCACATGAACAGGATGAAGGTGGTATCATCTCTAAGACCTCACCAGAGGCAACTGCCAATGAAGGACATAATCCTAAGGCAGGAAGTCCCCAGTTCCAAGAAATAGGGCACATGTGAATACTGATCTACACTCAGCACATGTTCATCCTGATTTACTCAGGAGGTCAGCTGATTCAGCAAAGACTGATGATGACCTGGGCTTTTTCTTTGATGTTCTAGCCCAAAACACCATTCTTGAGGCTGAGGTATGCAGACTACAAGAACTGCTTGCCAAATTGTCTCAAGAATCAAGTCCATCTGCCCCAATTCACCCACAGATGGCAGCTTCTTTTGAAGCTCTCCCAAACACTGAGCCACTCTCAACAACTATGCCACCAGCCTCTGTTTCAGGCACCATTTCTCAGGGACAGAACCCCTCTGAGCAAATGGTTGCTGCCTTTCAATCCTCCTTACCTCTCATCACTCACATCATCACTAACATTGTGCATCAAACCATTGATGAGAGGCTTTCCTCAAATCTTCAAAACCTAGTTGATGATGCTGTTTCTAAGAGACTTTCTGACATTCAAACCCCTGAACCCAATGCAACCAAAAAGGGGGAGTCTAAGTCAGTGAAAGAAGACAAAAGAAAGAGAGTTGAAGAGGAAGAAGCAAAAGAGAAGAAAGAAAAGGAGATGATCACTTACAAAGAAAGAAAAGTGCTGAACAGACTGAAGATGAGAAAAAGTTAGAAGAACTGATCAAAGAAGCTGATGAGCAACATAGCAGATCTATGGATAAGATCATTGATCAACTCTTCAGACAAGGTTTTGACACAGCCAAACTTGACTTGAGATAAGACGGCTAGAGATTCAAGAGATTGAGAATAGATGGGCCAGTTGCAATGAGAAAGAAAGGGAAAGGCTGGAAGCTATGATAAGATTCTTGTCAAAACATTTGGGAAGACCAATCATTGAAGTGAAGTCATGGTCCAGAGACAGTATTTTGGAGATAACCACCAAAATCTGTTCTTCTGAAGCATTCAACAAAGGATTGATCATAGAAGCTCTTGATGAAACTGGTGCTGGGAAAAGGTCTGATATGGCAAAGTTATCCAAAGCCTCCCTCACAACCAAGATGATAGAGAAGCCTTTACAATCTCCCTCACCAAAACAACCAACTTCACAACCCTCAAAACCAACTCCTTTACCCAAGAAACTACTCAATCAACCACCAATGATGCACCCAAGAGGAAGAGAAGGGTGTTGAGGATGGAAGAAGAAGAAGATGATGATGAGGATGATAGTCTGCCAATCTCTAATGTTCTTAAAATGAAGATGCCTGAGCCCAGGAGTCAACCAACAACAATCACACCTGACAACCAAAGGCAAATGGTAAAAGTGAAAATTGAAGAAGAAGAACAGCAAAAACAACATGATGAGCAGCTGTTAAGGATGGTTGATAAAAAATTTCTAAGTCTTCATCCATACAAGCTATGAAGAAACATGCTCAGAGGTTGTATGCTCTCAGATTCACATTTCAATATCAGAAAGAGAAAGTGAGAATTTGGCCTGACCCCAGAGTAAGTGACAGAATTCATAGAAAGAATATTCCAAGTCGATACAATGGCCAAGTAAAGAAGACTGTAGATGCTGTGATAATACTGGCCATTGTAGTGTCACCCTGGGAAATCCTTGATGACTTCAAGAGAGCTTACAAGTCTAAGATGACTCCATAAACTTTACTAGAAAACAAAATGGTGAAGAAGGGGTTGATCTACAAGAAGCTTGAAGAAATAAGAAGAAATGAGCTCCAGTTGTTACTTGAAGGTACTCATCCTGATGAGTTTGCATACAGAGAAATAACTACTGTGGAGCTAAAGAATGGAAAGAATGTTAGATACTTATCAGAGTATTATGGGCCTGAGTTCTTCTTTGAAAGTGAAGCTGAAGAACTCACAATGGAAGAAAAAGTTGTTCTACTTGAGGCCTATGTTAGAGAGTCTTACAGACTCATCATTGGGAAGTAGGTTTCATGATTGGGGTAACAGCTCTGTGTCCAATTCCCCAATATAGAGTTCCCATTCATCCTTTGCCAATCAAACTTTTTGAAACCTCTTCCTTGGCCTGAGCTTATTTTGGTAATTTCTGAGCTGATCCAGAAAATATTTCTGCCAATAAGTGGGACTTTAATAATCTTAAAGGTTTTGGCTGCATTGGTTCAGGGGGAGTTTGTTGGACCAAAAGAACCAATGAGCCAGATCAGAAAAACCTTTAAGTCCCACAAACATCATAATAACTGAAAGTGATCTACATCTACTGAAGACAAAGTCTGAAGAAAATAGCTGAAGACAAAGTTTGAAGATAAAGTCTCAAGACAAAATCTGAAGATAAAGTCTGAAGACAACAGTTGAAGACAATGTCTGAAGACAAAGTCTGAAGACAACTGCTGAAGACAAAGTCTGAAGACCAAGTTCTCAGAAGTTGTCACAACAGCTGAAGTAGTTCTTTCAGTAGTTGTGATGGTTTACTTTTCAGTAGTTTTATTTTATGTAAAACATCTGAAGTTCTTACACTTCAGATGTTATATCTTCAGTAGTTGTAATCGTAGTTTGTACTTAGCTTTTTTGTGAAGGTGTCCTCAGCTGACGTCACATTCCTTTATAAAAGGAATGTTGACCTAATTGTTTTGTAAACCGAAGCTTTTACGTGAATGAAAATATTCCATTTGCATAAAACTCTCTCTCTATAATCGTCACTGTTTGATTGAATACTCATACTATTCTTACTTAAATTTGGTCTAATTCGTGTTATATTCCGCTGCAAATCTTAATCTAATTGATTAAACTAGATCTGATCCTTTCATTTCTAGATCCAACAAAAACCTTAAGTAGATTTTAAACCAAAACAACCTTAGTAAGAACTGTCATTTGAGCCGGTAAGTGTTTTGTGAAACTGAAGGGATTTAAGATGGTGAGATCTTACAATCAAGAGCCTAAAAAGCTCTAATACAAATTTGTAGGACCGGTACAAGGGAATAGTGTAACAGTTTCATAAGGTTGGAGAGAAACAAACAAGAACACTTAACAAATCAAATAGGTAACTGGTTTATTAAAACAATGAACAAAGGTAAAGAACACAAGTATTTGGTTTTTAAGAAGATGTATATTGCTCTCAAGTATTTTACAATGGTTACAAGGCTTTGTCCTAAGGATTGGTACCTGAGATACTTTATACTATATCCTACAACCGATCATACTTTGAAGGACAGCTGAAAAACTAATCTAGACAACAAGATCAATGTTAAGTCAAAAGACAGATTGTCTTTTTACTAGTAACTATGACATGTCATAGCTCACATCCTTATCTATTACAAAAATAATAAAAGTACAAAGTAGAATGTTATAGACTCCAACACCTTAATCTACAGTTGATAAAATTATGGAGACATCACTAACATGTATAAGTTGGTGAGTCTTTAGAGATGATAGTGGAAAGTTGTTCAGCTTTTGTCAAAAGCATGTCAGAGAAAGCATGTCTTATCTGTCTTCGGAAGAAATCAGTCTTTTGGCTTCGGAAGAAATGGTCTTCTGGCTTCGAAAGATTTGACACTTAGAGAATTTCGTAGTGCTTTTGTCAAATCTTTTGAAGTAACTTTCCTTGTATTTCCAGTGTGCATGCTGAAAGCTTTTTCGTTGCATCAGTATATAAGTTAACTCTCACTATTAATATTCAAGAATTTGAATAGAGTGTTCGCTTTTGCATAACGAAATCATGTGCTAGTCATTTGCAACTTGACTCGTACTATAACCTCTAATGACATCATATTAGATACACACACTGACTTGTTATATATTTTCTTCAACTACACACACCTTAAAGTAT
The DNA here is from genome assembly GCA_025215565.1 of Flaveria ramosissima. Lineage (NCBI taxonomy): Eukaryota > Viridiplantae > Streptophyta > Magnoliopsida > Asterales > Asteraceae > Flaveria > Flaveria ramosissima. Next base: position 70,351,989 of record CM046045.1, on the reverse strand, counting down.
CTTTATCTCATTTATCTTAGCTTCCTTTTTGATATAGTTTGATTCAGTGTTATGCCCTCACATAGAAGAATGCAAGTCACTAATAAATAATTATTTTATTAACAAATATAAATAATTATTAATATTTTAAAGCAAGTGAAAAATCATATTTCTCAATAAAATTTCCACACTGTTATTATTGTAGTTTTTTGTAAGATACTTTTTCTTTATTTCATTATTTAGATTTTGAAATCTTATATTTAAGTAGCTCATAAGTTTTTCTCTTGATTGTACGAGATCGTTTTATGGGTAGCTCGAATTTTTTTTCTTTTCGGTTGCATGAATATTTTTATAAATTGTAGTAGATGTTATTTATGTGTAATAATGTTTTCTTCATGGCATCGTGGAAGTGAAAATTACTAGTTTGAATAAAGAATAAAATTTTAAATGTCCCTAGTGTAAAGCTAATTTCATTTATATAAAATTCTTATATTTATCATTTAGGGGATGTTTTCATATGATGAAGCATGCATTCCACGTAGTTGGAATCGATTCATCTTTTTCATGTGTTTTTAGTGAAAAAAAAAGTGAAATCAAAACCATTATTGCTGTAGAATCTACAATCGAATTGCCTGATGATTCGTCCCTTTTCTTCATTCAATTCCCCTAATGTGTAACTGATTCATAACTCCATCTTCAATTCTAATCATGCGGTTACAGATCTATCACTCGCTCCTCGTTGTATTCCTTTTGTGTTCTTCTTGATCGAAACCCCAACGCGTCAGACCCCTTCATCAAGTCTATCGATTTCCACTATGAGCAATCTGCACTGGTATACATCTCTAAATTGATCTGCATTTCGATTTCAATTTGTATTTCAAACGTTTCCCCTCGAATTCAATTGTGTTTTTAATTATCAGTCCGCCATGTGTTGTTCTGGTGGCAATGGCACTGATCAAGTCCTTTATGTGGATTTATATGTATGATGGTGATGATTTCGTGAATTATTATTCTGCAGAGAAGAATAACTGCCAAAATCTAGGATAAATGGGGGTTATATCGAGACGGGTTCTGCCCGTGTGTAGCATCTTATGTGTATGTTGTCCTTCATTGCGGGCGAGGTCAAGACATCCTGTAAAGCGTTATAAGAAGCTTCTTGCTGAGATATTCCCACGGTCTCAGGTAAGAAGTTCAACTTACATAAGTCATAAGTGATTCACTTTTGATATGTAGTGATTTACTTTTTAGTAGGTGTTTGGGATTGTGGTGAAAGTGATTACCCGGTATGCAATGATTATAATCAGATAACAAGATGAACAAAATGGGTGTATGAGATAGTGTTTGGATGTGCTTCTTCTTTTTTATGTTACAGTGTTCAGATAACCAACTATTTTGAGTGTTTGGTAAATCTGATTATTTAAGAGGAAAATTGACCACAAACTGTGAATAATCATATTTGGATAAGTTATCTTCAAACGGAATATCCATCTTTAAATTTTGAGACTATATGTAGTGGTCACTTTCTAAGGAATTTTTGGGATTGCGTTTTGAAAGTGATTATGTGATATGCAATAATATATCAGGTACAAATAATCCGTTATAAGAAAACATAGAATCAAATAATCAATTATAACAAAACAGGTTGTAGTAGATAGTGTTTGGATGTGCTTCCAAAATTGATTATTTGACCAGACAATAATCAAAAGATGAGAAACAGATTACCTCTACGAAACATTCATGATCCTCAGACAGGATCAAGCGTTTCTTTATGTAAATTTGTCTAATTTACTGCAATGAAATATGCCCGTTCATCTCACATGAAGCATTTACACATAATCTGGGACGTGTGGAAAAGTTTAAAACACATTTTGATTCATATTCTGTGTTTCTAGTATAATCAAAGTCTCTGGCTTTGTGTAAGCATCTATATTTGAAATCTAGTAAGGTACACTGTCCTATTACTTTAATAATTAACATTCTCGTGTATGAATCTTCTATCTGTTATGTGCTGTTTAAATACTTTGTAATCAACATCAAATGCTAGGGTGGGGAACCAAATGAGCGGAAGATCGGGAAGCTTTGTGAATATGCATCTAGAAATCCTTTACGCATACCGAAGGTAAAGCTAGCATAATTCCACTTTTGATGATTTTATCACTCTTAATGTTACTGTAGTTGATAACATCCATTAACCATCAGGTTATCATTTTATTTACCTGATGTTTCTCTTTGATTTCTTCCCTTATAGATTACTGATTACCTAGAGCAAAAATTTTACAAGAATTTGCGGAATGAAAACATTGCTGCAGTAAAAGCTGTACTGCTTGTTTACGGGAAATTATTATCCTCTTGTAAGCAGCAGATGTAAGTTTAAATATCATATCCTTGGAATAACTATCACTATCTGCTATAATCCACATTTTTTAAATATGTTTTCTATCATTTTCATTTTCAATGCTTTAACCTAAGACGTCTTTTATATCTCCCATATGGAACTTAAGGTTTTATATGAAGTAAACTGCATGTAAACTTTGACCATGTCAGTTATACCTTTTCCAATGGCCGCCTTAAAATCTTGTTTTTCACATTTTGCTGGTGTATAACAAGTGGCAGCCTCTTTTCAAGTAGATGCATCTATTTACTTCACATAACATTATATGTTAGATTTGATAACTAACAAAAAATTTTCAACACTTTCAGGCCGCTCTTTGCCAGTAGTTTCTTGGGAATCATTGGGACCCTACTGGAGCAAACACAACACCACGAAATGCAAATTCTTGGTTGTAATGCTCTTGTCAATTTCATAAACAATCAGGTACCAAGATTTGCAACAATCAGGCAAAATAGTTACACAAAAAGCTTATGGTAGTTTCTAGTAAGATATCATTAAAGTCCACTGCCACCTGGAATCACCCAATAAACACATCATACATGCAGGCTGACTGTCCATATCCCAGTTCAACATCAAATTACTATAACTGCCTTCGGAAAAAATAAATAAATTAATAAATTACTATAACTTCCTTTTTGTTGGAATTCTTTTAAAAAACAAATTATTTGGTTGCATGAATGCCAGATAGATAGTGCATACATGTTTAATTTAGAAGGCCTCATCCCAAAGCTTTGTCAACTGGCTGAAGAAGTTGGAGATGATGAACGAGTATTAAGGTTAAGGTCATCAGGACTTGAAGTGTTGGCCTCGATGGTAAACTTCTTTTCAGTTCATTATCTTCATCTTGATGTTTAATAATGAGGCTTCACCTGACATATCTATATATATGTGTGTGTGTGTGCTAACAACATAATAGCAGACTGCACTATCCAATATAGTTCTTTATTTTTTAATAGGTGCTATTCTTGGGGGAGCAGCCTCATGTCTCCATGGATTTTGAGAATGTATGTTGCATTCATGATCCATTTGTAGAAAAGCATGGTGATTTCAATTAGCTGTTTGTAGTCTTTCAATAAAATCAAGTGACATGTTATGTAATTGTCTTGGTTATAAATTGAATTCTGTCCTAAATTTTAACTAGATTATATCAGTGACTTTGGAGAATTATGGGGACTTTGAAATGAACCAAGAGATCAAAAGGTACAACAGACAACTTTCTCAAGGCCATCAGCATGCTCCTTCATTTTCTGACTTTAGTAAGACCTCAGATCTGGTCAACTCCAAAGATGCCCCTCTGATGTAAGTGTCTTCATGTACACAACTGCTTACTTTTTAGCTCATGTTTTATCACTAAAATTTCAATTGTTTGTTATTATGTTCAGGGATGCACACAAGAACCCTTCATATTGGGCCCGGGTTTGCTTGCATAACATGGCCCGATCGGCAACAGGGGTGACAAATGTACGACGTGTATTGGAGCCTATTTTAAACAAATTTGATTCTGATAAGCTTTGGCTCCCAGAGAAAGGGCTTGCATTTTCTGTTTTGAAGTATCTCTTGACGGTTTTGGAGGAATCAGGTTACCATGGGATCTTGTATTCCATTTTAAAGTCTAATTAGAATAAGAGACAATTATTGATTATACTTAGAGGTGGAAAGGGAAACCAGATGGGTGGGGTAGGGTTGGCTGGCCAAATATGAAATAACATTCTTACATTTCTTTATAGTATGCATTAGTTGTGATAAAACAAGTTATTACAGTAATAATCTAAATCCATGAATAGAATGGTTTAGGAGATTTTATGATTATGAATAAACTTTCGACCTGTTTGATCTGTTAACCTTGAGCTAATTTTGTTCTAAATTGACCCGTTCATAGTTAATTGGTCGAAGCTACCACCTCTAGTAATATCCCTGGGGTTTACTTTGTATATATAATTATATTTTTCCATGTGAACACAGATGACAGATCTTACTTATTACTACCTATCTTGGTTAAGCATCTGGATAACAAACATGTTACCAAGCATCCCGATTTGCAGTTGCAAATTGTAAATGTTGCCACACAAGTTTCAGGGTATGTCAAGCAACATGCATCAGGCACCATTGTTGGTGCAATATCTGATCTAATCAAACACTTAAGCAAGTGCCTACAAAGACCATCTGAATCTTCAAGCCCTAGAGAGGGCTCTGACAGCTTATATATTGATCTTCAAAGTGGTTTAGAAAACTGCATCTCAAATCTCTCATGTAAGGTTTGTAATGCACGTTGTTGCTCATTTAACTTTATATATGGTCCTGAAACATTTACCTACCTATTGATGCAAATAATTTGTGCTTCCTTAAAATTGATTATTTGTAGGTTGGAGATGTGGGACCCATTCTGGATACTATGGCTATAGTGCTAGAGAATATTCCAAGTAGTGCTGCTATGGCTAGAGCAAATATTTCTGCCATTTATCGGACTGCACAAGCTATCAGTTCCATTCCAAATAAAACATACTACAAGAAGGTGAGTGCAAGTCTTGACGAGGGGGCAAAATGGACCAATCACAGGTTGGGTAACGGGTCGGGTGGACCCACAAATATTTTGTCCCCTTTGAGCTATATAAATAATTATTGTATTAAATATGATTGCGGAAACTATATTATTAAGTGGAGATCTGTTTTTCTTTTTCAGGTGATTTAAGAGGTTCTAACTTCTAAGCAATTATTATACACCTCCTGTTTGGACCAATCCTCCTTGAGCTATTTTCTAGTCTTTACACGTTTGACTCATGAGAGATATAATATAACCTGAATTAACACATTTCTAGTAAACATGTTAGGTTGGGCTGGCCCGTTAAATGACTTTGGTCCCTTTTTCACGAGTTTTATAAACAATTATTGTATTAAATATGATTAAAAAAATTATAATTTTAAATTACCAATCTAACTTTTTTTAATAAAGCAAATGAAGAGGTTGTAACATTTCAATGGTTGTAAACATTCTATGCCTTGGATGACTTTTGACTTATTTAGCCTGCTCTATTTGAAACTAAGTTTCTAAAGTTTACACATTTGTCCCATCAGAGCTAAAAATAACCTAAATCAACTCATTATTACTAAGTAAATGGATTAAAATTGCGACCTCTAGCCAGCAGCATGTTGATTATATCGCATGATACTTCTCTAATATCTGAAGTGATTATGAACCCTTCAGGTGTTCCCTGATGCTCTCTTTCACCACTTGCTCTTAGCCATGTCACACCCCGATCATGAAACACGAGTTCTTGCCCACCGTGTTTTCTCTATTGTACTGATCCCATCTTCAAGTCAAACTTGGTCAATCCAAGATTTAATACCTTCACAAGATGGCTTTTCAACAAATACGTCACAAGATTTAATACCTTCACAAGATGGCTTTCCAACAAATATGTCACAAAAGGTAGCAGATGGCTGTAACAAAAGCATTCTTGAAACCATAGATGAAGAGACAGTGGAGAAAGATTATGATAACATTGAAAACCATATGAAGCAAGCTACAAAATCATTATCTTGTGGTAGAAGTGAGGCTTCTACCCGTAATGGGAATACAGTATGATAGACCTTGTATACTGAAACACATGATCATCTTTCACCTATTTTACTTAACATGTGTGGTAACTTTTTTTTTTCACCAAAAAATCTATTTTCTGCTTAAATTTTCCAGGCCTCTAGTTCCATGAGATTGAGTGGTCATCAAGTGAGTCTTGTTCTTTCATCCATTTGGATTCAAGTAACATCAATGGAAAATAGCCCTGAAAATTTTGAGGCAATGGGGCATACGTATACTCTTGCTTTATCATTTATTTTGTCAAAGGTGAGAGCCTGCATGCTATGTTATTCGGATAACTGCTATCATACTTTTGATTTATTGCTTTTGATCAGTGTATTCTGAACATTCAGAAGAAGTGTGTGAATGTATTTGTAATTTGAAATAATATGTAATTCATATGCTGCCTATTTGCTGAATTTTGTTCATGGTGTTCTTCAGAATCCAAATCATGTGGGCTTACTCCGGTTTTTCCAGTTAGCATTTTCCCTCAGAAGCATCTCTTTGAATCAACAAGGTATTAGCCATCATTATTAATCTTCATGATGTTTATTAATCTTCTAGTTATGCTGTTGTGTACTGCACCTTTTACCAGCAGCGAAGTTGATAATTTTACTAATCCTCAGAGTTGTTGATATCATAATGGGTCAAGTGGATTTACTATTTACAAATCAAAGTAGAAAACCACATGCTTGTTTTATTTGCTTCTGTTGGTTGGTTTGGATGGTTAGCTTCGGTTCATGAGTCGGGCATCAACCAAAAAATAAGCCTAAAACATCAACCTACAAACAGGCCTTACAAGAAGATTGAGACACATGGCAAAACGAAAGGAAAGACGAAGAGAAAATAACTTAAGCTATGTGTCAATAATTGAATGGTCTTTTTTAGGTTAATGTTTTAGGCCCATATATCATTTTCTTAGTTTATTAAGTAGAGAATCACGAGACCCCCACAAACATTTGTATGTACATATAATCTAAGAGTGAGAGAGTGAATTATGTGGTTTCATAACCGCCTTATGTACCACAGTTAAAGCAACATGTACAAGTGTTTATGCGGTTCTCATAGTTTTCTACATAAAATTGGCTGTGTTTTAGTGCACTCTTATCATAACGAAAATATTATTATCTCAGTGAGATAAGAATCAATTTGTAGTTTTTCTCTGCTGCTATGTAGTTCTTGTGTGCTGATTCCTTTTATATTTTAAAGGTGACCTGCATGCATCCCGAAAAAGGCCTATGTTTATGTTGGCTTCATACATGATTATTGTCTGTGCAAAGGCATGCCATCTTCCGGAGCTAGTTTCTATGGTTAGATCAACAATGAAAGAAGAAACAGTCAGTTTTCACTTCATACTACTTACATTTAACATCACTTTCTATTTATATTTCTATCAATAAGTAGATATATGGGAACTGCCTTTTCAGTAGGACAAATTCTATGAAGAGATGGTATACTCATATACTTTAAACTGATTTCTGTTTTGGGTAGCCAATATACTTTTAGGCCAGAGAAAACCATCAAAGTTTCTAAAATTTTAATTTGAAGGTAATTACCTTTGATAAACACGCTATTCAGGTGCCACTACCATGTCATAAAATTGACTCTTACCAAATCAGAATACCTTAACTCAAAATTAATGAAAATTACCCTTAATCAAAATTTCTGAAACTAGTGATTTTTCTATCAAGAAAAAAGTTTCACCTTTTTATGCACTCAGCCCTTTCCAATAAACAAGAATATGATGTGGAGGAATTAGCAAACAAACAAGATCATGTGTTTTCTATACACCAAGATGCCTGCACCCTATTGGATCATGTCTAATCATCAAAGTGATTAATTGTAACCTGATTATAGTGCAATATGATATAAATTATTATGTCTGTCAATTCATAGATTAACTAAATGTAGTATATATGCAGGTGGATCCTTATCTGTTGTTGGATGGAGATAGTAGGCTGCAGGTTATTTGTGCAAATCCAGGTGACAAAAACTGCTATGGATCTCAAGCAGATGAAGCTTCTGCAATGAAGTCACTCTCTGCAATAGAATCAAACGATCAACAACTAAAAGATGCACTTTCAACACATTTGATATCATGTCTTGGCAAATCATCTGAGGTATTCACAGTATACATACATATATACGCACACATGGAGCAACGAATAGACTGATGAATGGATAGCTTGAAACAGTATCTCCTAGCATTTTGTTCTAATTTATTTCCTTGATGTTTTTCAGGAAGAAGTATCAAATATGAAGGCCCAACTTTCACAGTGCTTCATGCCTGATGATGAATATCCTATGGGAGTCCCCTTGTTTATGTGGACACAAAAGATGGATATAAAGGCTTTTGATGAGGTTATATTTCTCATATAACATTTGTTGTGTTTAGTGTCCCTCCATCCTAGAAAATTGCAGAATTTCCTTTTCTTAAAAGAAACTTAGTTTAATGTACAAATATATTGATGGCAGTGACTTGTAACAAGAAGATTCTCTTAATATCTGATGATAAGAGTCAAGCAATGACTATGTCAAGTCAAATGTTGCAATTTTCATGGAAGAAAAGGAGATCTTTATGTTTCCTATGTTAATAGAATGCACTTGCCATGATTTGTTTTCCTAGGTTATGCCTCCCGTTGACTCAGCAAATGAAGATCCTTTAGATCAGTGTGGAAGCCAATCAGATCCCAAAGCTTCACTTGCCATCAATTCACTTGACATTATAAGTGTCAGCCAGCTATTGGACTCAGTATGTCTGTTTAGTTTGTATCCAATTTGTGTTATTATTTATCTGGGTTTATTATCTTCTCAATTATTAACAGTCAATACCCGCTTGAAATTTTATAAATTAAAAAAAGTATATTTATAAAGTAATAACAATTATTAATGCTATTATTAAAATCCATTAAAGATTAATTTTCAAACTTCTTGTGTTACAAACAGGTAGCCGAAACAGCACATCATGTTGAAAGCATGCCAGATTCATCTATCACTTTAACTTTTGATGAAATAAAAAATCAATGTGAGGCTCTTGTGATGGAAAAACAGCAGAAAATGTCTGTTCTTCAGAGTTTTAAGGATCAACACGAAACCATGACAATGATTTCCTTGGGTGAATATGAAAAGCATTCTCCTGTTATTTTAAACAATGTAAGAATCTCAGTTCCTTTGACAAAGATCATACTTGATTTCATATTGATATAATAAATTGATGGCAGAAAATGCCTGTTTTTCAGAGTTTGACAACATAATAAACTTGCAACTATGTTACTATTGAATTAAACATTTTTATGGTTCATCATTATTAAATTGCAGGCAGTCTAATATATAAGAGTAGTTTTCTCACGTAGTTCTTATAAGCGAGTCCCTCGGTTCATAAATTTAGGTGAAAATCAATGTAGTTATGAAATGGATCCAAGCTGCCTTTAGCATGATCTTTAGGTTATCCTTTGAAGCTAGGTGACGATTTTGACACAATTATTTCTAAATGGGTAGACGGGTTATCATTTATTTCTAACAGGTCAAAGGGTAATATTATTAAAAATAGCTTAGGAAATGAGTTAAATGGGTCAAAAGGTGCCCAAAAGTGTGTCTTTAACACATAAAATGTCCTAAATCATTTTTGAAAAAGTAACTTAGATTATCACGAAGTAATATAATTTGTGAAATCATGTGTGAGTGTTTATAAAAGCTCCAAAAAGATTGGACAGAAGGTGTTTTATATCAACCCCACCCGTGATAGCCTGTCGTCCAACCATCATAGCCGCGTATTTTGCCACCTTTAAAACAGTTAGCTTGTTGTCAAATCTGATGTGGTGACTAGTGATCCCCAATTTATGGATTGTTGTTCAATAGTTGTAGGTCATGTTAGGGCTATTGGATTGGTTAATTTCATCTTGAGGTAGGCAATAAGCAACTGTGTGAACTTTGTATGGAGATAGTTTGTTTTATTTTTTTATTTAGTTAAGGATATCTTAGGTCAAACCTTATTTGTGTATTGTTAATAGAGTAATCATTATAGGTGTTAACAACTTATGTGAATGTTATGTGACAGCAAATGGAGCTCACAGAAGTGGAAGGTAAATCTTCAACAAGTGATCGGGCTCAAGTGAATGACCGGGTCTTTTCTTGTTTGACTGAGTACGGACAACAAGAGTTATTCAGGTTACCAGCTGTAAGCCCATATGACAAGTTTTTGAGGCCAGCAAGATGTTAGTGAACTTAGTGAATATGCATTACCACTGCTTACGTTTCACATATTCTTATACATATTAATAATCCTTATCATTCATACAAGACAAAAATATGTCAAATTATTCCTTGGATGTTGGATTTTGATGATATAATGTAAAATTCATGACTCAAAATTGTTTGACCCAATGAAAAAAGGTTTACTAGAAACCTGCTGCAAGTTAAAAAGCTAAAAAAGTGGTTACAACTCGTCCACATCCCATGCTGATCGCCCCTAACCCGACTTTGGTTTCTAGGTTCAGCAACTGCAAGTTAGAAGAACCTCTTGTTTTGCTCTTAACTTTTTTCTGTATTTCCCACTTTAGAATCATCTGTATGTTTCTTTCTATTTTCATAGTATTTATCATGTTTGACTTTCTTTGACTATGATATCCCTTCCTCCTCTCTGACAGGTCTGTTATATAAGTCCCTTGATTTACTAAGGAATGGGTCAATTTGGGCTGTGATATTATCTTAATCGAATCAAAAAGGTCGAATACAACAGTTAACTAGAAAGGATTTCAACGACGCCCTAAGTCTACTTTCAATGCAAACTTTATTCAAATATTTAGGTTACTTGTGTAATAAGGCAGGTTAATTAAACAGAGAGATGTAGGTGGGCTACCACTGTCACCCAGGAAATATGGACCCATTACCCAACTGACCCATCTCGCCACCTTTATAAGAGCTGAAACAGAGTGATATACCAATGAGTAGTTATAAGCACCTGACTTAATTATGTTGACACGGGTGTGTCCCACCCTGACATGGTGGTGTTAACCTAGTTTCCTCATTTGGCTGACACAACCGTATGGCCTTTTGACACAACTATGTCAGAAACCCTAAACTCAAAAAGATAGTCGTTTGATGTTTATTTCAACTCGTTTGATGTATATCTTTATGCCCATATCCCTATCCATTTGACTTATTGGTATAAAATCCTAGTTTTATCATAACATTTAAAATCCGGGTTTTTAATGCCCATTTTCAACCAGATGATCTCATATACTCAAATCTATCGCAATCACTTTCAACTCCAATCATGTAAAAATTTATGTCTTATTACTTCATACAAAGATTAGGATTTTACACCTAGAAAAAAGCATCCAAGACCACTTGCCCTTAGACATTACATATTTTAAGAAAAAACAAGAAAAGTCATGGTATATATATGGCCTAAATGTCTATGCCAAAGAAATGACTCAGAGGGGGAAGCTTTTGACAAGAGACAGGTCATGGTGGAGGTTAATTCTTTTGAGTTCATATCAAGCAGATATGTGTCATTTCTCCTTGGAGTCGTATTATTACCAAATTTTAGCTTAAGAAGCAAACATTCATTAGATTTAAAAAAGCATAGAAATATTCTTGTCATAAATTTGTGACATGCTCCGAAGATTGAATGCTAATTCAGGCACAAAGAACCTCTCCAAGGTTAAAGAACCATTGGATACCTCACCTTGACCTATCATTTTACCTCCCTTTTCATCTCCTGCAAAAGCAACATATCCTTTGTTTATTATCCGATAACTGGTAAGAAGGTCCTTCGATCCGGTCATATGCCTGAAACATCCACTATCTACGTGCCAAGTGTTGTTGAAAGTCCTTCTCAAATGTTCATGGCAAATGAATTAGAGAAATCATTTAGACACGGGGACCCAAACCTTAACCGGCTTGGTTCTAGGAATAGTTGAATTTGTACAAAAGAAACTATCAACAAAATGCTTTATTCTATTTCTTAAAGAACGGTTATCTATTTTTTTATTTATAATCTCTGAGGAATGCTTAACAATGTGATCATCTTTACCACAGTTGAAACAACGAGATTTTAGGCCTTTTCTTTTATCCTTTTGAATTGGAATATTATCCATAATAATCTCTTCCTCACACTCAGACATAAGAGAATCACAATCACTGTAAGTGACGTGCACTTCCTGTGATTTGTTTTCTGAGTCAAATGATCTGTCATGATTTGTGGATTCTCTTATCTCTGAAATTTTACAATCATGTGAGGATGTTGTTTCACTTTGAGTAGAGATCCGAATAGGAGTGAAAGTGGGAATGGAAAGAGAAATGAATTTTTCAAAACAGTTTGTTTTTGAAGAATTTTTATCGCCTTTACTGAGAACACCAACTTTTTCATTAACACTTAAAACATCAACTTTATTTGATTCAAACATTATGGAATAAGAACAAATGGAATGTAAACTATCCAAACTACAATCTATGCTACCGGAACTATTGTCTACAAAAGACTTTTATGGAATCTGAAGAACTAGAACTGCTACTGCCACGATGCAGGACCGGTTAAGGGCTTAACAATTACAACACAACAATACAAAGAGGAAATTAACTAAACTTGATCAAACAGTAAACTGGATTAACCAAGATAATGATACAAAGAACACAAGTAATGATAAAGAGACAGAACAAGAGATTTGGGTTTCAAGGAGGCAGTATATTGCTTTCTCAAGTTCTTTTACAAGTGTTACAAAGCATAAAGAAAGATACTAGAACTTGGAATACTTATACTACAACCTACAGCCGGCTATACTTTGAAAGCCAGCTGGATACAATTGACTAGACACAAACAAAATCAATTGTAGAATCAAAAGGCATATATGCCTTTTGACCTTGTGACTATGACATGCCATAGCTCACATCCTTATCTATTACAAAAAGGATAAAGTACATAAAGTAGAAAGTTACAGACTCAAGACCTCAATGTACAGTTACCAAAAGCATGGACCTTTTCACCAACTCATGTAAGTTGGTGACTTTACAGAGATGCAGCGGAAAGGTGTCCAGCTTTATGGAACAGTACATCAGATAAAGCATGTTACTAAAAGTCTTCGGAAGAAATCTGTCTTCATAGGATGAAGCTTCGGAAGACTTTGTCTCTGAGGCTTCGGAAGACTTCATGTTTGACTTCGGAAGATATTGGTCTTGGCTTCGGAAGATTTTACACTTAGAATATTTTCTAGTGTATGGTGTAAAACTTCCGAAGCAATTCTTCTTCAGTACTTAGTGCATTACTTGCAGAGAGACATTGGATGTTATGGTTTGCATCAGACTTAAAGGAATCCTTACAAACTCCCCTTAGGCTGATGCTACCAAAACATTTAGAAGATCTTCAGATGTTAGTAGTCTTCAGCACAATCATGATCATACCCTTTTTCATTAGATGGTCAGGATCATTCAGACCTTCATAGTATCTTCTCATCTCAAAGAGATCATGCAGAGGTAAGTTGATTATGTCTTGCCATGTGTAGACATTCTCAACACCTTGATCTCTGATTACATGCCATCTTTCTGGATTGGTAGAGAAGGTCCAGGATAAGATGGGTGTCTCAGCTGCCAGAGGAGCCACTTGCATTGGAGTTGATCGGGCTGCCTCTTCATGCACTTCCTCAGGTTGATCTGACTCAGCCTGAGGTGTAGAGGTAGATGATTTAGGCTTCTTCTTCTTAGACTTTGGTTTAGAAGCCATCCTCTTCTTCCTCTTAGATGACTTTAACTGAGAAGACTGGTTTGCAGCACCTTGTTGATCATCCTTGTCTTTCTTAGTTGGGTGTTCCTCCCTCACAGGTTCAGAAGAAGAGGGAGTTTGACCCTGCTTTGGATCAGAAGATGAAGCTTGCTGAGGCTCAGCAGGAGGTCCGGGTTGAGGTGTCTCAGGTTGTTCAAACTTAACCTCCACTTCAGGTGGGACTTGACTTGGAAGAGAGTGTAAGTCAATCAGTTCACCACTCTTAATCTTCTGCTTGATTACCCTTATATGCTCATCCATTGTGGATAGAGACATAGGGCCAAGTCTCCTTCCGGAGAATCCATATAGCTTCAAGAAGCTCATCATCTTTTGTCTATCAGCAGACTTCTTCATACTCTTTTGGATGATGGCTCTTGACTTTGCAGCTTCTTCCCTTAGCTTTTTCTTAGTTGTCTTTCTCTCCTTGACTAACTCAAGCTCAAGTTGTTTTAAGTACTCAAACTCAACAAAGTCATAGGACAAGGGAAGAAGTGCATCTGCCTAATAAAAGCCTGTGGCACTCAGGTAGTTGATCATTTTGATCCTATCTTCTTCTTTGTCTACCTGAGGTTCTTGTGGAACCACATCTTCTTGTACAGGGCTTTCTTGAACTAAGGAGAGAGTCAGAGCATGCTTGTAGAGTCTTTTCTGTCTCTTCTCCTCTTTGAATTGGAGAAGTAACCTTGCATCCTCTTTTTCTTTCATCTCTCTTGACACTTCCATGTCGGCCAGTTCATTCAGTTGTTCTAAGGGGAGAGAAATGTTTTCATCAATGTCATAGTTCCTGGTCTGCAGATAAGTAATCCTGACTGCCCCCAACTCATTATCTTGAGTATTAGGTCTGGGGGCAGCCCTGATTGCAGCTTGCATAAAGCCTGAAAACCCAGAGGAACTTTCTCCCCTTAGCTTCCTTTTCCTCTCTCTTTCTTCCTCCTCAATTTCCTCAGGAGTTAAAATCCTTTTCCCTTTGTCACCCACAGACCTTTGTGACTCAGGGTGGATAGAGGTTTGGCCTTCATTGCTTGGTGTAGCATCCATGCTCTGGCCAGAGAGAGGCTGAGAAACACCTTCACCAGCAGGTGTCTCAGAAGGAGTGTGAATCTCTGCAGCAGTTGATGATAATGAGACAGGGGTCTCAGGTTCTGCCACTGGGCCTTCAGTCAAGGTTTACCCTATGAAACTAATCTTAGGATCCACCTCAACATCCAGTTGACCGATGACATTGCCTGATTGCCTAAGTCTCCTTCTTAAACTGAACTCTGTAAGGATCCTGTCTTGGATTCTTTGAGCCAATCTGTCAGCCTGTCTTGAGTTGCTTGGATTGACAAGTGGCATATTGACTAGATCCAATCTTTCAAGAAGTTCAAGCTTTGAAAGTCAAATACTTCTTGTTGCCCTTGAACTCTGTGAAGAATAAGGGCTCTTCTGTCAGCATCATACCTCCACCTTATGATGTAGTTTGAAGTTCCTTGAGGTGGGGATGACACAACCCTTGGTATACCTTCCTCAAAGAGACTCCTGATGACAGAGTCTATAGAGTCCATATTAATGTGAACTTGAGGAAGTTGCTGAGAATGCACAATTGCAAGTGAGGATGGTGAGTCCTCTATGTCCATTCTCTGTGAAGAACTCCCAGGTTCTGTGGCTGCAATAACTTTCTCCCCCTTTTTGGTAGCATCACCCACTTGCATAGGTGAAATGGAGGATAAATCAATCACATCCACAGGTTCTTGTGTTCCTGGTTGAGCTCTTCTTAAAGGTCTCCCATCTAGTTTTTCCTTAAGATATGAAATCTAAAGTTGCTGATCATTGACCCTGTTTTGTAAGGTAGTCACCTGAGATTCAAGGTGACTGACCTTAGAGACTAAATAGGAGCATGTTTTTGACAGTTTTTGCACCTTTAGTCTCAAATTTCCTCTTCTTCATCAGAAGAATCATTAGGGGATGAGATGATTGGACCAAAGTCCTCTCTCTCACCACCAGCTTGAGGTTCTTGGCTGTTGGTTTTCCTCTGCTCACTAGCAATCTAGTTGAGATGTCAGTGGGCTGAGTTGCCATGGTTGAGGTCTTAATGATGTAATCACTTGCAGAAGTGAGAGCCTCTTCCATATGGACATCCTGAACAGGTTCAGAAGTGTCCACCTCAGTAATAGGTGACTGATGTGGGCTAGACTGAGGAAGAGAAGAGAGACTCATGGTACTCACTGAATCCTAAGTCTTCATCGGTATAGAAGGATAGGTTGGGATGGGTTGATTTAGATCTAAAGGCTGGGGATGGTAACTGTCCCCTGAAGGTTGTTCACTAGAGTGTTGAGACTCAGAGTGAAGGCTTAAGGCTGTTGGGCTTGTGAGCTCATCAGGGTGAGCATGAGGAACCTCAGCCCTGATAGTTGAAGAGATGGGAGTGGTTTGCTCCTCAAGGGAAGTGGGAGCTCTAGTGTCCACTTCCTCCTGTAAAGGTGAGTATATGGGGACCTGCACAGACTCAATAGCTTGAGCAGGGGTTCGTTTGGATTTTCTTTGGTAGGTGAGGGTTATTTGAGGCCTTTTTAGTGGTAAGGAAGTAGAAGGTGTGGGTTCAACACTAGCTTGTGTTGCTAGGTTGTCACCTTGAGCAATGAGCTCTAACATTTTGGGGACAAGGGCTGTTTCTACCCCTGAGAAGCCTACAGTTGGCTTCTTCATGATTTTAAAGATGCCGGGCTTCATCTGTCCCAATTTAAGAATATTACTTGTTTCCCTCAACTGTGAGCCCAGTTCACAGTTAAGAATGTGTTGAACATATCTAGGAAACATGTAATACTCTAAGGAGTCCAAGTTTGCAAGTAAATTGGTATAAACAAATTGAGAGTACCTGAACTTGACCCCTTGAACCATTCCATGCACTATGAAGGAGAGATCCTCAGGAATCTGGTCCCACCCTCCATGCTTGTTTGACAAGCTGTGGATAACCACATGGAGTAGGTATTTCCACTGGGATGAGACCTTTCCTTTCCTGAAGGTCTTTACAGAGAAATCTCCCTCATAGCCCATCTGCTCAAAGGAATGATTGACAGCTTCCTTTGGGAAGGACAACTCACCTTCTTCATCATCCAGCTGCAAATGATAGTTGATGATGGCCGGAGTGATGAAGATTGTCCTCCCTTGCACTGTGGCAGACAGTGCCTTCTCCCCATCCATAATGACCTCTTGGCAGGTCTTCCAGAATTCAAGCAAATGATCCTCATACAGAGTAGGATCAATGGTTAGGGAGGTGAAATAGTTGGATAGAGTTAAGAATTGGCAAATCTCTGAGAAACTTTCATCTTTCTCAGAGCTTAACAGAGCAACCTGGTTGTGTTGCCTGTGAAGTTGCATGGAGAAATCTGGGTTGTTTCTGCGGTTAAGGTTGGCCATTTTAGAAGCTTAAGGTTGAAGAAAGGTAAAAAGCAAAGGCGGTTTTGGGAATTAGGTTTGAGGAATAGTGGAATTGAGGAAGATAGTGAGGAAGAGGGGGAACCGTTGGGTATTTATGTGAAAAGGGATTTGAACCAAAGTTAATGAAAGAGGATAAACTTTGAAATCCGAAAGTCGGTCCCACCTCTGAAAAAGTAGTTTACTTTTGCTCAAAAAGTAGTTTTCTTGGAATTCGAAAAGCTTCCGAAGGTAAATTATCTTCGGAAGTTTTAATGAAAAAGCTTCCGAAGCTAAAATGACTTCGGAAGATTTTCCTGAGAGTCTTGAAAATTTTGCTTCGGAAGAGAAATAAACACTTGAATGCTTTGTATATGAAACAACAAAGCTTCCGAGAGTTAATTTTGCTTCGGAAGGAAAAAGTCCTTAAAAACAAATAAGTGTCTGAGATAAGAATTTAAGCTTCGGAAGATAGATTTAGACTTCTTCCGAAGGTAAAATTTCTTAGACAGTTATTTTTTTGAAGACATGATTTTCTTCCGAAGGTAAAAGTATATCTTCGAAGGATCAGAAAATTTTCAAGAATCTAAGGAAAGTCTTCAAAAAGATTTTATATCCAAAGAAAACATGAGCTTATGAAAGTGATGAACTAGACAACTTAGGACACACATATTTTAAGAAATAATTAGAATTAGTTTTAAGAAAAGATCTACTCAAAGTTAATCATCCCAATAGCTGATATTAGATATTTAAATCTCTGTTCATCAAAAGCTTTTGTAAACAGATCAGCATATTGTTCATCTGTATGAACTTTGACTAGTTTAATTAATCCCTTTTCATAGTTATCTCTTATTAAATGATACCTGATATTGATGTGTTTGGTCCTTGAGTGCTGCACAGGGTTCTCAGTGATAGAGATAGCACTATTGTTGTCTATGTGGATAGGAGTCTCCTTGAAGTTAAATCCATAGTCCAGCATCTGATTTTGAATCCAAAGCACTTGAGCACAGCAGCTTGCAGCAGCAATGTATTCAGCCTCAGCAGTTGATGCAGACACACAGGATTGTTTCTTGCATTGCCATGAGACAACCCTTCCACCAAGGAATTGACATCCCCCAGATGTAGACTTTGCAGTCATGTTGCAACCACCATAATCACTATCTGTATAAGCATACAGATTGAAGTCAGGATTCTTTGGATACCATAAACCAAGTGTTGAAGCACCTTTGAGGTATCTTAAAATCCTTTTGACAGTGATTAGGTGAGACATCTTAGGGTTGGCTTGATATCTTGCACAAATACATGTAGCAAACATGATATCAGGCCTGCTAGCTGTAAGATACATAAGAGACCCAATCATAGCCCTGTATAAATGTTCATCTACACACTCCCCCTCAAGATCAGGTCCAAGGGAGTGGTTTCTGGCTATGGGTGTCTTAGCAATCTTACAATCAGTCATGTTGAACCTCTTGAGTATGTCCTGAACATACTTTGACTGACTTATGAAGATGCCATCTTCAACTTGCTTCACTTGAATTCCCAGAAAGAAATTGAGTTCTCCCATTGCACTCATTTCAAATCTGTCTTTCATCAGCTTCTCAAAGTCTTTGCAGAGCTTTGGATTAGTTGAACCAAAGATGATGTCATCTACATATACTTGAACTAGCAATAAGTCATTTCCCTGTCCTTTGATGAAGAGAGTTCCATCTATAGTACCTCTCCTGTATCCATGTTTACAAAGATACTCAGACAATGTCTCATACCACTTCCTGGGTGCCTGATGCAGCCCATAAAGAGCTTTGTCAAGCTTGCAGACATAATCAGGATGATCAGGGTCTACAAAACCAGGTGGCTGTTTGACATAAACCTCTTCATCAATCACTCCATATAGGAAAGCACACTTTACATCAAGTTGAAAGACCTTGAAGTTCTTGGATGCAGCAAATGCCAGGAATATCCTAACAGCTTCTAATCTTGCTACAGGAGCAAAGACATCAGTGTAGTCAATCCCTTCTTCTTGTGTGTATCCTTGAACAACTAGTCTTGCCTTGTTCTTGATGATAATTCCTCTATCATCCTTCTTATTCCTAAAAACCCATTTGGTTCCAATGGTAGTCTTCCCATGAGGAAGAGGACAAAGGTTCCAAACTTTCTGCCTTTTGAATTGAAGCAACTCTTGTTGCATAGCTTCAACCCAACTTCCATCCTTTAGAGCTTCATCAACTTTCTTTGGCTCTATCTGGGATAAGAAACAAGAGTGAAGACAAACATTTGCTTCATGGGTTTGTCCTCTTGTTCTTACCCCTGTGACAACATCTCCAATGATGTTTGTGGTGGGGTGAGACTTGTGGATCCTTAGCTGAGGGATCACAGCAAGTTGCTGAGAAAGATCCAAATTTGAGAAATTTAGATCTGGCATAGATGATTCACCCTCCACATTACCACAC
Source organism: Flaveria ramosissima (assembly GCA_025215565.1). NCBI lineage: Eukaryota > Viridiplantae > Streptophyta > Magnoliopsida > Asterales > Asteraceae > Flaveria > Flaveria ramosissima. Next base: position 70,332,445 of record CM046045.1, on the reverse strand, counting down.
TTATCAAGATTAACTTGATCCAATGAGTGTGTGACATCATTGATGTTGTCATCTATGGTGTGGTTATTAGCATCAAGGAATTCCTGATCACTTTCACCATCACCATTGTTGTCTTCTACAATTGAGGTATCTTTATCTGGTTGTGGAGCCTCTGAGCTGGAATTTGAAGGCACCCCAGATGTATCAGCTGAATTTGTCATTGTAGTGCTGATAGAAACCTCATTTGCTGAAGTAGTTCCAACTGGAGCTGAAGATGTATGAGTTGAGGGTCTTCCTAGCTCAAATCTTGGATCAGGATCACCTGTATTTAAATTTTCTGCAGATCCTGAAACATTCTCACAAGATTTGTTAAAACAGTTGGTAACTAAATCAAGATCAAATAGCCAATCAGGACCAGAACCAGCCACACAGGGTGTGTGTTCATTGAAAGTCACATTGGCTGACTCCTCAACAATTCTAGTTCTGAGATTGTATACTCTATAAGCCTTGGCTTGGGAAGAGTATCCAATGAAGTGTCCATCATCTGATTTCTCAGCAAACTTGGCAATTTGATCTTGGTATTCAAGATGGTGCAGGGACATCCAAATGACCTGAGAAAACCAATGAAAGGTTTTCTCTTGTGCCAAAGTTCATAAGGAGTCTTACCATGTGTCTTAACTACTAAAACTCTGTTTTGCACATAGCAAGCAGTATTTACTGCCTCTGCCCAGAAGGTGATGGGCAGTTTAGAGTCAGACAACATAGTTCTTGCAGCTTCAATTAGTGTCCTGTTTCTCCTCTCAGCAACTCCGTTTTGCTGAGGAGTCCTGGGAGCACTATATTGTCTTGTAATACCTTTTTCATCACAAAATGTATCAAGGATTTGATTCTTGAATTCAGTCCCTTGATCACATCTTATGGTTTTGACCTTGTGATCACTTTGATTCTCAATTTTTAAGATGAAATTCTTCAGAATCTCAGGGGTTTCATCCTTAGTTCTAAGAAAGAAAACCCAAGTGAATCTTGTAAAATCATCTGTGATCACCAAACAATAAGAGGTCCTTCCTAGACTCATTACACTGGTGGGGCCAAAGAGATCCATATGTAATAAGTGTAGGGGAGTAGTGATGGAGTTCTTTTCCTTAGGCTTGTGAGATACCTTATGTTGCTTCCCTTTCAGGCATGCAACACAATGATCATCACTTGTAAACTCTTTCTTTGGCATTCCAGTTACCAAATCATGTTTAATTAGTTTATTCATGTTCTTAAAGTTTACATGGCACATTCTTTTATGCCATAGGAAAGACTCATCACTATTTGCTTTAGATAGAAAGCATGAAACTTCTCCAGAGGGAGATGTTTCTTGCAAATCCATCTTGTACATGTTCCCTTTCCTGGGGGCTCTAAGCAGGATATGCTCATGAGGAATGACCACTCCAGGCTTGAGAACAATGCACTCATGCTCAGTAAAGAGCATGTTATGACTCTGATCACAAAATTGGGATACACTCAGAAGATTGTACCCAAGCTCCTTGACAAAGTTTACCTTTTCAATGCTGAGCTTACCATTTGTGACCTTGCCCCTTCCTGAAATGTAACCACCTTCATCTCCTCCAAAAGCAACTGGTCCTCCATCAATTCTCTCAAAGTTATGGAGTAGTGACCTATTGCCTGTCATGTGCCTGGAACAGCCACTATCAATTATCCAGACATTCCTGTTTGTCTTGAGCTGTTCCTGCACAAAGAAAATGATTAGTTACATTTGGAAACCCAAGCCTTACTTGTCTTGGGCTCACTAAGTATAATAGAAGGTAATGCAACAGTAATAGATCCTATGGTTGTGCTAGGGGGATCTTCAGCTGTTGTTGATGGAGAAACTTCAGTCACTTGGTCTTTCTTAGACTTCCACACCACCTTTGGAGTCTTGGACTTGACCTTCAAAACCTTGGAAGCTTTTGGGACTTCACAAGTTTTGATGACTGAACCTTCGGAAGATCTGCAGTCACTGCAGCAGACTTCAGTGCTTCGGAAGAACTCCTTTCTTCCGAGACCAATTTTTCTTCCGAAGGTAATTTTCCATTTACCTTCTTCTTTGATTTGGAGCTTCCGAAGGAAACAGATTTTCCTTCCGAAGCTTGAATCTTCTTGAAACTCTTTGAAGTCTTTGTATTGGTCATATGGACAGTACTTTTAGGATTATATGGACAATCCTTAGCAATGTGAGAGGTACTTTCACACATGACACACAACATTTTCTTCTTCATAAGAGTCTCCTTATGAGAGCAAGACTGTCTTTGGTCACATCCCTTCTCCACCTTCATCTTTGTAGATGCTGAGACAGTTCTTTTGGGCTGTGAACTGTTCTTGGAGTTTGATGGTCCAGGCTGTGCAGCAGTGGTACACAGCAGATCAGTCTTCTTCTTGGTACTGAGATGATTTGAACAAGAACCAGAACTCTTAGCTGAGGAGTTTTGGTTGATGTCTTCAGTCTTTACTACTTTAAACCCTGCAGAGATAAAAACTTGTTTCTGCTTAGAGTCAAAAGTAGCCTTGATCTCTTGAGCCTTCTTTGCCTTTCTTTTGCTCTTCCTGATCAAGTTCTTTCTCTTTGACTTGGTCATCACAGTAGACTTCTTCTCCTCAGAAGGATAGTGGCCCTTAGTAGAATCCTCCTCTTCACTCTTCTCAGAGGAATTCTTCACTATCTCTTCTTCATCCTCTTCACTTATAGGATCTATGAGAGGAAGCTCATCTTCACAAGTTCCACACCTAGGAGATCTTACAGACAAGATTGTGTGTGGAGGAGCTATCTCATTTGATCCCAGTCCCTGTCTATTTTGATAACACACTTTGTTGTGCAGGGATGAGGATATCATGTTCTTGAAGGTCTCTTCTTCAAGAACACTCTTTTCTGCCCTGGCTTTGCTGATCACAAGCTCAGCCTGGCACTCAGTCAGCTTGGTTATGAGATCTGGATTTGAGTCCTAAAATCTGTATGTTCATGTTTTAGTACTGAAATGGTTTTCTCTAAGTCCTCTATCTTTAACTTGTAATCATTTTCAGACTTTCTAAAATCAGATTTTAAAATGTTTAAGGACTCAAGATCAGATCTCATTTCCAAGTTATAGGACCTGTATCTGTTAACTTTAGCAATGCATTCAGGAGTACAGAGATGTTCCAATACCTTGGCTTCATCATGATCTGCCATTAGTGCTTGGTTTGGAGAAGCATCTTCCACCTGAAAGCTCCAGTCAAAGCCTCCTTCTTCAACAGCAACAGCAGCTTGTTGCTTTGGCTTCTCATTCTGAGGGGCTTTGTCAGTGTAGTTTGGTCTGGTTTGTGCTTGGCCACCATTTGTTTTAGGTGCCTTACACTCTCTAGCAAAGTGGCCCATCAAGTTACAGTTGTAACACTTGACTTTGCTTTTATCCAAGCCAAACTTTCCACTGGTTGCATTGCTTGGAAACCTTCTTCCAGTTCTCTTGTAGAACTTCTTGGCTCTATGAGTGAGAAGAGCCATCTGCTGAACTATTTCCATATATTCCAGGTCATCTGGATGGATACAGTCCAGGTCTTCAAGAGTGAAAAGAGAGTTACCACAACTTTCATCAGTAGACACAAAGCTTGAGAAGAGCTTGTCTCTTGGAATGGGCTTCCTTGAGTGTAGTTCTCCCTAGGTGTCTTGGGAAGGTGATGAAAGGACCCTTTGGTGAGTTGTCAGGGTAGCATATGAGATGATGTTGGGGTTCTATGCTATCCCTTTCAACCACATGCAGGGCTGAACCCATTTGATTGTTGGAGTTGCCAGATGAACCTTGCATGTTCATCTCCATCTGGTAGCCACTGAGAATCCCATATAACTCTGTCAGAGTAAGAGTTTTGAGATTTTCAGTCCTCTTGATCACCACACAGTAGTGTGTCCATTGCCTAGGAAGTGAGGACATGAACTTCCTTACAATGTCTCTGTTTTCAAGAGGAACTCCTCCATCCATAAGGGTATCCACTATCTCAACATACCTAAAGTATTGCTGAGTCATGGTTTCATTGTTTTCAAACTGCTGCTTCAAGATCCTTCTTGTTCTCCTTGGCTTCAGAGGAGCCTTCATACATCAGTTTTAGTGCATCCCACAGCTGTTTAGCTGTTTTGCACTTCTTGAAACCTCTGTACACAGAGTTTGGAAGGGCAGTTTGAAGAGCAGTCATGGCTTTCTATCAATCTCTACTCTCTTCCTATCTTCATCAGAGTAGTTGGCCACATCTTTGGAATCATACCAGCACCAGTAGCAGAAGGAGTGCTGGTATGAAAGGTCCATTTTCAATAGATTCCCACATTCTTGAGTCTAGAGACCTGATGAAACCTTCCATTCTCATACACCAGGTATCAAAGTCATCAAGAGTGATCAGTGGGGACTTGTTCATGGTTCCAGTCTCCATATCAGTCTTTGAAATGGATGCCATTTTGAAAGTTTAGTATTTGTGTGTGTGAGGGATCTTAAGATGGTGAGATCTTATATCAAGAGCCTGAAATGCTCTGATACCAATTGCAGGACCGGTTAAGGGCTTAACAATTACAACACAACAACACAAAGAGGAGATTAACTAAACTTGATCAAACAGTAAACTGGATTAACCAAGATAATGATACAAAGAACACAAGTAATGATAAAGAGACAGAACAAGAGATTTGGGTTTCAAGGAGGCAGTATATTGCTTTCTCAAGTTCTTTTACAAGTTTACAAAGCATAAAGAAAGATATAGAACTTGGAATACTTATACTACAACCTACAGCCGGCCATACTTTGAAAGCCAGCTGGATACAATTGACTAGACACAAACAAAATCAATTGTAGAATCAAAAGGCATATCTGCCTTTTGACCTTGTGACTATGACATGCCATAGCTCACATCCTTATCTATTACAAAAAGGATAAAGTACATAAAGTAGAAAGTTACAGACTCAAGACCTCAATGTACAGTTACCAAAAGCATGGACCTTTTCACCAACTCATGTAAGTTGGTGACTTTACAGAGATGCAGCGGAAAGGTGTCCAGCTTTATGGAGTACATCAGATAAAGCATGTTACTAAAAGTCTTCGGAAGAAATCTGTCTTCATAGGATGAAGCTTCGGAAACTTTGTCTCTGAGGCTTGGAAGACTTCATGTTTGGCTTCGGAAGATATTGGTCTTGGCTTCGGACGATTTTACACTTAGAATATTTTCTAGTGTATGGTGTAAAACTTCCGAAGCAATTCTTCTTCAGTACTTAGTGCATTAATTGCAGAGAGTCATTGGATGTTTTGGTTTGCATAAGACTTAAAGGAATCCTTACTTCCTCCATAATCATAATCATAATCTTCCCAAACCACTTTATGATTCACCTCTTCTAAACCTGCAAACAAACTGTTAGTATCCTTTAATCAACTCATTTGCAGGATGAGGTGTAGGCATTAGAGAATAGCAAAAGGTGCTAGGCGCTGGGTAAACATAAGTGGTTTCATGTTGGACCAAAAGAACCAATGAGCCGGATCAGAAAACCTTTAAGTCCCACAGACGTCACAACAACTACTGAAGTCCACATCAGCTGAAGACAACATCTGAAGACAAAGTCTGAAGACACAAGTACTGAAGACAAAGTCTGAAGACAACATCTGAAGACAAAGTCTGAAGACACAAATACTGAAGACAAAGTCTGAAGACACAAGTGCTGAAGACAAAATCTGAAGATGTTGTCACAACAGCTGAAGAGGACTTCTTCAGTAGTTGTGACGGTTTGCTTTCAGTAGTTTTTATTTTCTATTTTCAGTAGTTTTGTAAAACGACTGAAGAGTTTGTTCTTCAGTCGTTGTAGCATCAGTAGTTTTCTTTTTCAGTAGTTTCATGTTTTATACTTAACACTCTGACATGTTCTCAGTAGTTGTGAACATTTCAGTAGTTTGTTAAGAAGTAGTTATTTTTGTACTAAATCTGCTAGTAATCACCACCCCGTGATTACAGCAGTAATTGCACTCTATATAAGGAGTGCCAACCTTATTGTAACCATGAATGATTGAGCAATAATATTGAGCATTATTGAAACATTCCAAATCACAGAAAATATTCTCTCGCATTTGTTACAAATAACACTTTCTTGCTATAACTTGACTAATTCATCTCTTCATTCCGCTGCATTACACTATTATACCTCAAACTTGTGATCGCTGATCCTGTCAAATGGTATCAGAGCCGGTTAATCATTGATCGATCTAATAATTGATCATTGAAACTGCTCTTCAAGATCCAAGTTTGAGTGAATTAGTATCCTTTTGCAAGAAACTGTTAAAGAGAGTGAATTTTCTGTGTTTTAATCATTCATCCTGAGACTTATTCTCGGTTTTCATTGAGTTTGTTGTGGTGTGTCAAAATTTTTGCTTGAATAAAATTGTTTTGGTTTCAAAATGACTACTCCTTCCAATGATCCTCACAATACTGGTTCCTCAACCAAGCCTCCAATGCTGGTTAGGAATGAGTATAACATATGGCAACGTCGTATGCTCCATCACCTGTCTGTTAACAGTTCAGGTTGTTGGACATCGGTGGTACATGGTCCACATAAGCCTATGGTGAATAACCCGGAAACCAATCAAATGGTTCCGAAGAGGAAGGATCAATACTCAGATGAAGATAAGAAATTATTTGAGATAGATGCAAAAGCTCATGGAATTCTAGCCATGGCGCTACCAAATGAAATTTATTCTGGGTTAATGCACTATGAATCTGCCCATGACCTCTGGAATGCCTTGAAAGAACAATTTGGAGGAACAGATGAGGTCTTGGCAAATAATAGAGAGATCCTTGCCCAACAATATGAGACATTCTCTCATAGGAAGGGTGAGACACTGACTCAACAGTTTGAGCGGTTCTCTTGTTTGATCTCTGAATTGAAAATGGTCAAACATGAGTACACTAATGTTCAGATGAATAACAGATTTCTCAGATCACTGCTGAGAGATGGGACACATATACCATTGTCCTACGCTCCAGTGCAAATTTGGACAAACTATCTCTCACCCAACTTCATGGGAAACTACTCACATTTGAGAGAGAGATAGAACAAAAGAGAAAACTGTCTTCATCTGGTAAGCTCACTGAGGACTTTGTACCAGGCAATACTGCTCTGGTTAGTCATGAGTCAGAATATGCTTCATCTGAATGCCAGTATGATGAGCATATTGATTTCTCTTCAAATATTTCTGATTCAGCATTTGTGAGTGTTGATAGTCAATTTTCTGGGTGTAATAATGACAATCTATGTTTCATCATGGATGATCTCAAGGGGATTGCTGATGATGACTTAGAAGAGATGGATATTTTGAGCCAAATGGCCTTGATAAATATCAGATCTCAGAAGTTCTATAAAAGAACTGGAAGAAAGTTCCCAGGACTCTCTGGCAAAACCAAAGTTGGTTTTGACAAGAGTAAGTTGAGGTGTCACAGATGCCAAAGGCTTGGACACTTTGCTAGAGAATGTAGATCATCTGGATCTAATTCCTCTGCACCTTTTGTGACTTTTCCTAGCAATAGTCAACAAAACAAAGGGCAACATCCTGTCAATTCTGGTCATCAGTCTCAACTACAATCTCCTGCATATTTTGTTCCTCAGGGTCAAATGCCTTATCCTTACCCGTGTTATTACATGCCACAAACCAGTCAGTTCAAGCTCCTATGGTACCACAACCTCATGCACTTCCAGAACCTCAACCATCTCATCAACCCCCTCAGCCTCAACAACACAGCTTTTTCACCCCAGAAGTTGTTGATTGGAGTAGCTTGCCAGATGACATGTCTGGTCATGAACAATTGTTCACAAGTACTGATCAACATGGTGGTGATAGTCCTTTTGGAAATCTGGCACTTATGGCTCTGGAATCAACTGAGGGTTCCTGCTCAACTGCATCATCTTCACAGGTAACTCAGGTATCTTCAGAGGCCAAAGCCAAGTTATGTTCTGAATCTTGCATTGCTGCTTTTGTCTCTATTAGAGAGGCAAATGTAGCATTAATAAATGAAAAACTTGAGTTTGAGAAAACTATTTCCAAAAGACAAGCTGAGTATGAGTCTGTTCTTAATAATAAAAATGATGAGATTTATAAGCTTAAATGCCAATTAAATGATGAAAAGGCTAAGCTAGAGGTTATTCTGGAGGACCAGAAAAGTCTTAAAGAAACCCTTGCAGTCACCCAAGTGGAGTGTGATCGATGGGTGAAATCATGCAAAGGTTTTGAGATGCTTCTTAGTAAGCAATCAGCTTCCAATGTGAAGTTTGGCATTGGTTATAATCACACTGCTCCTCCTACAGATTTTACTCCAAGAGTAGAGGTGAAATCTGATGGAGAAAGCAATAACCAATCCACCTCATCATGTGATTCACTTTCTGATAAAGCATCATCAAAAGTTGAAGTCAGCAATAAGCCCTCTCAGAACTTATCAGCTAATATTGATAGTTCAATTGCTGACACTCACATGATCAAAGAGTTGGTCAACTCAGGAGTTATGTCAGAAAGTCCTGAAAGGACTGGAGAGCAAGATTTAACTCCTGAAGTTCAAGCTCCAACTACTGACAGCACTGAAAAGAAGAAAACTGTCAGTAGAAAGAGTTTGAAAACTACTAAAGAGGAAGCCAAGAAAGCAAATAGTGCTTCCAAAGTACTGAAGAGCAAGTCTTCAGTAGTTTCATCCTCTTTAGTTGATGATCAACAAAAGATGAAAAATAAACCATGTGAAGTATGTGGTTTGTTTAATCATCTCACTGATGATTGTTGGTACAAAAGAGGATCCAAACTCAAAAATAAAGATGAAATTAAAGAGAAAATGGTAAAAATGAAAAATGAGTTTAAAGCCACATTTGTACCAGCAACATCAAATCCTGTAATCCCCAAGTCCAAAAAGAAATCCAAAAAGGAAGGGGTTAAACAGGTAACAGCTGAGGTTGCTCAAAAGAAGAAGGTGCAACATAAGAACTTATCAAACTCCAGTCCTAATGTGTCTGAAGAGCTGAAAGCTCTATCACAAAATCAGACACAGCTGGTTATGATGGTTCAACATCTATTGGGAAGAGTCAACCAATTAGATGCTCCTATGTTGAATCCACAGAAAAGGAGGTCCAAGCCAAAGGATTCCTCTTTTCCACCATCTTCTTCCTCTCAAGCTGTTATTTCTAGCAAACTTGTTAGTCCACCATCTGTTGATGTGAATAGGCCCAAAACCAAAAGGTTTGGGTCTCAAAATCTAACTAATTTGCTTTGTTCTGCAGGGTTCTTCAACATGCCACAGAGGCATCTGGTATGTAGACAGTGGAGGATCCATGCATATGACAGGAAACAGATCACTTCTTAATGACTACTCTCAAGGAAAGAAGGGATTTGTATCTTTTGGCAATGATGCAAAGGGTTACATCATCGGCAAAGGCTTTGTTTCCAATGGGGAAATAAAGTTTGATGATGTTAACCATGTGGAAAATCTCAAGTACAACCTCTTGAGTGTCAGTCAAATGTGTGACAAAGGCCATGTTGCTCTTTTCACAAGTCAGAACTGCCGGATTCTGTCATCCAAAGTTCTGAGTTTGATTGACAAGGTGTTGGATAAACACACTCTCCTTAAGGCCAACAGGACTGGTAGAGTGTATGCCTTAGATCTTTCTAAGAAAATAGATCTAAAAGGCCATCCTTGCCTATTTTCCAAGGCTTCCCCTCAAGAATCTACACTATGGCATAGAAGGCTGAGTCATGTTAATCTCAAAAACATAAATCAGCTGATTACCCATGGTTTAGTAAGGGGATTGCCCATGAAGGAGTTCAAATGTGAAGATGACTGCACTGCTTGTCTAAAAGGAAAACAGCACAAAGTTTCATTTCCTTCCATAGAAGAACCTAAGTCCACAGCCTGCTTACAACTTCTTCATATGGATCTCTTTGGTCCTGTGAGAGTGATGAGTATGGCTAAGAAGAAATACTGTCTAGTAATTGTGGATGATTACTCTAGATTTGTATGGACTTTCTTCTTGCATTCAAAGGATGAAGCACCTCAGAAGATTATCAACTTTGTGTTGTATGTTGAGAAGCAGTATTCCCTCTCAGTCAAGTGTGTTAGAAGTGATAATGGAACTGAGTTTAGAAACAACACACTTGATGAGTTCTTCCTCTCAAAGGGAATCAAGAGGCATTTTAGCATTCCAAGAACTCCTGAACAAAATGGAGTAGTGGAGAGAAAGAACAGGACCCTTATTGAAGCTGCAAGGTCCATGTTGGCTGACTCTGGATTGCCAATGACTTTTTGGGCTGAAGCTATCAATACCGCTTGTTATGTCCAAAATAGAGCTCTAGTGAATAAGAGGTTGATGAAAACTCCATATGAAGTTCTTCATCATTTGGCCCCTCTAATTTCATTCTTTAGAGCTTTTGGATGTCCTTGTTTCATTCTCAACACAAGGGATCAACTCCAGAAATTTGATTCTAAGGTGGATGCAGGATATTTTGTTGGTTATTCATCAACTTGCAAAGCATACAGAGTCTTCAACTGTAGAACAAAGATAGTTGAAGAGACTCTACATGTTAAGTTTAATGAATCTCCAAAGGACAAGATTCCACAAAATCCTGTGGAGATATTTGATTTGGACATACTGCAATATGCTCCTCATCAAACTCCAGCTGTTGCTCATGTCAACAGTTCTCCACCTGGTGGTACTGCTAGTGCTGATGATGATGATAGCAGTACTCACCTCTTCAGATTTACTGATCAACTGCCTGATTCAGCTAGACCTGATGTTCCTGTAGCTCCAGCAGCACAATCCACAACAAATGCTGATGAGATTTCTACAACTTCAACTTCCTTTGAACTACCATCAACTGATTGGTTTCAAGGAAATTCTTCACCATCACCATCTGTTGCTGCTGAGCCTGCTACAAACACTTGCACTGATCTCATTGTGTATCAAGATCTGAAGAATCACCCTATGTCTCAAATCATTGGTGATATCACTGCTGGTGTATCAACAAGAAGTCAATTGTCAAATTTCTGCTTCTATGCTCTCTTCATCAGTCAGCAAGAGCCAAAGAATTATCACATTGCATTAAAAGACAATGGATGGGTTGATGCCATGCAGCTTGAGCTTCTTCAGTTCAAGAAACAGCAAGTGTGGGAACTTGTTCCTCTACCTCCAGGTAAGTGTGCAATAGGCACTAAATGGGTGTTTAGGAATAAGACTGATGAAAATGGGCTTATTGTTAAGAACAAGGCCAGACTGGTGGTTCAGGGGTTTGCACAAGAAGAAGGTATTGATTATGATGAAACCTTTGCTCCTGTAGCCAGACTGGAAGCAATTCGATTGTTTTTAGCTTATGCTGCTTATCAAAATCTTAAAGTTTTTCAAATGGATGTCAAAAGTGCATTTTTATATGGGAAAATTAAAGAAGAGGTTTATGTATGTCAACCACCAGGTTTTGAGGACAACAAACATCCTAATTGGGTGTATAAGCTTGATAAGGCTCTTTATGGGTTGAAACAAGCTCCTAGGGCCTGGTATGAGACATTATCAAACTTTCTTCTTAAAAATAATTTTACTAGAGGCACCATAGATAAAACTTTATTCATTAAGAAAGCAGGGCAGCATAATCTACTTGTTCAAATTTATGTAGATGATATTATTTTTGCATCCTCTGATCCACAGTTGTGTGATGACTTTACAAAGCTGATGCAACAAAAGTTTGAAATGAGTGCAATGGGGGAATTACAATTTTTTCTGGGTTTGCAAATCAAACAAAAGGCTGATGGAATTTTCATTCATCAGTCCAAATATACAAAAAATCTTTTGGAAAAATTTGATTTGCAAAATTGTAAACCCTGTTCTACTCCCATGTGCAACACCACACAACTGGATACAGATCAGAAAGGTAAAGTGGTTGATGAAACACTTTACAGATGTATGATTGGGTCCTTGATGTACCTAACAGCTTCTAGACCAGATATTATGTTTGCTACATGTGTTTGTGCTAGATTTCAGGCTGCACCTAAGGAGTCTCATTTGATTGCAGTCAAGAGGATCTTTAGATATTTGCAAGGCACTCCATCTCTAGGTTTATGGTATTCTACTAGACATTCTGGTAAATTAGTTGCTTTTTCTGACAGTGACTATGCAGGGTGTAAATTGACCAGGAAATCAACTTCTGGTGGATGCCAATTCCTAGGCAACTGTTTGATTTCTTGGCAGAGTAAGAAACAAACTTCAGTTGCTACATCAACTGCTGAAGCCGAGTACATAGCTGCTGCAAGTTGTACATCTCAGGTATTATGGCTTCAAAACCAATTATTGGATTATGGCATAACTGAGACTAAGACTCCATTGTTAATGGACAGTTCTTCAGCTCTTTGTATTGTCAAGAATCCTGTCCAGCACTCTAGGACTAAACATATTGAAATCAGACATCACTTTATTAGAGATTGTTTTGAAAAAGGTCTGATTGATCCAAAATTTGTTCCTAGTGCTGATGAGCTTGCAGACATTTTTACTAAGCCTTTGGATAGTTCAACCTTCCATAACCTGGTGTTAAGGCTTGGTATGCTGCAGCTAGAATAAATGACAACTACCGATAATCTCAGTAATAAATACTGATGATCATTGGTAACCATGTCATATATAAGTACTTCATTTGTTAAAACAGCTGATGTAGTTATAACAGCTGATGAAATCACAACAGCTGATGTAACTACAACTGCTGATGTCAGAAATGCAGATAAGTACTGATGACCAATGAAACATTTTAATGTAGAGGTCAGACTGAAACAGCTGAAAAGCTAAGAATTGACGACAACAGCTGATGAGCATTTCCTCTTCAGTTGTTTTTCCAACTGCTGTTTCTAAACAACTGAAGCCACAGCTATGTCTTCAGTAGTTTACAACTACTGAAGACTACCGCTACGTCTTCAGCTGTTTACATCAACTGATGACAAAACCACTGTCTTCAGTAGTTACACAACTACTGATGACAAACACCATGTCCTCAGTTGTTTCACCACCTGAAGTCGAAATTGTCCTCAGTAGTTTTATAACTACTGAAGACAAAATCAAAGACTTCAGCTGTTTCAATGTCTGACAGTTAAAACCAAGTCTTCAGTTGTTTTATAACAACTGATGATCACACCAATACGGTCAGTCATTTCAACCTCAAAAAGTTAATGCCACGTCATCAGTTTCAGCAAATGATGACTCACCAAAAACCTTCAGTCGGTTCATAACCCTACCCTATAAATCCCTTATCTCACCAGAGTTTTTCTTACCTTCACTCTCAAACCTAACGTTCAAAAACTCTGTACCCTCTCTTCATCCATGGCGACCATGCAACTAAAACCTCGACACAACTGTGTCGCTCACCTTACTAAATCACCATTCTGGACCAAGTTTCATAACGCCATTGATTTAATGGTCCAGTCACCTTACCAAACAGCCTTCCTCATAAACCCCACCATATATGCCGAATCCCTTAGCCAATTCTGGACGAACGTCACTCTTGTCTCTGAGGAGAATGACACAGAGTCACTTCATTCGTTCGTCCATAGCCAAAAGGTGGTTATCAATCCAGAGATTCTTCGCCAAACCCTCAACCTGGATGATGCCACTTTCCCAACCAGCTATCCAAAGGGCACCACTGATCTATCCTTTGCCCACCATGGATATGAAGGCAATCTGAGTGCCTCTACCATATTGAAGAAACATTTCCAGGATGCTGAACGGCTTATCTTTCATATGGTAAATGTTTGCCTGGCTCCAAAGACTTCATCATGGGATCAAATGTCCACAAGGTGGCAACAGGTATTGTACTCTATCCTTGAGCAACAACCTTTAAATTTTTCTGAAATATTATTCTTAGAGCTCAAGGATATGGCCCAAAAACAACTTTCTAACCGTTGGATACTATATCCTCGGTTTATAATGGCCATAATTGAAAACCAGCTTCAAGCTGAGGGACTTGTTGGCCTGGGAGTCCCTGCTATGGCTGTATTGCCTGAAGTATACTCCCGGCACAACTCTGACCAATCACTCAAAATGGCTGCCAAGCTGCGCAAACCCACGCAGCTGGAACCCACAGCCACCACCACAAAATCCAAAGTCCCCACCAAACCAAAAACAAAACGAACCAAAACAGCTATTCAGGAAGATGAGTCACCTGAAGATGCTCCTGTACCACAAAGACAGGATATACTCACTGGTGTTAACCCCCCAGTAGTATCAGAGACTCACCCAGCCACAGCCGCTCAGGATTCCTCTCAAAAGGAACCTGAAGCAACCAATAAAGGGGTACCCACAAATCTGGAATCTTCCTCATTTGAGGAGATTGCCATTGAAACTCACCATTCTCCCCAGGTGCATAATACCCCATCTCCAAATGAAAATGCCCCCCAAAGTCCAACACTTATAATTGCAAATGTGCTGACTCAGCTGCATGCCTCTCCTCCTCCCAGACAATCACTTAAAGGGAAAACCACAGATATGGAGGAAGAGGATCAACATGCTTCTGACAACCCACAGCACAGGGGTTTAAATGTTCAGTCTCCTAGTGTAGATACGGAGACAAGAATATCTAATGAGGCTGCCACCTCTTCTGCATCAGCACATGATCAGACTGAGGCTGGTAACATGGCTAAGACCTCATTAGAGGCAACAGCTGATGAAGGACATCGTCCTGAGGCTGGAAGTCCCCAGTTCCAAGAAAAAGGGGCACATGCTACATCTGGTCTACACCAGAGCATGTACATCTTGCTCCTAGCAAGAGGTCAGGTGATTCAGCATCTGCTGATGATGACCTGGGCTTCTTTTATGATGTTCTAGCCCAGAACACAATTCTTGAGGAAGAAGTCAGTAGACTACAAAGACTACTTGACCAATTCTCTCAAGAAGCAAGTCCATCTGATACCACCATACACCCACAGATGGCACCTTCACCTGAAGGTCTCCTAAACACTCAGCCACTACAAACATTCAATCCACCAGCCTCTCCTTCTGGCACTGTTTCTCAGGGACAGAACCCCTCTGAGCAAACAGCTGCTATATTCCAAAAATCCCTACCTCTCATCACCCCAATGATCACTGACATTGTGATCAAAACCTTGGATGACAAACTTCCCTCAATTCTACAGCCACTAGTGGAGGAGATTATGAGCACAAGCCTTTCTACTACTCAAACCCTTGCAACCAATGCAACCAAAAAGGGGGAGAGTCAGTCAGTGAAAGACAAAGGGAAGCGCATACTGATAGAGAGAGACCAGAGGAAGAAGAGGTTGTTGAGAAAGAGACTGAGAAGGAGAAAGAGTATGTGAAGGGAGCTGACACTGATCAAGTGAGTGAAAGTCACAAAGACTTTCACATCACATACAAGAAGAGGAAGATAGAAAGAAAAGAAAAAGAACTCCAGCTTGATGAGATGGTCAAAATGGCAGATGCTACACATAGCAAATCTATGGACTCCATTATTGACCAACTATACAGACAAGGGTTTGACACTGCACAGCTTGACTCAGAGATTAGAAGACTTGAAGTTGAAGAAATTAACTCAAGATGGGCAAGCTATGATGTGCTAGAGAGAGAAAGACTGGAGATCATGATCAGATTTATTGCTAAGTATCTTGGAAGATCATTGATAGAGATAAGTCATGGACCAGGGACAGTATCTTGGCTATAACCACCAAGATCTGTACGTCTGAAGCATATACAAAGGGATTAGTGATTGAAGCCTTAAATGAAGCAGGGGCTGGAAAAAGAAATGAACTAGCAAAATACTCCAAAGCCTCACTCATTACAAAAATGCTAGAACAACCTGCAAAACCCACAACTTCAAAATCACCACTACCACAACCCATTAAACCAACTCCTTTACCCTCAAAACCAACAGCCGATGATGCATCCAAGAAGAAGAAGAGAAGGATGTTGAGGCTAGAAGAAGAAGAAGAAGAGGATGATGAGGAGGAAGATAGGCTGCCTCTTTCTGCAGTCCTAACTTTACCCAAAGCCAAACCTATGCCCATCACTCCCACCTCACAGATGGAAACTGTGAGGGTAAAGATTGAAGAAGAGCAAATGCAAAGGCTTCATGATGAGGAGATGCTAAAAAGTATAGATAAAACTTATGCTGCCTCCTCATCAATAATAAGTATGAAGAAAGAAGCTCTGAGACTGTACACCCTCGCCAACACATTTCAATATCAGAAAGAAAAGGTGAGGATGTGGCCTGATCCTAGGGTGGCTCACAGAATTGTGAAGAAGGATATTCCTGCACGATACAAGGGCCAGATAAAGAGGATCGTAGATGAAGAGATCACAGTGGTCCTTATAGTATCACCCTGGGAGATTGTTGAAGACTTCAAGAAAGCTTATGAGACTAAACAGCCACCCCAAAAGATGTTAGAGAACAGAGTGATCAAGAAGGGGCTAGTCTACAAGAAGCTTGAGAACTTCAAACAGAATGAGCTCAGTCTGTTACTCGAAGGTAATCATCCTGATGAGTTTGCCTACAGACAGATCACAACGGTTGAGCTCAAAAATGGCAAACAGGCCAAATACATCTCAGAGCTGTATGGGCGTGAAGGATTATTCGATGGTGAACCAGAGAATCTCACTATGGAAGAACAAATCATGTTTCTCAGAGCATACACCAGAGAATCCTACAGGCTCATACATGGGAAGTAAGTTTCATGGATGGGGGAACAGCTCAGTGTCCAATTCCCCAATACAGAGCTCCTATCCACACTTTGCCAACCAAATTATCAGGGACTTACTTCCAGGCCGGTGCTTATATGGGTCATCTTCTCAACTGATCAAGAAGGAAAAAGACCATCCATTTTGCCAACAATAAGTGGGACCTCAATAAAGTTAAAGGTTTTGGCTGCATTGGTTCAGGGGGAGTTTGTTGGACCAAAAGAACCAATGAGCTGGATCAGAAAACCTTTAAGTCCCACAGACGTCACAACAACTACTGAAGTCCACATCAGCTGAAGACAACATCTGAAGACAAAGTCTGAAGACACAAATACTGAAGACAAAGTCTGAAGACACAAGTGCTGAAGACAAAATCTGAAGATGTTGTCACAACAGCTGAAGAGGACTTCTTCAGTAGTTGTGACGGTTTGATTTCAGTAGTTTTTATTTTCCATTTTCAGTAGTTTTGTAAAACGACTGAAGAGTTTGTTCTTCAGTCGTTGTAGCATCAGTAGTTTTCTTTTTCAGTAGTTTCATGTTTTATACTTAACAATCTGACATGTTCTCAGTAGTTGTGAACATTTCAGTAGTTTGTTAAGAAGTAGTTATTTTTGTACTAAATCTGCTAGTAATCACCACCCCGTGATTACAGCAGTAATTGCACTCTATATAAGGAGTGCCAACCTTATTGTAACCAATGAATGATTGAGCAATAATATTGAGCATTATTGAAACATTCCAAATCACAGAAAATATTCTCTCGCATTTGTTACAAATAACACTTTCTTGCTATAACTTGACTAATTCATCTCTTCATTCCGCTGCATTACACTATTATACCTCAAACTTGTGATCGCTGATCCTGTCAAAAGTCAGTCAGTGAAAGACAAAGGGAAGCGCATACTGATAGAGAGAGACCAAGAGGAAGAAGAGGTTGTTGAGAAAGAGACTGAGAAGGAGAAAGAGTATGTGAAGGGAGCTAACACTGATCAAGTGAGTGAAAGTCACAAAGACTTTCACATCACATACAAGAAGAGGAAGATAGAAAGGAAAGAAAAAGAACTCCAGCTTGATGAGATGGTCAAAATGGCAGATGCTACACATAGCAAATCTATGGACTCCATTATTGACCAACTATACAGACAAGGGTTTGACACTGCACAGCTTGACTCAGAGATTAGAAGACTTGAAGTTGAAGAAATTAACTCAAGATGGGCAAGCTATGATGTGCTAGAGAGAGAAAGACTGGAGATCATGATCAGATTTATTGCTAAGTATCTTGGAAGATCATTGATAGAGATCAAGTCATGGACCAGGGACAGTATCTTGGCTATAACCACCAAGATCTGTACGTCTGAAGCATATACAAAGGGATTAGTGATTGAAGCCTTAAATGAAGCAGGGGCTGGAAAAAGAAATGAACTAGCAAAATACTCCAAAGCCTCACTCATTACAAAAATGCTAGAACAACCTGCAAAACCCACAACTTCAAAATCACCACTACCACAACCCATTAAACCAACTCCTTTACCCTCAAAACCAACAGCCGATGATGCATCCAAGAAGAAGAAGAGAAGGATGTTGAGGCTAGAAGAAGAAGAAGAAGAGGATGATGAGGAGGAAGATAGGCTGCCTCTTTCTGCAGTCCTAACTTTGCCCAATCTGAGTTAAGCCCATCTGATCCACCTTTAAGGTGATCTAAGCACATAATGAAGACGTGAGCTTTATATCTCCATTCCTTAGAAAGGAAAGACTTCTTAATCTCCTTCCTTGTCCCAAAAGGCGGTCCCTCATATCCCATCGGTCTGAAGGCTTCAAACACCTCCTGATCTGACATAGTAACCTCATCTCTTGTATCTTCATCTAACCTTAGCACCCTCGATACAACCTTAGTAGTAATGATCACCTCATTCTCCATCACATTGGCTACAATCCTCTGAGAGTTACCTCTCGTACCATTTCCGCTGTCCGCCAAAAATCTCTGATATGTAAGTCACATATGGTAGAAGAATGAGAGATCACGTAGGCAATAGGAGATCTCTGCAGCCAACGAATACAGTCTCTAAATCCAGCCGCTTTAGGGGGTGTGTCGTCTAAGATAGCAGTAATGTTGTTTCTCTCGTCAAACTTCAGATTCGCCATTAAATCTGAAAACCAAATGAAACGCATAAGAATAGTATATTAAATAATAATATTAAAGAAAAATAAGAAAAGAATTAAAATAAATCATAAACCAAATCATTAGTTTCGGCAAGACAGTGAAGTAGATTCGACTGGCTGAAAGTATAGTTTCGGCACAGCGAAACTGAAGTTTACCCAGCGAAACTGTTAAGTTCGCTTGGACAGCATAACACCACAGTTTCGCTGAAAAACCATGAACTTTCGTTCAGTTTCACTGGACTATTGGTACTTTCGCAGTAAGAACTGCGAAGGTACCTAAGAGTCTCAATCGAATAGACTCACAATGTTGTTGTTTAACTTTGATTAAGTTATAGTTCTGAGTCAAAACTCACTTGCGAATAAGATAGAACGGTCAATCAGGAGTCAAACACACAGAAAATCAAAATCGCACTCAGAAGCGACCGATAAACCCTAAAACTCGTAAACCTTCGATTGTGCGAAAATGAGAAAGTAGTTTCGCGAATTGAGTTATATAGCCAATAGTTTCACAGGTAGCGAAACTTTTGTTTCGCTAGGCGAAGCTACAATTTCGCCAGGTGAAACTCTGGTCGAAATTGACTTTGCACGGCGTGAAAGAGCCGGCGAAGCTACAATTTTGCCATGCGAAACTACCAACGAAAGTATAATTTCACTGTAAACCAAAAAACTTAAAAATTTTTATTTTGATTCCCTTTCTTTAAAATAAGATAAAATAAAAAAATAAAAAGAATTAAAATAAGGTAAACAAAATCAAAAGAAATTTGCCCCACAAGACCTCACCATTATTCACGATTAATAATTTTGTAATAAAATTTGAACAATATAAAAGGATATGAACGAGAAGCTGAAAAGATCTTCTAGAGAATCAAAGTTTGGCGGGATTGCTGATATGCTCGTCCTTTTAAGTCAATGCATTCTTCGTTTCAACAGATGCATCGCAGCTATTGTTATCATGTTTTGGTTTATGTTTAAAGAAAACATTGAATGACCCAATCCCCACAGACATTTGGCAAAGAAACGTATCCTGTCCTCATGATGTATTGAAAAAATGACACGCTTTGCGTGAATCTTCCTCTCAGAAGCAATAGAGGTCATATTTCAAAAGAAGCAATGCCTTTATAGACATCAAATGATGAGAGCTCCAGGTCTATACTTACGTATAACAGAGGAGTTGATGAATTGAGTTTTCCAGATGATAACTTCAGGTCTATACTTATGTATAACAGAGAAGATTATCATATTGTGCCGATGAGAGCTCCAGGTCAATACTATCGTACAGCAAAGGAGATCATCACTCCAGGTCAATGTTCACACATAGCAGAGGAGATAAGCACAAGATAGAATACAGAATGGAACATCTTATATGCAAAGATGGAAAAGCATATTGCTTTTTTGAGATAGATTGGAATGAATTGACCGAAAGGTACTTTAGATAAGAATAACTCAAAACAGAGGTTCACGTTCTCAATCCTTTTTGAACAAGGAGTTGAAGCTTTGTGAAGGCCAAAGATGCCAAGAGGATTATTTGAGTCATTAAGTTTCTTGTTCTGTTAATTCAGCTACAAGATAACTGTTTACTTTGATTTCTGGCTGAACCTATCAACATATCCCACACAATACTGTTAACCTCCTTTACATCGTCCAGGCTTCTCATTTTATTCTGCAAATGAAGTAAAGAAGAACTTTAAATGTATATTCTCCCTCGAAAATTCTACACTTAAGAAAGATGTGGAAATTTCTTACGTGACCCTATATCACTAAAATAAAATTTTATTTTATTTTTTATATTATTTATTTATTTTATTTTATATATATATATATATATATATATATATATATATATATATATATATATATATATATATATATATATTATTTATATTTTTTTATGTGGAAAATGATGAAGAATGAAGGAGCGGGTTGAACTAAAAGAAACGAAAGAAAATAAAAGGAGAAGTATAAACAATATGTACAGAACATAGATTTAAGTAAAATGGGTTTTAAAATGATATTAAACCTAACATAGAGATCAATTCATAAAAGCGATGTTTATCAAATATTTTAGTGAAAATATCTGCTTTTTGATTTTTGGTGTCAATGGGAATAATATCAATAAAACCCTTTTCCTGAACATCACGGATTGCATGAATCCGTGTCTCAATGTGCTTGGTTTGGGAATGATAAATAGGATTCTTGGCGATCCCAATGGCTGCTTCGTTGTCACAGAACAACGGTGTATGGAGAAAGTTTATCCCATAGTCAATCATCTGGTGCTGGATCCAGAGCACTTGTGAACAAAGACTGGAGGCAGCAATGTATTCTGCTTCTCCCGTAGAGAGAGAAATAGTGGTCTGTTTCTTGTTTTTCCATGAAACCAGACAATTTCCCAAGTATTGACACCCATCAGTAACCAACTTTCTGTTTAACTTGCAGCCATTAGAATCACTATTAGAATAGGAATGTAAGTCAAAATTCCCACCATAAGGATACCAAAGACCTAAACGAGAAGAGCCCCCTTTAAGATAACAAAAGATTCGTTTTACAACTTTTTCATGAGACTCTTTCGGGGCAGATTGGTATCGAGCATAATATCTTACAGCAAAGGTGATGTCGGGACGACTTGCTGTAAGATACATAAGGGAACCGATCATAGATCTGTAGAGATGAGGATCAACAGGTTTCCCGTTCTCATCAGGAGTGAGGCACGTTTGAGCAGTAAATGGAGTTATTTCAGGAGAAGCGTCATCCATCTTGAATTTCTTCAATAATTCTTTAATATACTTCTCTTGATGAATGAGGATTCCTTCTGGCTTTTGTTCAACTTGCAGCCCAAGGAAAAAGCACATTTCCCCGATCATTCTCATTTCGAAACGACTACGCATAACCTCCTCAAACTCCCGACACAACTTTGGATTGGTGGAGCCAAAGATACTATCATCGACATAGACTTGTACGATCAACATCTCACAATCCACTTCTTTCTTGAATAATGTCATATCGATGGTGCCACAAGAGAATCCATTGCTTAAGAGATATTGTGTTAGGATCTCATACCAGATCCGAGGTGCCTGATGAAGACCATAAAGAGACTTGTCAAGCTTGTAAACTTTGTCAGGAAAGTCAGGATCCTCAAAACCTGGTGGTTGACACACATATATCTCTTCGTCAATGTCTCCATAAAGGAAGGCACATTTGACATCCATCTGATAGACTTTGAACTGTTTATGGGTGGCATGAGCTAGATAGATTCTAATGGCTTCAAGACGGGCGACATGAGCAAAAACTTCGGTATAGTTTATCCCTTCTTCTTGAGCAATTCCCTGGACCACCAATCTTGACTTCTTACGCACCATAATGCCACGGTAATTGGGTTTGTTCTTGAAAACCCCTTTCGTGCCAATTGGGCATTTGTTTGGCGGAAGATCGACCAGGGTCCACACTTTGAGTTTCCTAAACTGTTATAGCTCTAATTGCATCGATTAAACCCAACAAGGGTCCTGGAGAGCTGCATGAACATTTTTCGGAACAATTTGGGATATAAAACAAGAGAAGAGGCAAATGTTAATCAAACCAGATTGACTTCGCATCCGTACTCCATCGGTGATAGATCCAATGATGTTATCATGAGGATGATCTTTCAAGGTTTTGAAATTAGTGGGTATAGGCAGGGTGTTTGGAGATGGTTGGCTGATAGATTGTTGATGGGTAAGTTAAGGTGAGAGGGATGGTACTGGCTGTGATGAGGTAGATGTTGGTGATGAAGGAAGAGATGCAGAAAAAGGTGGAGGTGGAAGGTCAAATGATGATGAAGATGATGCAATATCAGCTGACGTGGCATCATTTTCAGATGAGGTGGTATGGACTTGAGGAATGACAGGTAATGGAGTTGGAGGAATGATATTTGCTTGAACATTGGAGATAGACGCATCATCGTCGAAGACAAGAAGATTAAATGAGTTAAACACCGTATCGGATTCAAAGAACCATGATGGTTTAGATCGAACATCGGAGGAATTAGATTCCTGCCACTCAACATAGAACGACTCTTGAACAATACGTGTTCTCTTGTTATATACCCGATAAGCCTTTTGAGAAGAAGAATAGCCGACGAAGTAACATTCATCAGACATGACACCGAATTTCGTCTTCTGCGCCTGAGTATTCAATAAAGTGCAGGAGCAGCCAAATGGTCAAAAGAAGTCAATTAAAGGCTTTCTCTTATGAAAAAGTTCATAAGGACTCTTCATTTTGTCCTTGACTATCAACACCCTGTTTTGAACGTATGAAGCACAATTCACCGCCTCATCCCAAAAGATAGTAGGTAAGGAGGATTCAATCAGCATCGTACGAGCAACTTCAATAAGGGTGCGATTCTTTCGTTCAGTCACACCGTTCTGTTGAGGGGTCCTCGCAGCACTGAATTGTCTTAAAATTCCCTTAGCAGCACAGAACGAATCAAAGATCTAATTTCTAAATTCGATACCGTTATCACGTCTGATTGTCATACTTTTCTCTTGCTTATAGACTTGATTGAAAGAACTAGCTTCTGTAGCTCCTTAGCAGCCTCTCCCTTGTGAGCAAGAAATCTCACCCAAGAGTACGTGGAAAAATCATATGTTATAACAAGACAGAAATATTTTTTAGCAATTCATTTAACACTGATTGGGCCAAACAAATCAGTGTGTAACAAAGCGTGGGGATTGGATATGCTATTTTTGAGTTTTGGATTGTGTGGTTTCTTATGTTGTTTACCCTTGGCACATGCCATACAGTTTTCAACCACAGAAAAATCTTTTAAAGATAGTCCCCTAACGAGATTATTTTTAAGCAATTTGTTAATATTTTTGAAATTAACGTGGCCCAATCTGCGATGCCATAGAAAAGACTCAGAAGTGGAAGCTTTGGACAGAAGACAGGTGACGGTAGATGTTGACTCCCTTGAACCCATTTCAAGAAGATATGTATCATTCTTTCTTGGAGCCCTCATTAGTACCATCTCATCTGAAATATCAATTTCTGATTTTAAAAAGAGACATTCATTGGACTTGAACAGGACCAGAATGTCCTTATCACAAATCTGAGAGACACTTAACAGATTAAACGCAAGCTCGAGTACATAATTGACTTTCTCTAAAGTTTGAGACCCATTGGAAACTTCTCCTTGACCGATCATTTTCCCTCCTTTCTTGTCGCCAGCAAATGAGACATATCCTACATTTATTATTCGATAATTGGTCAATAAGTCCTTGAGCCCCGTCATATGTCTGGAGCATCCACTATCCACATGCCATACACAGTTGACGACCTTCGTGGATGACTCCTACAAACATATCAAAGAACAGGTTAACCAGGTGAAATGGGGACCTAAGTTTGAACAACTTTGGGTTTAGGAAGAACAGATTTCTTACAAAAGAAATTATTAACTAATTTTGTCAATCTATTCCCAAATGAATTCTTATTAACATGTCTATGATGTAGTTCTGGACAATGCTTAACTTGATAGGATCGGATCAATTAGGTTAGAATTATGCAGCGGAATATCACAAATTGAGATCGAATTCAAGCAAGAAAGGTAATGAATATGCAAGACAATCAATCACAATTATAGAGAGAAAATTTCTGTTAAGGGAATGTTTTCATTCACGCGTAATGCTTCGGTTAGAAATACAGCTAGGTCAACATCCCTTATATAGAGGAATGTGACGTCTGTTGATGTCACTTGACAGTGACATCTAACAGAATTACAAAAACAACTGAAATAAGCAAACTACTGAGATGTTCTCAACAACTGATTACATCTCAGTGAATGCTAAGTACAATTACATAAAACTACTGACTAATAACTACTGAAACAATAAACTACTGAAATATAAAGTTACAAGTATTGAAAAGTAAAACCATCACAACTACTGAAGTTAGCAACTTCAGCTGTTGTGACAACTGCTGATCACTCTAGTGTTCAGTCTTTGTCTTCAGCACTTCATCTTCAGACTTTGTCTTCAGTTCTTTGCTTTCAGACTTTGTCTTCAGACCTTTGTAATCAGCTGATGTCTTCAGCTGATGTGATTATCTTCAGTAGTTGTAATGTCTGTGGGACTTAGAGGTTTTTCTGATCAGGCTCATTGGTTCTTTTGGTCCAACAAACTCCCCCTGAACCAATACAGCCAAAACCTCTATCTTTATTGAAGATCCCACTTATTCTTTGGCAAAAGTACTCTCTTGATCAGCTTCAGAGGTAAACAAATAAGCACAGGCCAGGAAAAGGTTTCTAATCATTTGATTGGCTAAGTATGGAAGGGAACTCTGTCTTGGGGAAATTGGACACAAAGTCTTGTCCCAACCATGAAACCTATTTCCCATTTATGAGTCTGAAAGACTCCCTTGCATAGGCCTCAAGGAGAACAACTTGTTCCTCCTTAGTGAGTTCTTCTGCTTCTCCCTCAAAGAAGAACTCAGGCCCATAGTACTCAGACAGGTACCTCACTGTCTTCCCATTCTTTAGCTCAACAGTTGTTATCTCTCTATATGCGAATTCATCTGGATGAGAGCCTTCAAGTAACAACTGGAGTTCACTCTTCTGAAGATCTTCAAGTCTTTTGTACAGCAACCCCTTCTTGATCATTTTGTTCTCAAGAATAGACATAGGGGTTGATTTGGATGTGTGAGCTCTCTTGAATTCTTCAATGATTTCCCAGGGTGAGACTACCATGGCCAACATGATTGCAGCATTCAAAGTCTTTCTTACTTGGCCATGATATCTACTTGGTAAATTTTTCTTGTGAATTCTAGAACTTACCCTGGGGTCTGGCCAAATACGCAGTCTCTCTTTTTGATGTTGAAAAGTATGCTTGAGAGTGTACAGCCTTTGAGCTTGAATCTTCATGGCTTGAATAGATGAGGACTGAGGGAAGTCCTTGTCAACCATTTTAAGAAACTGCTCATCATGCTGCTTCTGCTGTTCTTCTTCTTCAATTTTGACTTTAACTGTCAGCCTTTGAGTTTCAGGAGTTATTGGTTGTGATTGACTCCTAGGCTTCAGTTTCTTCTTCTCAAGAACAGCAAATATTGGCAGATTGTCTTCTTCATCCTCCTCTTATTCTCTTCCATCCTCAGCAACCTTCTTTTTCTTTTTGGTGCTTTACTGGTGGACTCTTGGATAGGTTTCTTGGGTAAAGGGATTGGTTTAGATGGTTGTGAGGTTGATTGCTTTGGAGGTTGAGAGGTTGGTTGTTTTGAAGGTTTAGATGTAGGCAGTTTTGATTGTGAGGTTGGCTTGGAGGATTGTTTTGGTAAGGAAGATTTGAAGGGCTGCTCCATCATTTTGTTGGTGAGGGTGGCTTTTGACAACTTGGCCATATCAGTTCTCTTCCCAGCACCAGCTTCATCCAGAGCTTCAATGATTAAGCCTTTGTTGAAGCTTTCAGATGAGCATATCTTGGTAGTTATCTCCAAGATGCTATCTCTGGACCATGATTTAATCTCTATGATAGGTCTTCCCAGATGTTTAGAAAGAAATCTAATCATAGCCTCTAGTCTCTCCCTTTCTTCTTCATTACAACTTGCCCATCGATCTTCAATTTCTTGAATCTCAAGTCTCCTAATCTCTGAGTCAAGTTTTGTAGTGTCAAATCCTTGCCTGAAGAGCTGATCAATGATCCTGTCCATGGATCTTCTGTGTTGGTCATCAGCTTCTTTGATCATCTCATCTAACCTCTTCTCATCTTCAGTTTGATCACCAATACTTTTCTTTCTTTTGTAGGTGATGATCTCTTTGCCTTTGTTCTCTTCCTTATCTTCTTCCTCTTCAGCTCTTTTCCTTTTATCATCCTTTACTGACTTAGACTCCCCCTTTTTGGTTGCATTAGGTTCAGGGGTTTGAATGTCAGAAAGGTGCTTGTCAGGATCAGTGATCACAAGTTCGATGGATTAGAGAGTAATGCAGCGGAATAAGATCAAGAATTAGACAAATTGTAGCAAGAATTTGATATTTGTAAACAAATACGAGAGAATATATTTCTGTGACAAGGAATGTTTCAATTATACCAAATATTTCTACTCAATCATTCACATGTTACAATAAGGTTGACACTCCTTATATAGAGTGCAATCACTGCTGTTATCACGGGATAGTGACAACTGGCAGATCTATTACAAAAATAACTAACACTTAACAAACTACTGAAATGTTCACAACTACTGAGAACATATCAGAGTGCTAAGTACAAAATATAAAACTACTGATAGGAAACTACTGAAACTACAACGACTGAAGAACAAGCTCTTCAGTCGTTTTACAAAACTACTGAAAACATAAAACTACTGAAAGTAAACCGTCACAACTACTGAAGAAGTCCTCTTCAGCTGTTATGACAACGTCTGATACTTGGTCTTCAGTACTTGTGTCTTCAGACTTTGTCTTCAGCACTTGTGTCTTCAGACTTTGTCTTCAGCACTTGTCTTCAGACTTTGTCTTCAGCACTTGTCTTCAGACTTTGTCTTCAGCACTTGTCTTCAGACTTTGTCTTCAGCACTTGTCTTCAGACTTTGTAATCAGTTGTTGTCTTCAGCTGTTGTGGACTTCAGCAGTTGTTGTGATGTCTGTGGGACTTAAAGGTTTTTCTGATCCGGCTCATTGGTTCTTTTGGTCCAACAAACTCCCCCTGAACCAATGCAGCCAAAACCTTTAACTTTATTGAGGTCCCACTTATTGTTGGCAAAATGGTTGGTCTTTTTCCTTCTTGATCAGTTGAGAAGATGACCCATATAAGCACTGGCCTGGAAATGAGTCTCTGATGATTTGGTTGGCAATGTATGGATGGGAGCTCTGTATTGGGGAATTGGACACTGAGCTGTTCCCCCATCCATGAGACTCACTTCCCATGTATAAGCCTGTAGGATTCTCTGGTGTATGCTCTGAGAAACATAATTTGTTCTTCCATGGTAAGATTTTCTGGTTCACCATCAAACAATCCTTCACGCCCATACAGCTCTAAAATGTACTTAGCCTGTTTGCCATTTTTGAGCTCAACTGTTGTAATCTGTCTGTATGCAAACTCATCTGGGTGAGTACCTTCAAGTAACAGACTGTGCTCATTTTGTTTGAAGTTCTCAAGCTTCTTGTAGACTAACCCCTTTTTAATTACTCTGTTCTCTAACATCTTTTGGGGTGGCTGTTTAGTCTCATAAGCCTTCTTGAAATCTTCTACAATTTCCCAGGGTGATACTACCAGGACCACTGTGATCTCTTCATCTACGATCCTTTTTACTTGGCCCTTGTGTCTCGCAGGAATGTCTTTCTTCATAATTCTGTGAGCCACCCTAGGATCAGGCCATATTCTCACCTTTTCCTTTTGATATTGAAATGTGTTAGCAAGGGTGTACAATCTCAGAGCTTCTTTCTTCATACTGATTATTGATGAAGAAGCAGCATAAGTATTGTCTATGCTTTTCAGCATCTCATCATCATGAAGCCTTTGCTGCTGTTCTTCTTCTATCTTTACTCTCACCGTTTCCATCTGTGAGGTGGGAGTGATGGGCATAGGTTTGGTTTTAGGCAAGGTTAGGACTGCAGAGAGAGGCAGCCTATCTTCTTCCTCATCATCCTCTTCTTCTTCTTCTTCTAGCCTCAACATCCTTCTCTTCTTCTTCTTGGGTGCATCATCGGCTGTTGGTTTTGAGGGTAAAGGAGTTGGTTTAATGGGTTGTGGTAGTGGTGATTTTGAAGTGGGAAGTTTTGCAGGTTGTTCTAGCATTCTTGTAGTGAGTGAGGCTTTTGAGTGTTTTGCTAGTTCATTTCTGTTCCCAGCACCTGCCTCATTTAGTGCTTCAATCACCAATCCCTTAGTGTATGCTTCAGACGTACAGATCTTGGTGGTTATTGCCAAGATACTGTCCCTGGTCCATGACTTAATCTCGATCAATGATCTCCCAAGGTACTTTGCAATGAATATGATCATGATCTCTAGTCTTTCTCTTTCTAATGCATCATAACTTTCCCATCTTGAGTTAATTTCTTCAACTTCAAGTCTTCTAATCTCTGAGTCAAGCTGTGCAGTATCGAACCCTTGTCTATACAGTTGATCAATAATGGAGTCCATTGATTTACTATGTGTAGCATCCGCCATTTTGATCATCTCATCAAGGTTGAGTTCTTTATCTTTTCCTTCAACCTTCCTTTTCTTATATGTGATATGAAAGTCTTTGTGACTTTCACCCACTTGATCAATGTCGGCTCCCTTCACAAACTTCTCTTCCTTCTCAGTCTCCTTCACAAACTCCTCTTCCTTCTCATTCTCCTTTTCTTTCAGTATGCTCTTCCTCTTTGCTTTCACTGACTGACTCTCCCCCTTTTCGGTTGCATTGGTTGCAAGGGTTTGAGTAGCAGAAAACCTTGTGCTCACAGTCTCCTCCACCAGGGGTTGTATGATTGAGGGAAGCATCTCATCTACGGTTTGATCACAATGTCTGTGATCATTGGGGTGATGAGAGGTAGGGATTGCTGAAAGATAGCAGCTGTTTGCTCAGAGGGGTTCTGTCCCTGAGAAGCAGTGCCAGAAATAGAGGCTGGTGGGTTGGAAGTTTGGAGTGGCTGAGTGTTTGGGAGACATTCAGGTGAAGGTGCCATCTGTGGGTTTATGTTGGTGTCAGATGGACTTGCTTCTTGAGAGAATTGGTCAAGTAGGCTTTGTAGTCTACGGACTTCTTCCTCAAGAATTGTGTTCTGGGCCAGAACATCATAAAAGAAGCCCAGGTCATCATCAACAGATGCTGAATCACCTGACCTCCTGCTTGTAGCAGGATGTACATGCACTGGGTGTAGACCAGTTTTAGCATGTGCCCCTTTTTCTTGGAACTGGGGACTTCCAGCCTCAGGACGATGTCCTTTATCAGCTGTTGCCTCTGATGAGGTCTTAGCAATGTTACCAGCCTCAGTCTGATCATGTGCTGATTCAGAAGAGGTGGCAGCCTCACCAGATATTCTGATCTCCTTATCTACACCAGGAGACAAAACATTTAAACCCCGGTGCTGTGGGTTGTCAGAAGCATGTTAATCCTCTTCCTCAAGGGCTGTGGTTGTCCCCTTTGTTGGTGTTTTGTGGGGAGGAGGAGAGGCATGCAGCTGAGTCAGCACGTTTGCAATTATAATGGTTGGACTTTGGGGGGCATTTTTCATGGGGAGATTGGGTAAAAGCATTATGCACCTGGGGAGAATGGTGCTCTTCAATGGTAATCTCCTCAAATGAGGAAGATTCCAGATTAGTGGGTACCCCTTCTTTGGTTGCTGCAGGCTCCTTTTGAGAGGAATACTGAGCGGCTGTGGCTGGTAAAGTCTTTGATACTGCTGGGGGGTTTACACCAGCAAGTATATCCTGCCTTGGTGGTACAGGAGCATCTTCAGGGGACTCATCTCCCTGAATAGCTGTTTTGGGGCGTTTAGTTTTTGGTTTGGTGGGGACTCTGGATCTTGTGGTGGTGGCTGTGGGTTCCAGCTGCGTGGGTTTGCGCAGCTTGGCAGCCATTTTTAGTGATTGGTCAGAGTTGTGCCGGGAGTATACTTCAGGCAATACAACCATAGCAGGGACTCCCAGGCCAACAAGTCCCTCAGCTTGAAGCTGGTTTTCAGTTATGGCCATTATGAACCGAGGATATAATATCCAACAGTTAGCAAGTTGTTTTTGGGCCATATCCTTGAGCTCTAAAAATAGTATTTCAGAAAAATTTAAAGGTTGTTGCTCAAGGATGGAGTACATTACCTGTTGCCACCTTGTGGAAATTTGATCCCATGATGAAGTCTTGGGGGCAAGGCAGACATTTACCATATGAAAGATGAGACGTTCGGCATCCTGGAAATGTTTCTTCAATATGGTAGAGGCACTCAGGTTACCTTGGTATCCATGGTGGGCAAATGATAGATCTGTTGCGCCCTTTGGATAACCAGTTGGGAAAGTGGCATCATCCAGATTGAGGGTTTGGCGAAGAGTGTCTGGAGTAATGACCACCTTTTGACGATTGACAAACGATTGAAGAGACTCTGTGTCATTCTCCTCAGAGACAAGAGTGACATTTGTCCAGAATTGGCTAAGAGATTCGACATATATGGTGGGGTTTAACAGAAAAGCCGTATGGTAAGGTGACTGAACCATTAAATCAATGGCGTTGTGAAACTTGGTCCAGTATGGCGATTTTGTGAGATGAGCGACACAGCTGTGTCGTGGTTTTAGTTGCATGGTCGCCATTGATGAAGAGAGGTTACAGAGTTTTTGAACGTTAGGTTTGAGAAGAGAGGTGAGAAAAACTCTGAAGGTGGGATAAGGTATTTAAAGGGTAGGGTTAGAAAACGACTAAAGATGTTGGTGTTAGTCATCATTCGTTGAAACTACTGATGACGTGGTATTAACTTTCAGAGGTTTGAAATGACTGACCGTATTGGTGTGATCAGCAGTTGTTATAAAACAACTGAAGACTTGGTTTTAACCGTCAGACGTTGAAACAACTGAAGTCTCTGATTTAGTCATCAGTAGTTATAAAACTACTGAAGACAGTTTTGACTTCAGGTGGTGAAACAACTGAGGACATGGTGTTTGTCATCAAAAGTTGTGAAACTACTAAAGACAGTGGTTTTGTCATCAGTTGTTGTAAACAGCTGAAGACTTGGTCTTAGTCTTCAGTAGTTGTAAACTACTGAGGACATAGGTTTGGCTTCAGTTGTTTAGAAACAGCAGTTGTAGAAACAACTGAAGAGAAATTACTCATCAGCTGTTTTTGTCAATTCATAGCCTTTCAGCTGTTTCAGTCTGACCTCTACACTCATCAGACTTAAATCTGAGTTTCAGAGGTTTCATTGATCATCAGTACTTATCTGTATTTCTGACCTCAGTAGTTATAGCTACATCAGCTGTTGTGATGTCATCAGCTGTTGTAACTACATCAGCTGTTTTAACAAATAAAGTACTTCAGTACTTGTGAGGCATGTAGCCTTCAGTAGTTATAAAAACTACTGAGGGTAAAGGAACTCATCAGTACTTATATGTGACATGGTTACCAATGATCATCAGTACTTATTACTGAGATCATCAGTAGTTGTCACTTATTCTAGCTGCAGCATACCAAGCCTTAACACCAGGTTGTGGAAAGTTAAACTATCCAAAGGCTTAGTAAAAATGTCTGCAAGCTCATCAGCACTAGGAACAAATTTTGGATCAATCAGACCTTTTTCAAAACAATCTCTAATAAAATGGTGTCTGATTTCAATATGTTTAGTCCTAGAGTGCTGGACAGGATTCTTGACAATACAAAGAGCTGAAGAGCTGTCCATTAACAATGGAGTCTTAGTCTCTGTTATGCCATAATCCAATAATTGGTTTTGAAGCCAGAGTACCTGAGATGTACAGCTTGCAGCAGCAATGTACTCAGCTTCAGCAGTTGATGTAGCAACTGAGGTTTGTTCCTTACTCTGCCAAGAAATCAAACAGTTGCCTAGGAATTGACATCCACCAGAAGTTGATTTCCTTGTCAACTTACACCCTGCATAGTCACTGTCAGAAAAAGCAACTAATTTACCAGAATGTCTGGTAGAATACCATAAACCTAGAGATGGAGTGCCTTGCAGATATCTAAAGATCCTCTTGACTGCAATCAAATGAGACTCCTTAGGTGTAGCCTGAAATCTAGCACAAACACATGTAGCAAACATAATATCTGGTCTAGAAGCTGTTAAGTACATCAGGGACCCAATCATACATCTGTAAAGTGTTTCATCAACCACTTTACCTTTCTGATCTGTATCCAGTTGTGTGGTGTTGCACATGGGAGTAGAACAGGGCTTACAGTTTTGTAAATCAAATTTTTCCAAAAGATTTTTTGTGTATTTGGACTGATGAATGAAAATTCCATCAGCCTTTTGTTTGATTTGCAAACCCAGAAAGAATTGTAATTCTCCCATGGCACTCATTTCAAACTTTTGTTGCATCAACTTTGTAAAGGCATCACACAACTGTGGATCAGAGGATGCAAAAATAATATCATCTACATAAATTTGAACAAGTAGATTATGCTGCCCAGCTTTCTTAATGAATAAATTTTTATCTATGGAGCCTCTAGTGAAGTTATTTTCCAGAAGAAAGTTTGATAATGTCTCATACCAGGCTCTAGGAGCTTGTTTCAACCCATAAAGAGCCTTATCAAGCTTATACACCCAATTAGGATGTTTATTGTCCTCAAAACCTGGTGGTTGACATACATAAACCTCTTCTTTAATTTTCCCATACAAAAATGCACTTTTGACATCCATTTGAAAAACTTTAAGATTTTGATAAGCAGCATAAGCTAAAAACAATCGAATTGCTTCCAGTTTGGCTACAGGGGCAAAGGTTTCATCATAATCAATACCTTCTTCTTGTGTAAACCCCTGAACAACCAGTCTAGCCTTGTTCTTAACAATAAGCCCATTTTCATCAGTTTTGTTCCTAAACACCCATTTAGTGCCTATTGCACACTTACCTGGAGGTAGAGGAACAAGTTCCTACACTTGCTGTTTCTTGAACTGAAGAAGCTCAAGCTGCATGGCATCAACCCATCCATTGTCCTTTAAAGCAATGTGATAATTCTTTGGCTCTTGTTGGCTGATGAAGAGAGCATAGAAGCAGAAATTTGACAATTGACTTCTTGTTGATACGCCAGCAGTGATATCACCAATGATTTGAGACATAGGGTGATTCTTCAGATCTTGGTACACAATGAGATCAGTGCAAGTGTTTGTAGCAAGCTCAGCAGCAACAGATGGTGATGGTGAATCATTTCCTTGAAACCAATCAGTAGATGGTAATTCAAAGGAAGTTAAGGTTGTAGAAATCTCATCAGCATTTGTTGTGGATTGTGCTGCTGGAGCTACAGGAACATCAGGTCTAGCTGAATCAGGCAGTTGATCACTAAACTTGAAGAGGTGAGTACTACTATCATCATCATCATTAGCACCAGCATTACCACCAGGTGGTGAGCTGTTGACAGGAGCAACAGCAGGAGTTTGATAAGGAACATATTGCAGTATGTCCAAATCAAATATCTCCACAGGGCTTTGTGGAATCTTGTCCTTTGGAGATTCATTAAACTTAACATGTAGAGTCTCTTAACCATTTTTGTTCTACAGTTGAAGACTCTGTATGCTTTGCAAGTTGATGAATAACCAACAAAGTACCCTGCATCCACCTTAGAATCAAATTTTTGGAGTTGATCCCGTGTGTTGAGAATGAAACAAGGACATCCAAAAACTCTGAAGAATGAAATTAGAGGGGCCAAATGATGAAGAACTTCATATGGAGTCTTCATCAACCTCTGATTTACTAGAGCTCTATTTTGTACATAGCAAGCTGTATTGACAGCTTCAGCCCAAAAAGTCATTGGCAGTCCAGAATCAGCCAACATGGACCTTGCAGCTTCAATAAGGGTCCTGTTCTTTCTCTCTACTACTCCATTTTGTTCAGGAGTTCTTGGAATGCTAAAATGCCTCTTGATTCCCTTTGAGAGGTAGAACTCATCAAGTGTATTGTTTCTAAATTCTGTTCCATTATCACTTCTAATACACTTGACTGAGAGGGAATACTGCTTCTCAACATACAACACAAAGTTGATAATCTTCTGAGCTGCCTCATCATTTGAATGCAAGAAGAAAGTCCATACAAATCTGGAGTAATCATCCACAATTACCAGACATTATTTCTTCTTAGCCATACTCATCACTCTCACAGGACCAAAGAGATCCATGTGAAGAAGCTGTAAGCAAGTAGTGGACTTAGGTTCTTCTATGGAGGGAAATGAAACTTTGTGTTGTTTTCCTTTTAAACAAGCAATGCAGTTATCTTACATTTGAACTCCTTCATAGGCAGTCCCCTTACTAAACCATGGTTTATCAGCTGATTTATGTTTTTGAGATTAACATGACCTAGCCTTCTATGCCATAGAGTAGATTCTTGAGGGGAAGCCTTGGAAAATAGGCAAGGATGGCCTTTGAGATCTATTTTCTTGGAAAGATCTAAGGCATACACTCTTCCTGTCCTGTTGGCCTTTAGGAGAGTGTATTCATCCAACACCTTATCAATCAAACTTAGAACTTTGGATGACAGAATCCGACAGTTCTGACTGGTGAAAAGAGCAACATGGCCTTTGTCACACATTTGAATGACACTCAAGAGGTTGTACTTGAGATTTTCCACATGGTTAACATCATCAAACTTTATTTTCCCATTGGAAACAAAGCCTTTGCCGATGATGTAACCCTTTGCATCATTGCCAAATGACACAAACCCCTTCCTTCCTTGAGAGTAGTCATTAAGAAGTGATCTGTTTCCTGTCATATGCATGGATCCTCCACTGTCTACATACCAGATGCCTCTGTGGCATGTTGAAGAACCCTGTGAAAATGATGCATTTGAGCAGGAACCCTCAGTAGACTCCAGAGCCATAAGTGCTAGATTCCCAAAAGGACTGTACCACCATGTTGATCAGCACCTGTGAACAGTTGTTCATGACCAGACATGTCATCTGGCAAACTGCTCCAGTCAACAACTTCAGGGGTGAAGAAGCTATGTTGTTGAGGTTGAGAAGGTTGATGAGATGGTTGAGGTTCTGGTAGTGCATGAGGTTGTGATACCATAGGAGCTTGAACTTGACTGGTTTGTGGCATGTAATAACAAGGGTAAGGGTATGGCATTTGACCCTGAGGAACAAAATATGCAGGAGATTGTGGTTGAGAATGATGACTAGAATTGACAGGATGTTGCCCTTTGTTTTGTTGACTATTGCCAGGGAAAGTCACAAAAGGTGCAGATGAATTAGATCCAGATGATCTACATTCTCTAGCAAAGTGTCCAAGCCTTTGGCATTTGTGACACCTCAACTTACTCTTGTCAAAACCAACTTTGGTTTTGCCAGAGAGTCCTGGGAAATTTCTTCCAGTTCTTTTGTAGAACTTCTGAGATCTGATACTTATCAAGGCCATTTGGCTCAAAATATCCATCTCTTCTAAGTCATCATCAGCAATCCCCTTGAGATCATCCATGATGAAGCATAGATTGTCATTATTACACCCAGTGAACTGACTATCAACACTCACAAATGCAGAATCAGAAATGTTTGAA
The DNA here is from genome assembly GCA_025215565.1 of Flaveria ramosissima. Lineage (NCBI taxonomy): Eukaryota > Viridiplantae > Streptophyta > Magnoliopsida > Asterales > Asteraceae > Flaveria > Flaveria ramosissima. The sequence goes on along the minus strand of CM046045.1, from coordinate 70,296,454 downwards.
GAGAAATCAATATGCTCATCATACTGGCATTCAGATGAAGCATATTCTGACTCATGACTAACCAAGGCAGTGTTGCCTGGTACAAAGTCTTCAGTGAGCTTACCAGATGAAGACAGTTTTCGTTTTTGTTCTATCTCTCTCTCAAATGTGAGCAATTTCCCATGGAGTTGGGTGAGAGATAGTTTGTCCAAATTTGCACTGGAGCGTAGGACAATAGTATATGTGTCCCATCTCTCAGGCAGTGATCTGAGAAATCTGTTATTCATCTAGATATTGGTGTACTCATGTTTGACCATTTTTAATTCAGAGATCAAACAAGAGAACCGCTCAAACTGTTGAGTCAGTGTCTCACCCTTCCTATGAGAGAATGTCTCATATTGTTGGGCAAGGATCTCTCTATTATTTGCCAAGACCTCATCTGTTCCTCCAAATTGTTCTTTCAAGGCATTCCAGAGGTCATGGGCAGATTCATAATGCATTAGCCCAGAATAGATTTCATTGGGTAGTGCCATGGCCAGAATTCCATGGGCTTTTGCATCAATCTCAAACAATTTCTTATCCTCATCTGAGTATTGATCCTTCCTCTTCGGAACCATTTGATTGGTTTCCGGGTTATTCACCATAGGCTTGTGTGGACCATGTACCACTGATGTCCAACAACCTGAGCTGTTAACAGACAGGTGATGGAGCATACGTCGTTGCCATATGTTATACTCATTCCTAACCAGCATTGGAGGCTTGGTTGAGGAACCAGTATTGTGATGATCATTAGAAGGAGTAGTCATTTTAGGTCCAAAAACAATTTAATTCAAGCTTTTAAAAGATTTTACACAGACCACAACAGACTCAATGAAAAACCAAGAATAAATCTCAGGATGAATGACCAAAAACACAGAAAATTCAATCTCTATAACCCTTTCTTGCAAAAATGCTAATTCAATCAAACTTGGATCTTGAATAGCAGTTTCAATGATCAATTATTAGATCGATCAATGATTAACCTGCTCTGATACCATTTGTCAGGATCAGTGATCACAAGTTCGATGGATTAGAGAGTAATGCAGCGGAATAAGATCAAGAATTAGACAAATTGTAGCAAGAATTTGATATTTGTAAACAAATACGAGAGAATATATTTCTGTGACAAGGAATGTTTCAATTATACCAAATATTTCTACTCAATCATTCACATGTTACAATAAGGTTGACACTCCTTATATAGAGTGCAATCACTGCTGTTATCACGGGATAGTGACAACTGGCAGATCTATTACAAAAATAACTAACACTTAACAAACTACTGAAATGTTCACAACTACTGAGAACATATCAGAGTGCTAAGTACAAAATATAAAACTACTGATAGGAAACTACTGAAACTACAACGACTGAAGAACAAGCTCTTCAGTCGTTTTACAAAACTACTGAAAACATAAAACTACTGAAAGTAAACCGTCACAACTACTGAAGAAGTCCTCTTCAGCTGTTATGACAACGTCTGATACTTGGTCTTCAGTACTTGTGTCTTCAGACTTTGTCTTCAGCACTTGTGTCTTCAGACTTTGTCTTCAGCACTTGTCTTCAGACTTTGTCTTCAGCACTTGTCTTCAGACTTTGTCTTCAGCACTTGTCTTCAGACTTTGTCTTCAGCACTTGTCTTCAGACTTTGTAATCAGTTTTTGTCTTCAGCTGTTGTGGACTTCAGCAGTTGTTGTGATGTCTGTGGGACTTAATGGTTTTTCTGATCCGGCTCATTGGTTCTTTTGGTCCAACAGTGCTTGGACACAGCATCGTCACAAGTGAGGTAATATCTGAGGAGAGCCTCTCATTAATGGTTTTATGAACAATAGATGTGATGATGGGTGTGATGAGAGGTAAGGAAGATTTGAATGCAGCAACCATTTGCTCAGAGGGGTTCTCTCCCTGAGAAATGGTGCCTGAACCTGAGGCTGGTGGTTTGGTTGACTTGAGTGGCTCAGTGTTTGGGGAAGCTTCAACAGAAGCTGCCATCTGTGGGTTTATTGGGGCAGATAGTCTTGATTCCTGAGGCAAGATGGGAAGCAGATCTTTCAATCTACAAACCTCAGCCTCAAGAATAGTGTTTTGGGCTAAGACATCAAAGAAAAAGCCCAGGTCATCATCAGTAAAAACTGAATCACCTGACCTCCTGAGTGAATCAGGATGAACATGTGCTGAGTGTAAATCAGTAATCACATGTGCCCCTTTGTCTTGGAACTGGGGACTTCCTGTCTCAGGAGCATGTCCTTCATTGATAGTTGCCTCTGGTGGGGTCTTAGAGATGACACCAGCTTCATCCTGTTCATGTGCTGAAACAGGGGAAGAGGTAGCCTCACCAGATGTTCTAGTCTCCACATTTACACTGGGAGACTGAACTTGAAAATCCCTATGCTGTTGGATGTCAACTACATTTTGATCCTCTCCCTCAGCTGTTGAGGTTTTCCCAGTAGTAACAGGTTTCTGGGGAGGGGTAGAGGAATGTAGCTGAGTCAGCACTTGTGCAATGACTGCAGTTGGGCTTGTAGGGGTGGTATCAGTGGGAGATGGTGGTGAAAAGGTTTGCACCTGGGGAGATTGGTGCTCTTCAATGGTAATCTTCTCAAGTGAGATAGATTCCAGCAATGTGGTTTCCCCAATATTGGTTGCATCAGGATCCTATTGAGAGGATACCTGAGCGGTTTCAGCTGGTGGAGTCATTGAAACTACAAGGGGATTATGACTTGTAGTCTCATCCTGTGTTTGTGCTGCAGGGGCATCAGCAGGGGACTCAACTCCCTGAGTAGCCTTTTTGGTTTTCTTTGGTTTGGGTTTGGAGGGGACTTTAGATTTGGAGGTAGAGGCTGTGGGTTCCTTCTGCTTGGGTTTGAGCAGTTTGGCAGCCTGTTTGAGTTGTGGGTTTGAGTTGTGCCTGGAGTATACCTCTGGTAAAACCAACAAAGCAGGGACTCCAAGGCCAACAAGGCCATCAGATTTTAATTGATTCAAAATGATTGCCATAAGAAACCTTGGATATAATATCCATCTATTTGCCACAGGTTTCAATGCCAAATCTTTTAGTTCCAAAAAGATAATATCAGAAAAATTTAGATTTTGGTGCTCAAGGATAGAGTATAATACCTGTTGCCATCTGGATGACATTTGATCCCAAGAAGATGTTTTAGGAGCCAGGCAGACATTGATCATGTGAAATATGAGTCGCTCAGCATCATGGAAGTGTTTCTTCAGTATGGTAGTAGCACTTAGGTCACCTTCATAACCATGATTGGCAAAAGAAAGATCAATGGTGCCTTTTGGGTACTTGGTGGGATAGGTGGCATCATTTAGGTCTAGGGTTTGACGAATGATCTCAGGAGTGATGATCACCCGTTTCTGGTTAACAAAAGACTGGAGAGTGATGGTAGCATCATTCTCATTAGTATGAACGGTAACGTTCGTCCAGAACTGGCACAGGATATCAGGGTAAATGGTTGGATTGAGGAGAAAGGCTATGCGGTATTGGGAATCGACCATCAAGTCGATAGCAGCATCAAACTTGTTCCAGAATGGTGATTTGGTAAGATGAGCAACACAATTGTGTCGAGGTTTGATTTGCATGGTCGCCATTAATGGAAGATGAACGTTTGGAAAGTGGGTTATGAAAAGATTGAAGTTAGGGTTAGGTATATATAGGTTATGAAACGGCTAAGATAAAACAACTGAAAGTGTTGGTGTTGGTCATCAGATGTTAGAAAACAACTGAAGACATGGTTTTAACTTTCAGATGTTGTAAACAACTGAAGACTTGGTGTTGGTCATCAGTAGTTGTAAAACTACTGAAGACTTGGTTTTGGCTTCAGTTGTTTGGAAATGAAACAGTAGTTGTCGTCAATTCACAAAGTTCAGCTGTTTCAATGACCTTGACACTTACTCATCAGATCATCTGATTTTCAGATGTTTCATTGGTCATCAGTACTTATTTATTACAAAAGACATCAGTAGTTTGAACTACATCAGTATTTTTGAACTAATAAGATACTTCAGTACTTTTAAGTAATTAAGTCTTCAGTAGTTGTAAAACTACTGAAGATAAAATGACTTATCAGCACTTATTTTTGACAAAAGTGTACTAATGCTCATCAGTATTTATGAACTAAGAGCATCAGTAGTTGTCAAATTATTCTAGCTGCAGCATACCAAGCCTGAGTACAAGATTATGAAATGTTGCACTATCCAAAGGCTTAGTAAATATATCTGCAAGCTCATCAGCACTAGGCACAAACTTTGGATCAATCAGACCTTTTTCATAGCAATCCCTAATGAAATGATGTCTGATCTCAATATGTTTGGTCCTAGAATGCTGGACAGGATTCTTAACAATACAAAGAGCTGAAGAACTATCCATTAATAATGGAGTCTTAGTCTCTGTAATGTCATAATCCAATAACTGATTTTGAAGCCAAAGTACCTGAGATGTACAGCTTGCAGCTGCAATGTACTCTGCTTCAGCTGTTGATGTAGCAACTGATGTTTGTTTCTTACTCTGCCAAGAGACCAAACAGTTTCCTAGAAATTGGCATCCACCAGAAGTTGATTTTCTGGTTAACTTACACCCTGCATAGTCACTATCAGAAAAAGCAACCAATTTACAAGAGTGCCCAGTGGAATACCATAGTCCTAGTGATTTAGTTCCCTGCAAATATCTAAAGATCCTCTTGACTGCAATCATATGGGAATCCTTAGGAGCCGCCTGAAATCTAGCACAGACACAAGTTGCAAACATAATATCTGGTCTAGAAGCTGTTAGGTACATCAAGGAACCAATCATACATCTGTAAAAGTTTCATCAACTGCTTTACCTTTTTGATCAGCATCCAGTTGTGTGTTGCTGCACATGGGAGTAGAACAGGATTTACAGTTTTGTAAATCAAACTTGGTTAACAAATCTTTTGTGTATTTTGACTGATGAATGAAAGTTCCATCAGTCAGTTGTTTGATTTGTAAACCAAAAAACAAACTGTAATTCTCCCATAGCACTCATTTCAAACTTTTGTTGCATCAATTTTGTGAATGCATCACACAACTGGGGATCAGATGATGCAAAAATAATATCATCAACATAAATTTGAACAAGGAGCTTATGCATGCCAGCTTTCTTTATGAACAAAGTTTTATCTATGGAGCCTCTAGTGAAATTATTTTGAAGAAGAAAATTAGATAATGTTTCATACCAGGCTCTGGGTGCTTGTTTCAACCCATAAAGAGCCTTATCAAGCTTATACACCCAATCAGGGTGTTTATGATCTTCAAAACCTGGTGGTTGACATACATAAACTTCTTCTTTTATTTTACCATATAAAAATGCACTTTTGACATCCATTTGAAAAACTTTAAGGTTATGAAAAGCAGCATAAGCTAAAAACAAACGAATTGCCTCCAGTCTGGCTACAGGGGCAAAGGTTTCATCATAATCAATACCTTCTTCTTGTGAAAACCCCTGTACAACCAGTCTGGCCTTGTTCTTGACAATTTGACCTTTTTCATCAGTTTTATTCCTAAACACCCATTTAGTGCCTATTGCACACTTACCTGGGGGTAGAGGAACCAGTTCCCACACTTGCTGTTTTTGAAATTGAAGAAGCTCAAGCTGCATGGCTTCAACCCATCCATTGTCCCTTAAAGCAACATGATAATTCTTTGGCTCTTGCTGACTGATGAAGAGAGCATAGAGACAAAAATTGGACAATTGACTTCTTGTTGAAACACCAGCAGTTATGTCACCAATGATCTGGGACACAGGATGATTCTTCAATTCTTGATATGCAATAATATCTGTGCAAGTGTTTGTAGAAGATTCAGCAGCAGCAGATGTTGATGTAGACTCTTGAAACCTAGACTGAGATGGCAGTTCAAATGAAGTAGAGGATTCAGAGATTTCATCAGCATTTGTTGTGGATGGAGCTGCTGAGGCTACAGGAACATCAAGTGTAGTAGAACCAGGCAGATGATCACTACAACTTGCATTTGTATCTTCAGTTGGAGATGATGGATCTTCAGAGACCATAACAGGTGGAGGCTGATATGGAACATATTGCAGTATGTCCAAGTCAAACATCTCAACAGGGTTTTGAGGAATCTTGTCTTTTGGGGATTCATTGAACTTGACATGCAAAGTCTCTTCAACAATCTTTGTTCTGCAGTTGAACACTCTGTATGCTTTGCAAGTAGATGAATACCCAACAAAATACCCTGCATCCACCTTGGAATCAAACTTCTGAAGGATACTTTTTGTGTTAAGAATATAACAAGGACACCCAAAAGCTCTAAAGAATGAAATCAAAGGAGCCAAATGATGTAAGAGCTCATAAGGAGTCTTCATCAACCTCTGATTCACTAATACTCTATTCTGAACATAGCAAGCTGTATTGACAGCTTCAGCCCAAAAGGTTAGTGGCAACCCAGAGTCAGCCAACATTGTCCTTCCAGCTTCAATCATGGTCCTGTTCTTTCTTTCCACCACTCCATTTTGCTCTGGAGTTCTTTGAATACTATATTGTCTTTTGATTCCCTTAGACAAATAGAATTCATCAAGAGTGTGATTTCTAAACTCTGTCCCATTATCACTTCTCACACACTTAACAGGAAGTGAATGCTGCTTCTCCACATGTAACACAAAATAGATAATACTTTGAGCTGCTTCATCCTTGGAGTGCAAGAAGAAAGTCCATACATATCTAGAGTAATCATCCACAATTACCAGACAGTACTTTTTCTTTGCCATGCTCATTACTCTCACAGGACCAAAAAGATCCATGTGCAGTAATTGCAAGCAGGCTGTGGACTTAGGTTCTTCTATAGAAGGGAATGAAGCTTTGTGTTGCTTTCCTTTTAAGCAAGCTGGGCAGGTATCACCACACTTGAACTCTTTCAATGGCAAGCCTCTCACTAATCCATGATGAATGAGCTGATTCATGTTCTTGAAATTCACATGACCCAGCCTTCTATGCCATAGTTCAGATTCTTGAGGAGAGGCTTTGGAGAACAAACATGGATGGCCTTTTAGATCTATTTTCTTTGATAGATCTAAAGCATATACTCTACCAATCCTGTTGGCCTTCAGGAGAGTATACTCATCCAATATTTTGTCAATCTTGTGCAAAACTGTGGGACAGAATCAGACAGAATCCGACAGTTTTGACTTGTGAAAAGTGCAACATGCCTTTTATCACACATTTGACTGACACTCAAAAGGTTGTATTTGAGGTTCTCCACATGGTTGACATCATCAAATCTTATCTCCCCATTTGAGACAAAACCCTTCCCAATGATGTAACCTTTTGCATCATTTCCAAATGAAACAAATCCCTTCTTCCTTTGGGAATAGTCATGAAGAAGAGAGCTGCTCCCTGTCATATGCATGGATCCTCCACTGTCCACATACCAGATGCTTCTTTGGCATGATGAAGAACCCTGCATTTTACACAAACATAGTTAGCCTTTGAGACCCAAACCTTTTTGGTTTTGGGTCTGTTTTCATCAACAGATGTTAAACTAACAGGTTGTGCTTGATTAACAGCTTTTGAAGATGTAGATGATGCTGAAAAGGATTCCTTGGATTTTTGCTTGGGTATCCTTTTCAGTGGTTTAGACACAGAAACATCCAATTGGTTAACTCTCCCCAATAGATGTTGAATCATCATCACAAGTTGTGTCTGATTTGTTGATAGAGTTTTCAACTCAGTTGACACATCAGTACTTGTGGATGATTTGTTCTTGTTATTCTCTACACCCTTCTTTTGAAAAGACACAGACTTAGTCTGAGTTTTCAATATTCCCTGAGGAATATTTGCAGCTGTTGTTTGAAAAACCCCTTCTTTCTTAGTGACATTTTGAGAAAGCTTAGGTTTATCAGAATGAGATGATTGAGGTACAAACTTGGTTTGAAATTCGTTTTTCATTTTCTGCATTTCCTGCTTAATGATTTTCTTTTTATTGAATTTTAAACCCTTGCTATACCAGCATTCATCAGTCAGATGATTGAACAAACCACATATTTCACATGGTTTTCTTTTCATCTTTTCTTGATCAACTGCTGAAGTTGAGGAAACTACTGAAGATTTGTTCTTCAGTACTTTCTTCCTTTCAGTACTTTTGGGAAGTACTGAAGGATTTTCAACAACTGAAGATTTCTTCTTTAGTGGTTTGCTATCAGTATTTTTTAGAATCCTGATAGATTCTTCAGCAGTTGTCAAGGATTGCTCATTTTCTTCTGATTTAAAATGCTCTTCAGGTGTTGTGTTTTGCCCTTCAGTACTTTGAGTACCTTGTGGAACAACACCTAAATTTCTCAGCTTCTTCTTGATCAAGTGTTTCGAAGTAGTAGGATCATCAATTATTTGATTAACTGAGATACTCACACTATCTTCATCCTCAGATTTTAAATTTTCAATAGAGGATGAAACACCTGATGATGTGGTTTGGGAATGACTCTCAACCTCAGATTGTACTTCTGACTTAGGAGTAAAATCTGTGGGAGGTATGGTATGATTATACCCAATCCCAAACTTCACATTTGAAGCAGTTTGCTTACTGAGAAGCATTTCAAATCCCTTGCAGGATGTTACCCATCGTTCACAATCAACTTGGGTAGCTGCAAGTGTTTCCTTGAGATTCTTGTGATTTTCTAGAATGACCTCTACCTTAGCCTTTTCATCAGTAATTTGACATTTAAGCTTATAAATCTCTTCATCCTTTTCTTTTAACACAGACTCAAACTCAGATTTTCTTTTAGAAATTGCCTTTTCTAGGTCAAGATTTTGATTAATTAAAGCTACATTTGCTTCCCTAATAGAAACAAAAGCAGCTATGCATGATTCAGAACAAATCTTGGCCTTAGCCTCAGAAGATACCTGTGGTACCTGTGATGAAGAACCCTGTGATGATGAAGGATTGTCATCAGTAGATTCCAGGGCCATTAAAGCAAGGTTTCCAAAAGGATTGTCACCACCATGTTGACCAGCACCAGCAAATTGCTCAGAATAACCAGATACATCATCTGGTAAACTGCTCCAGTCAACAACCTCAGGGGTGAAAAAGCTCTGATGAGATTGAGGTTGAGATTGCTGATTTGATTGAGAAGGCTGAGAATCAGGTAGAGCATGTGGTTGTTGAGCCATTGGTACAGAAACTTGACTAGACTGAGGCATGTAAAAACATGGATAAGGATATGGCATGGGGCTTTGAGGGACAAAGTATGCAGGAGATGATTGATGCTGAGAATGATGATCAGAACTAGTAGGATGTTGCCCTTTGGATTGTGAATTATTACTTGGAAAAGTCACAAAGGGTGCAGATGAGTTAGATCCAGATGATCTACACTCTCTAGCAAAATGTCCAAGTCTGTGACACTTGTGACATCTCAACTTACTCTTGTCAAAACCAACCTTGGTTTTGCCAGAGAGACCAGGAAATTTTCTACCTGTTCTCTTATAAAACTTTTGAGATCTGATATTAATCAATGCCATTTGGCTCAAAATATCCATCTCTTCAAGATCATCATCAGCTATTCCTTTCAAATCATCCATCACAAAACACAAATTATCAGCATTAAAACATGAGTTTCCATCAACTCCAACAAAAGCATGATTTCCACTGTTTGAAGAGAAATCAATATGCTCATCATATGAACTTTCAGATGAAGCATATTCAGACTCATGACCAACCAGAGCAGTATTACCTGGTACAAAGTCATCAGTGAGCTTTCCAGATGAAGATAGTTTCCTTTTCTGTTCTATCTCTCTCTCAAATGTTAAGAGCTTCCCATGAAGTTGGGTGAGAGATAGAGTATCCAGATTTGCACTGGAGCGTAGGACAATGGTGTAAGTGTCCCATCTCTCAGGCAGGGATCTGAGGAATCTATTATTCATCTGGCTGTTTGTGTATTCATGTTGAACCATTTTAAGCTCAGAAATTAAACATGAAAACCGCTCAAACTGTTGAGTCAGTGTCTCACCCTTCCTATGAGAGAATGTCTCATATTGCTGGGCAAGATTTCTCTGTTGTTTGCTAAGACCTCATCAGTTCCTCCAAATTGTTCCTTTAGAGCAACCCAGAGATCATAAGCAGTTTCATGATGCATGAGCCCAGAATAGATTTCATTAGGCAGTGCCATGGCCAGAATTCCATGAGCTTTAGCATCAATCTCAAACAGTTTTAAATCCTCATCAGAATATTGTTCCTTCTTTTTAGGAACCATCTCCTTGGTTTCAGGATTACTCACCATAGGCTTGTATGGTCCATGAACCACAGACTTCCAACAACCTGAACTGTTAACAGACAGGTGATGGAGCATTCGGCGTTGCCATATGTTATACTCACTCCTAACAAGCATAGGAGGCTTAGTTGAGGAGCCAGTATTGTGAGGATCATTCATTGAAGTAGTCATTTTCACTAATTCAATTGAAGTCAAGGAGATTAAAATTGGTCTGGTTTGAAAACTCAACAACACACTTAGAAAACACAATTAGAATCACAATTAATGAACCGGAAGCACAGAAAATTAATCTCTATAATCAATTCTTGCAAAACTACTAATTCGATCAACCTTTGCTATCAAAAGAACAGTTTCAATGATCAATTGTTAGATCGATCAATGATTAACCTGCTCTGATACCATTTGATAGGATCGGATCAATTAGGTTAGAATTATGCAGCGGAATATCACAAATTGAGATCGAATTCAAGCAAGAAAGGTAATGAATATGCAAGACAATCAATCACAATTATAGAGAGAATATTTCTGTTAAGGGAATGTTTTCATTCACGCGTAATGCTTCGGTTAGAAATACAGCTAGGTCAACATCCCTTATATAGAGGAATGTGACATCTGCTGATGTCACTTGACAGTGACATCTAACAGAATTACAAAAACAACTGAAATAAGCAAACTACTGAGATGTTCTCAACAACTGATTACATCTCAGTGAATGCTAAGTACAATTACATAAAACTACTGACTAGTAACTACTGAAACAATAAACTACTGAAATATAAAGTTACAAGTACTGAAAAGTAAAACCATCACAACTACTGAAGTTAGCAACTTCAGCTGTTGTGACAACTGCTGATCACTCTGGTCTTCAGTCTTTGTCTTCAGTACTTCATCTTCAGACTTTGTCTTCAGTTCTTTGCTTTCAGACTTTGTCTTCAGACCTTTGTAATCAGCTGATGTCTTCAGCTGATGTGATTATCTTTAGCAGTTGTAATGTCTGTGGGACTTAGAGGTTTTTCTGATCAGGCTCATTGGTTCTTTTGGTCCAACATAACTACGTGATCATCTTTACCACACCTAAAACAGTGTGGTTTTAATCAGAGTCTGTTATGTAACGGGGTAGGGATTGGATCAATATGTATTTCCTCATTACATTCAGATAGTTTAGAATCTACATCACTGTATGTCTCATACATGTCTCGAGGTATGTTTTTATTTGAAAAAGAATAGTTATTTACAAAAGAAGATGAATTGTCATCAGAAGTACATGTAGTACTTGTACCACTTGTAGTAGCGTCAGATGATGACGATATACTTTCGTTTGATAAAGAATTATTCATTGGGGTAAAAGATGGAATAGGATGAGAAAAGAATTTTTCAAAACAATTAGTCTTAATTTTCTCGTTGCTCCTTTTAGTTGAATCATTCACACTATTAACACAATCAGAAACACACGCATCATCACAATCCACAGAAGTTAAAGATGAAATAAAAACATCACGAGAACATGATGAGACAGAGTCTATTATAGATTCACTAGAAGCAAAAACAGAATTTAAACTAGATTTATGATATAAAACAGAATGTTGAAATTCAGGTGTACTAAGACTAGTGCATCCAAGCTCGCTAGTCGGTCCATAATCGTAGTCCTCACGAACATGCTTAGGATTCACACCTTCTAAACATGTAGACATACTGTTAGTATCTGTTTTGATCAAATCATTAGAAGGATGAGGAACAGGCAAAGGAGAATAGCAGTAAGTACTGGGAGGAGGATAAACTTTAGCATTTTCATATCTTTTAATCCTAGCCCCCCGTTGAGATTTACATAGATCATCATGTTTCATTCCCGATATCGTCTATTTATCAAGCTTTGACTGAAGTTTGCTTGTTTCTAATTCAGCAAGAGCAACCCTTTCAGTCAAAGTGTTAATCTCAACATTTATTTCTAAAAGAATTCATTTTAGGTGATCATTCTCTTTCAAAGCCTCGTTTAATTTAATAAAATATATATTCATTTATTTTAAGCTCCTCATCAATTCTTTTTAAATCTTTCTCATTATCAATTAATAAACGATTAGCTTTATAAACCCTAAATAATCTGATTTTACATGCAGAAGAACACATGTCCTGAATTACCTCATACGGAAGTCCCATCACCACCTTTTCTGCTGCTAAGGCCTTCTCACATTGGCACACCGGAGTACTTGACTTGCTTTCCTTGACAGTGACAGCAGCATCATCTTTTTCTTTTTCTTGCTCAGTGGATTGATATATTCCCATTGATTGTGGTCAGTGTAGAAGAAAAAGGCTTTGAGACATCTCTTCCAATCCTCGAAATTATCCATGTTAATGAGTCTCGGAGGTCTATTAGGAGCTACACTTTCAAGATCAGCAAGGGTGAGGGAAGTCATCTTTGACATACTAGTTTTGCTGGGAAAGAAATAGTTTTGCTGAAAATTGGTAAATTCGCAGAGAAAATCTAGTTTCGCTGGGTTGCCTTAATTTCGCTGGCAATTTCAGCAGCAGTATCGCTTGCCAAATGCCTAAAATTTCTTAGTTTAGCCGACAATTTCGCACAAAACAAGCTTGAACATTCGTTCAATGGTACTTTCGACAACAACTTCACTTAAAAATCACCCACAAACACTGTTGAATTTTCGTTCAATGAAACTAGCTTCGCAGGACAGCTGAAAACAACTTCAAATAGGATAACACATGTAGTTTCGCTGGATGAATTTGTAATTTCTCTGGATGAAGCTGAAAACCTTTTTCAACACGAAATCAATCTGAAATCATCAAAAACTCAATAGATTTGAGATCTGATGATTCACAGAGCTTCTCCAACCAAAAACAAACAACAATTAAGCAAACTCCATATCAAAAACACTAGAATTTGATCTGAAATTGATGAAAACTTGACATTGAACAAAAACAACCAAAAACTCAACAAATCATGAGCACTAAGGCACTGATACCTTATTGTTGGTCCATTTGATCGATTTGCAGTACAAATGAGTTGTTGAATCGTTCAATATCAAATACAAACAATATACAACTAAGATGAAGAAGATTGAGAACAATCACAAGTGTATCAAAATAAAAACAATGATGAACAACACAAATAATAACAAAGCACAAATGTATTTCTATGATAATACTGCTTACAAAGGTCACTAGCAACAATGATAAACAATTAGGGTTTTTCTAGGATTACCCAACAATGAAAATGATCAAATCTATATATAGCAGTCTTAGTTTTGCAGACAGTTTTGCTGGCACTACATTCAAAAATAACTAACATTAAACCTATTACAAAGTAATATAAACATAACCTAATCTAAACTAAGGTGAGTCCAACCTATACTTGATCTCCAACTACCATAGGAACCAAATGGGTGTTTAGAAATAAGAAGGATGATAGAGGACTTGTCATCAAGAATAAGGCAAGACTAGTGGATCAAGGATACACTCAAGAAGAAGGAATTGACTACACAGATGTATTTGCTCCTGTAGTAAGACCAAAGTTGTCAAAATATTCCTAGCTTTTGCTGCATCCAAGGATTTCAAGATCTACCAACTTGATGTCAAGTGTGATTTTCTCTATGGGATGATTGATGAAGAAGTGTATGTCAGAAAACCATCTGGGTTTGCAGATCCTGATAATCCTGATTATGTCTGCAAACTTCATAAGGCTCTTTATGGGCTGCACCAAGCACCAAGGAAGTGGATGAGACTCTATCTTAGTATCTATGTCAGCATGGATACAAAAGGGGTACTATAGATGGAACTCTCTTCATCAAAGGAATATGAAATTACTTAATGCTAGTTCAAGTGTATGTAGATGACATTATCTTTGAGTTAACTAATCCAAAGCTCTTCAAAGACTATGAGAAGCTGATGAAGGATAGGATTGAATGAGTGCCCTGGGGGAACTCAATTTCTTTCTAGGATTTCAAGTGAAGCAAGTTGACAATGGCATCTTCATAAGTCAGTCAAAGTATGTACAAGACATACTTAAAAGATTCAACATGACTGATTGCAAGGTTGCTAAGACACCCATAGCTAAAAATCACTCCCTTGCACCTGATCTTGAGGGGGAGTGTGTGGATGAACATCTCTATATAGCTATGATTGGGTCTCTTATGTACCTCAAAGCTAGCAGGCCTGATATCATGTTTGCTACATGTATTTATGCAAGATATCAAGCCAACCCCAAGATGTCACACCTGGTCACTGTCAAAAGGATTTTAAGATATCTCAAATGTGCTCCAATACTTGGCCTTTGGTATCGAAAAAATTCTGACTTCAATCTGTATGCCTATACATATAATGACTATGGTGGCTGCAATATGACTACAAAGTCTATATCAGGGGGATGTCAATTTCTTGGTGGAAGGATAGTCTCTTGTCAATGCAAGAGACAATCTTGTATGTCTGCATCAACTACTGAAGCTGAATACATTGCTGTTGCAAGCTGTTATGCTCAAGTGCTTTGGATTCAGAATCAGATGTTGGACTATGGATTCAAATTCAAAGAGACTCCCATCCATATAGACAACAACAGTGCTATCTCAATCATAGAGAATCATGTGCAACACTCAAGGACAAAGCACATCAATATCAGGCATCATTTGATTAGAGATAACTTTGAAAAGGGGTTAATCAAACTAGACAAAGTTAACACAAATGAACAATATGTTGATCTGTTCACCAAAGCTTTTGATGAGCAGCGATTTAAATATCTTGTATCAGCTATTGGGATGATTAACTTTGAGTAGCTTTTCTTAAAACTTAATCATATTATTTCTAAAACCTGTGTGTCCTAAGTTGTCTAGTTTATCATCTTCATAAGCCCTTGTTTACTATAGAAGAAAAATCTTTTTGAAAGACATTCCTTAGATTCTTGAAAATTTTGATCCTTTTATCTTTCGGAAGATATGAAATTACCTTCGGAAGAAACTTATGTCTTAGAAAACAAATCACTACTTCAGTAGATTTATCTTTGGAAGATATTTTTCAAATATCTTCTGAAGCTTAAATTTAACTTGAGTACTTATATGTTTTTGAAGAACAATTTTCTTCCGAAAGCAATTTACTCTCGGAAGTTTTATTCTCCTTAGAATAAAATTTCTGATATTAAATCTCTTCCGAAACAAAATTTTCAAAACTCTTTGGAATATCTTCCGAACTCATTTTGCCTTCGAAAGGTTTTCATCAACAACTTTTGAAGCTAAATTACCTTCGGAAGCTTTTTTGACTTCCAAGAAAACTACTTTTTGGGCAAAAGCAAACTACTTTCAGTGGTGGGACCGACATCCGGATTTCAAAGTTTATCCACTTTAATTAACTTTGTCTTACATCCATTTCATATATATATACCCAACGGTTCCCCCTTCTTTCACTCTCCTCTTCATCTGAACTATTCTCAAAACCTAAATTCACCCACAAACCGCCTTTGTTCTTCACTTTCTTCGTCCTTAAGCTTTCTGAAATGGCTAACCTAAACCGCAGAAACAACCCTGATTTCTCCATGCAACTTCATAGGCAGCACAATCAAGTTGCCCTGTTGAACTTTGAGAAAGATGCTAGTTTCTCAGAGGTTTGTTAATTCTTGACTCTATCCAACTACTTCACCTCCCTGACCATTGATCCTACTCTCTATGAGGATCATCTGCTTGAATTCTGGAAGACTTGTCAAGAGGTCATTATGGACGGGGAGAAGGCGCTGTCTGCCACAGTGTAGAGGAGGACAATCTTCATCACTCCAGCCATTATCAACACTCATCTTCGGCTGGATGATGAAAAAGGTGAGTTGTCCTTTCCAAAGGAAGCAGTTAATCATTCCTTTGAGCAGATGGGCTATGATGGAGATTTCTTTGTAAAGACCTTCAGGAAAGAGAAGGTCTCATCCCAATGGAAGTACCTGCTTCATATGGTCATCCACAGCTTGTCTAACAAGCATGGGGGTGGGACCAGATTCCTGAGGATCTCTCTTTCATTGTGCATAGAATGGTTCAAGGGGTCAAGTTCAGGTACTCTCAATTTGTTTATAACAATTTACTTGCTAATTTGGACTAGTTAGAGTATTACATGTTTCCAAGATATATGTTCAATACATTCTTACTGTGAACTGGGCTCACAGTTGAGGGAAACAAGTAAAATTTTTAAATTTGGAACAGATGAAGCCCGACATCTTTAAAATAATAAAGAAGCTGTCACACCCCCGCTTATAGCGGAAACACGAGGATGTAACGGACGGGATCGTCATAACACATTGTTAGTTAATAGAGATGAATTAAATGATGAATAGTCAACGTGTCATGACGTCACCAGACACAAATGGAGACTTGTGTCGTAGTTAGTCAATTCCACGACAAACATAGCCAAAAAGTCAAAAGAAATGTAAATCCCACAACCCGGGAGCAAGTAGAAAAAAATATGTATAATAAAAGAAACCCCATCTAATTGTCAGAAATATCCAATAAGTTTTAATAATGCAATCCTAGGGTCGTCGCTAAGGCAGCATCCCTAGCTATCCTCAATGATTATTACCTGAAAAGATATGCTCAAAAAGGTTAACATATTGTTGGTGTGTTCGTAGGTTTATATAATAAACAAAACTTGATGCTGTGTAATAGTGTGGTAGAACATGAGTGCATACAATCATAAGCAAGTAATATCACATGCACATCACAACTAAACCTACGACGTACACAAAGAATTTGTCGGAACATATTCACCCTAGGACCCGTTCCTGGCCATTGTCAGTCCCAACTAGTATACTAACAAACAAGGGTGGGTGTATCAGCCCAATAGTACTATCAATACCTGTCTGTCGGCTCCAACACCAGAGTTAAATAGTTGTGAATACAGAACCACAAAGACAACTCATGCATGTACTAGATAAATACTTACAAAACAGTAACACAACAGTCCCAAAAGAATTGAATAAGTCACAACATAAAAAGGGTTGAGCATACTTTTCCCCCTTGATGTTTGTAAATAATTGTAATAAAATGGGGCCGCGAAACTCACCTTGATTGAATATGATAAATAACAAAAGAAAATGATAGACTTTAAATAATGTGTGCGAACCAACTCTCAGGCACCTATGACAGAGGATTATTGAACTTATAAACACATTCAATAAACATTATGATATTTTCGTTTCCATCTCGGGTCGGTTCGGGTGTATTGCACGACTCGCTCAAAAGATATATATTTATTTATATTTATATACATATAAATAGTAATTTGTTTACTCATATAGTTAGACACGAGTGAAATTTATATACATATAATTAGTTTAAATACACTATTATTATTCCTAATTTATATATTTGATATATTTCTAACACGTTATACACACACTATTATTTACGTATTTATTTATATTTGTAGTCGAATAACTATTCACGTCATACTCCATTTACAACACGATAATATATTTATACTCAGTTCATCCCATATATATATATATATAGATATATATATATATATATATATATATATATATATAGATATATATATATATATATATATATATATATATATATTATATATATATATATATATATATATATATATATATATATATTATAGTATGAATACCTCAGTTCATCCCATATATATATTATAGTATGAATACGCCCAATTATATAATTTCATATTCACGCCCAATATACATATATACAACCCAACCAACGCACAATAACACAATATACATATATATTCATCCAACGCACAGTTACATATATATATTAACACGCACACGACCAGCTTATGTATATATTACCCAACACACACATGATCATATATATATATACACACAACACAAACATCACATATAAAGTAAATATATATACACTAACAAACACACACACACTATATATATATAAGCTTAACACACACATTGTACCATATAAACTAAATACACACATATTATACATAAAGACTAAACACACAATCACTATATATAAACTAAACACACAAAAGTGTTCCTACGTACAAACACAAAATCCATTCGCACACACACAAGTTGATACATACACACTGCACACATGACATCTATATACAACCATACATACACACACTCTCATGTCACGACACACACACAACACACAACGCGCGCATAAATACACGGCTGGACCACCGTGGAACCACTACCACGGCACTGCAACATACAAACGCTACCGAACGCATCACCGCGGCACCACCGAATCAACCCGAAAAGAAACGATAAGGGAACCTAACGAAAAGAAGATTATGACGATTGTTTACCTGCGAAACGTCGAAACGAAGAGACGATGGCGACCGAGGGCGACGAAAACCGCTCGAACGGTGGCTAACGGCGACAATGGTAGTTTGGGTGGTGGTCGATGGTTACGGAATGGGCTGTAGGGTTTGTAGCCGAGAGAAGGTTTTATATATATATAATCATTTTACACTTAGGACCCCAAACTATTTAAGAATTAATTCCTTTTAATTTAAGACTTATTTATTTTAAACCCTAGACTTTTCATTCCTATTTTTATTTAACCCAAAGTTTAAAACGTAACCTTTAACGAACCAATATAGGGAACATCTATATACAGGCTAAGATGTGACACAAAATAATATCAGCGTGCTCAAGATTTGTGGCGTTGCGAGCTCATTTTGGTAGGCTTTTACGCGAATGATATTATATATATACATATAATAATAATAATAATAATAATAATAATAATAATAATAATAATAATAATAATAATAATAATAATAATAATAATAATAATAATAATAATAATAATAATAATACTCAGTCTATTATTTTATAAATTAAATCTTAACACGACTAGCTAACGATAGCATTTAACGCAATTTCGAACGATTTAATTACACGTAAACATTTAATGCTTAAATGAATGATAACAAACTACGAGTTAATTAACGGACATGATAGTGACGGATGTCACAGTATCCCCCTGTTGAGAGAATTTCGTCCAGAAATTTAGCTGGAGTTAGAAACTGAAGATTTATTCATAAAGAAATGCTAATATTTAAGTTTCTTTTGATCTTCTAACCCTCAAGTAATTGAGAACCTCGCCACGCGTTCTATTGAACTTTGACCTTTAAGATCTTAATGCATTTCAACCGCTTAACTCTTCTATCCATGATTTTTAATGGTTATTCAACAAAATAAAGTTTCTCATCGATTCTGATATCCTCAATTGTTACATATAGGAACCATCGGCTAAACATTTCTTAACGTTCGATACATGAAATGTATCATGCACGCCACTAAGCTCTTGAGGTAACTTTAATCGATACGCCACAGGACCAGTTCTTTCAATGATCTCAAATCACACCCATGCCTAGCCACAATCTTATTTACATATAATCTCGCTAACTTTTCCATTTTATTATCCTCGTGAATCGGTAAAAAAAATGAGCAGATTTTGTCATTCGATCCACGATGACCCAAATCGAATCATGCCCGCTACTTGTTCTAGGCAGCTTAGTGATGAAATCCATCGCTATATTTTCCCATTTCCATTCGGGAATTTCCGGTTGTTACAACAGACCTGACGGTTTCTGATGTTCGGCTTTGACTTTCAAACAAGTCAAGCATTTTCTCACATACTTGCAATGTTCTTTTTCATACCTTGCCACCAATACAACTATTTAAGATCTTGGTACATCTTGTCTGAACCAGGATGCATAGAGTACTTGGACTTGTGCGCCTCGTTCATAACTAGGGTTCGAACATCTCCCCACTTAGGTACCCATATACGATCCACAAAGTACCGTACACCATCCTCCTTGCAATTCATCTGTTTGTCTAACCCTCGGAACTCCTCACTTACGATATTCTCCTCCTTCAATGCTTCGCCTTGTGCTATCAGAATTTGTGTTTTCAGATTCGATTGAATAGTCATTCCTAACTCTCGCGCATGTAAGGGTTTTACGCGTTCCTTCCTACTCAAGGCATCAGCCCACGTTTGCCTTTCCAGGATGATATCGAATCTCACAGTCATAATCACTTAGAAGTTCAACCCATCATCTTTGGCGCATATTCAGGTTCTTCTGGTCAAATATGTGTTAAAGACTTTTGTGATCAGTGTAGATAACACACTTAGTCCCGCACAGATAATGCCTCCATGACTTAAGTGCGAATTCCACCGCACCTAATTCCCGGCCATGTGTCGTATAATTCCCTTTTTTGTGAACCTTCAGCTGCACGAGGCATAAGCAATCATCTTATCCTTCTGCATTAACACACAACCCGATCCTTGATGTGAGGCATCGTTGAATACCACTATATCACTTGACCTATCGGGAAGAGTCAATATTGGCGCGTTACACAACTTAAACCTTTAACGTTTGAAAAGCATTTTCTTACTTTGATTCCCAATCGAATTTCTTATCCTTTTGGGTTAACATTGTCAACAGCTGACGACTTTCAAGAAACTTACAATGAACCATCGGTAGTATCCAGCCAATCCTAAAACTTTTATATGTCCGAAGGCGTCTTAGGTGTATCACACTTCTTGACTACTTTGATCTTCCTATGATCAACATGGATTCTCTTCTCATTGACCACGTGACCTAGAAAATTCACTTCACGCAACCAGAACTCACACCTGGAGAATTGACATAGAGTTTCTCTTGTACCAATAACTTTTTTATCGCCTGTAGATGTTGTTCTTGCTCTTCTTTTGGTCGCGGATAGATGAGGATATTGTCTATACACACGATTTCAAATTATCTAAATACGACTTACATGCTCAGTTCATTAAATCCATGAATATTGCTGGAGCGTTTGCTAGGCCAAACAGTATGGCTAAGACCTCGTAGTGCCTATAACGAGTCCTAAAAGTTTTATTTTTTTCTTTTTGATATATCGCCTTCGGGAACCCTCAATTGATGATAAGCTGATTGGAGATCCATTTCCAAGAAGTACGTTGCTTCCTACATGCAACTGATCAAATAGGTCATAATTTCTAAGGAAAGGGTATCGCTTTTTGATGGTCAACTTGTTCAAATTTCAATAATCTATGCACAACTGGAACAATCCATCCTTCTTTTTAACCAACAAAGTCGATGCTCCCAACAGCAAATGACTAGGTCAAATAAAACTTTTATCCAAGAGCTCTTGTAGTTGACTTGGTATTTCTAGCATTTCCGATTGTGCTAACTGGTAAGGTGTCCCTGCTATGGTAGTTTCTATATGGATTAGATCAATCCGGAACTCTACTTGTCGATAGGGGAGTAAGCAATCCTCGTAACTCGTTAGGAACGACCTCTGGAAAGTCCCGCACAATATGAATATCTTCCAACTTTCTTTCTTCTGCCTTCTTTTCTACAGTATGCTAAAACGCGTAACACTGCTTCTTTTGGTATCGAAGAGTTTTCATGCAAGAAACGAGTCTTAGATTCTTCTTGGGTCGCTCCCCTTGGATGTTGAGCACTTCACCGATAAATAAAACGAATATGTATAACTTTTTCTTGACAAATTATCTCAGCTTCGAGCTTTGATAACCTATTCATACTTATTACTTCATCAACACTTCTCATTCAAATGGTATCAAGTTTATGTTAAATGTCTGATCTTATAGTACAAAGGTGTAACATTTAATTATCTCCTTAGCCTCTATCAATTTACCATCTGTCATGTTTACTGAGTAGCTGACTTCTAAGCAATTAGGGTTCTTAACCTTAGCCTTTTGTCTACATTTACACTACTTTCTTGTTTGACTCTCCGGCTTCTTTCCACTGCTCAAAAGATTTCTCTAATGGCACCGCGTATCCTCTTTTCAATCAGGGTACCTGCCTTCAAGAATATGACGGTTACATTTCCATGAATTTGTATATCTAATCCTTAGATGTACATCTCAATCCTTTTTGATCTAGATGTCACAATGCGTGGCATTAGCTTTGCCAACTCTTGTAATTTATTAGTATAAGTAGCATGACCCATCCCTACTATTACATGATTCCAGAATTCAAACTCTAACCTTTGCATCTCATTTATTAGGCAGCAAACCTTAGTCACCAAAGTTTAAACTTATCTCAAGTCATGGCTATCGCAATCTCACTACCTTAGACTTGAGCTTGGGCATTCTACCATATCGGTGCTTTACCCACTAGTGAGTAAACAATATACTTCATCTTCTGGTTTTCAGCGTAATTGTTGATACCCATTATAGTTCTCATTTCTCTCAATCCATCAGGTCAGACGTACAGTTTCCCTCTTCCTGACATACTCTTTTGACTATCATGTCAAGAATCCCTTGTATGTACAACCATTCCTATTATCTTATCATTTCTACCATTTCATACTTCAATTAATCATGATCATCACATAGCCAAGTTCAGACACATTCTTAGTATACCGGTAATGCTTATATATAGGGTTCCCCGTAGCGTTCCCACCACATCCACGATATGCCGAGAACAATGCCTAAACTGGTCATGTGACATCTGATTTCTCCATCAAGGCATAATGCTAGAATGCTCAAAATACCAATGCTTCATAATACATGTGAAGGGAGTGTCATTACTCTGTTGTAACTCTTCAAAGACCATGTACATTCCAAACAAACAGTCAATTGCATAATTTCTGAAATGCTAAAAGAAGCAACGTCTCACTGGGAATAGGACCAGTGTCATAATATGAATCCCCATGTAGACTCCAGTTAGATTAGAGCTCACATAAAAGTAAAGGTTATAAATGTTTCCTTATTATTAGCAAAGTCTTATAAGGATTGGGACTCCAGTGTCCCAAGTAATAGAATGGAAGATTTGTACTAACTAGGACCGTTACCTCAAGGCAAGATTTGCCAGGCTTCACATGCACTGCAAATTACAATTACGTGTGCACCCGTAATGGTGATTTGCTTTGCATGGTCACTCCCAGCGCCTCCTATTCGAGTTAACATACCTTATAAAGTACAGAGTATTACCATGATTGAAGGAATCAAGGATATGATCACTAACCAAGGGTTAATTAACCAAAATTGTACAAAGTAATCGATTGAGAAAGAATTCACTTGATCAAGGAACAATCGAAGGAGTCCATTTACTATAATTCGAAATCTGATAAAGCAGTCATCTGAGCTGAGTACGTCGAGTCTCTTGCCTATTGGTGTCGTATTAGCCAGCGTGTTCGTCTTCCAAGATCACCCCAACAAATTTGAATAAGGGCACCTATTGTAAATGTGACATCAAGAGACGTATGGAATAAAGGTGGGCTAACGACCTAATTCCTTAGAAGAATCCTTACAGTAGCACTTATTAATCCAATCTGAATATAAGTTAAATACATAGCTAGAGGATACGCTTAGCTAAGGCTTTCTCAAGGTTCAAATAGATGATACAATGCTCACATCTTTCTCAAATAAGTATATCACAGATAGCTTGTAAGGAAGGCTATGTAAGCATAGCCAATGATGTATTTAGAATTTTACATGTATATTATTGTACACATAATCCTATTATGCATACTACATGTGGGTAGGTCGAATAATCCACCTAATTCTCTACAACCAATGGCTCTGATACAAATCTGTCACACCCCCGCTTATAGCGGAAACACGAGGATGTAACGGACGGGATCGTCATAACACATTGTTAGTTAATAGAGATGCATTAAATGATGAATAGTCGACGTGTCATGACGTCACCGGACACAAATGGAGACTTGTGTCGTAGTTAGTCAATTCCACGACAAACATAGCCAAAAAGTCAAAAGAAATGTAAATCCCACAACCCGGGAGCAAGTAGAAAAAAATATGTATAATAAAAGAAACCCCATCTAATTGTCAGAAATATCCAATAAGTTTTAATAATGCAATCCTAGGGTCGTCGCTAAGGCAGCATCCCTAGCTATCCTCAATGATTATTACCTGAAAAGATATGCTCAAAAAGGTCAACATATTGTTGGTGAGTTCGCAGGTTTATATAATAAACAAAACTTGATGCTGTGTAATAGTGTGGTAGGACATGAGTGCATACAGTCATAAGCAAGTAATATCACATGAGCATCACAACTAAACCTACGACGTACGCAAAGAATTTGTCGGAACATATTCACCCTAGGGCCCGTTCCTGGCCACTATCAGTCCCAACTAGTATACAAACAAACAAGGGTGGGGGTGTCAGCCCAATAGTACTATCAATACCTGTCCGTCGGCTCCAACACTGGAGTTAAATAGTTGTGAATACAGAACCACAAAGACAACTCATGCATGTACTAGATAAATACTTACAAAACAGTAACACAACAGTCCCAAAAGAATTGAATAAGTCACAACATAAAAAGGGTTGAGCATACTTTTCCCTCTTGATGTTTGTAAATAATAGTAATAAAACGGGGCCGCGAAACTCACTTTGATTGGATATGATTAATAACAAAACAAAATGATAGACTTTAAATAATGTGTGCGAACCAACTCTCAAGCACCTATGACAGAAGATTATTGAACTTATAAACACATTCAATAAACATTATGATATTTTCGTTTCCATCTCGGGTCGGTTCGGGTGTATCGCACGTCTTGCTCATAAGATATATATTTATTTATATTTATATACATATAAATAATAATTTGATTACTCATATAGTTAGACACGAGTGAAATTTATATACATATAATTAGTTTAAATACACTATTATTATTCTTAATTTATATATTTGATATATTTCTAACATGTTATACACACACTATTATTTACGTATTTATTTATATTTGTAGTCGAATAATCATTCACGTCATACTCCATTTACAACACGATAATATATTTATACTTAGTTCATACCATATATATATTATAGTATGAATACGCCCAGTTATATAATTTCATATTCACGCCCAATACACATATATACAACCCAACCAACGCACAACAACACAATATACATATATATTCATCCAACGCACGGTTACATATATATATATATATTAACACGTACACGACCAGCTTATGTATATATTACCCAACACACACATGATCATATATATACACACACAACACAAACATCACAGATGTAGCAAATATATATACACTAACAAACACACACACTATATATATACATACATATATATATATATATAGAGATATATATATATATATATATATATATAGATATATATATATAGATATATATATATATATATATATATATATATATATATTATATATATATATATATATATATATAGATATATATCTATATATATATCTATATATATATATATATATAAGCTTAACACACACATTGTACCATAAAACTAAATACACACATATTATAAATACATATTAATCCCTTTGGTCGGTGTGTTGATACATGTATGTCCCTAGATCAGGATATGAAATGTAATAGATCTTGTTTATCTGATTCTGATGTAATTTGAAATGATTAATGAAATGATATTGATTGTTCGTGATTTGTAATGTCTAATATTTCATTAATGAGTCGATATTGAATTGGTAATTAGGTTTGTGATTATTTGAATGGTTACACATAATGTAATATTAATTAATACATTCAAACTTAACACAATGAAGTTCTCATGCGAATGGCCCATGCGAATGGACCACACGCATGAATAACTTCATACGATTGACTCAGTCGCACGACTGAACCAGGAGACTGGATCAGTCGTATGATTGACACATAAGATTGGCTCAGTCGCACGACTGAACACTCAGTCGTGCGGATGAATCAACCGCATGGTTCAATCGCACGACTGAACCATACTTATGGTCCAGTCGCCCGAATGAACAATACTAACCTATAAATACAACCCAATTCGTGGAAAAACTTAAGCATTCATTCTATTTCGACTCCAGACGTACCCTAGTCGTCCAGAAGCCTCCCAATTCGTTCTCCAAGTTCACAGAACATATTAGATTGATTCCCAATCGATTTCTAACGTTAGTTTCAATTCTTGATTGATTCTTCGTGTGTTCTCACTGATTGGATCGCCAATCAAATAGGATTCCGCACTATTTGATCTGGTTTACACGCTAATCACTCGGTATTTCGTTCAAATACGAGGTCCTAACAAGTGGTATCAGAGCTTTGGCTCTTGATTATGTGTGATTCAATCAAGATTGATAAAAAGTTTGTGTTTTTGCACTAAAAACGCAATCTTTTGTGTCAAAAGTGATCTTGGACGTTCCCTGCTCATCAAAGTTTGGTTTCTACGGACTTAGGCGATTAGACTTTGCGAAATTTCGAATTTTTACGGCTAAAACACGTTTAACCTAGAAATTTTCGCAAAACAGCAGCTTCAGTCGCACGAGTGAGCCATTCGCACGACTGGACTCCATTCGCATTGCCCATACGCACGATTGGACCTAGTCGCATCTCCATTCGTACGATTGAACCATTCGTTCGCAGTGTTCATACGCACCAGCTTCATTCGCACGACTAAACCAATCGCTTAGTTCAGCCGCACGATTGAACCAGTCGCATAGTTCATACGCACGGATAGACCAATCGCATCCTTCAGTCGCACCAGTTGACAGTTTGTTTTAGTAGACTTAAAGTTATTCGACATGGAAGATCAAATGTCAGGCTTTACTGCTGGGAAGGACTCTAGGATCCAGAACCTGCTGTTGCTTGAGAGTGAGGTGGGTAATCACAATAAACCACCAAAGCTCTTAACGTTAGATGAGTTTCCCCACAGGAAACAAGGTTTTGAGATCTACCTCAATGGAATGGATCCGAATCTGTGGGAAGCCATCGAGATTGGGTATAGTACACCGGTGGGAGCTGATGGAGTAAAGCTTACGTTAGGAGGGATGACAGACGCACAGAAGGTTAAGTACAATGCAGAGAAGAGAGTTTATGCATTGATTACACAGTCTATCCCTAAAGACATTTTCCACCAGTATTCAGAAAATAAGCAGTCCAAGAAACTATGGGATGAGCTGGAAAAGAGGTACGACGGGAATGCTTCATTGAAGGCAATCAAGGCTAATGAGTTAAAGAAGGAATTCGATAACTTCTCATCGATGGGAAACGAGAGTTTGGATGATGTCATAGATAGATTCTACCATCTGATGAGTGAACTGCATACACATGGGGTGGCTACTACCATGGAAGAAAAAGTTACTAACTTTGCAGACGGATTGCCTGAAAGGTGGGCTTCATTCGTGTCTAACCTGAGACAGAATGGAATGCTGGCAAAGCTGGATATTAATGACTTCATTCTAAAGTTGCGAGAAGAAGCACTTAGGATGAAGTACAGAGCTCAGAAGTCTTCGTACACTCAAAATCCAGCTTTGTACAATGCCACGCCTCAAGCTAAGACATCTGGAGCACCTCTCCAGACTGCATTTGTGTCTAGTTCATCGGGTCCTTCATATGCTTCTCCTTCAGGATCAGACACGTCGGGGTCTTCTAGTACCCACTACATTGGATCTGAAGCAAACACTACTAGACTGAAGACCGAGAACCTCGGTAATGTGACTGTGGAAGTAGCTCGAGAGCATATGGATCTTTTGGCTGCAGTGGTTCATTCTTATGATGGACTTGTTGCCGGGAAGATTGGAAACTGCCATCTGGCAGACGAGGACTACGAGCAGGTGGACGAAATGGAGCTTGAAAGAATGGTCATAATGTGGGCCTTAGCTAGTGCTGTCCGGAGGGCGAAGAAGTTTGTTAAAAAGACCGGACAGAACTTGGTAGCTACTAAGGATACCACATTTGGCTTTGACAAGAGCAAAGTGACCTGCTTCAACTGTGGAGAGAAGGGGCACTTCAAGAGAGAATGTGTCAAGCCAAAGAAGACGGGTAACGGGAACCCATTCTCATCCTTCACTGCTCATGATGATGAAGGACAGGATTGGAGCTTTAGGTTGTCTCTCCAGGGGAATCAAACATTGCGAGTGTAGAAGACATTGACGATGATTCCGCGAGTGAAGGAGATCTAGCAGTTGAGATAGCGATGTCAAATATTGAAGAGACAACTGCAACTAAGGTCAGCTACAAGCCTAAAGAGGAGACTACCACGTCAAAGACAGAAAAGACAGAATCACCAGAACCAGAGACATCTGATGCTGCGTTGATGGCTAACTCTTCTGAACCAACTCAGGTAAGTACCACTGACCAAATGTTTAATAATCATGCTTGTTCTGACTGTGATACTTTTAGAAATAGCATAGATGAGAAATTTGCTAGGTTATTAGATCATAATGATAACTTAGTAAAAGATTTGCAACTGTGCACTGAGGCTAATAGAGTATTAAAACAAAATGAGCATAGTTACAAAGAAAAGATAGACCTTTTGACTAAACAGCTTAGGGAAACCGAAGTAGTTGCATTTAACCAAGCTAATGACATTAGGTACTATCTAAACTCCCTAGAAGACACTAAGAAGCAAAAGGCAGTTCTAGAAGTTGAAGTTAACTCATTAAAACAGAAACTGCACAGTTGGACAAGTTCATCACACATAGTCCAACACTTAGTGAGAGAAAGAAACAACGGGGAGGGATTGGGTTACAAAGTGGTTCCACCACCACCTGAGACCTTGATGAACACTAAGACTAGACCAATAAATAATAACCCCATCAAGGATCATGTGGTGTCTACTCCTCTTGTTAGTGATCCAGATTCCTCATGTTCATCTATTGAATCTGGAAACAAACAAAAGGAGGCCACTTCAACGGCAAAGGGTAAAATGCCTTGTGTTAATCTGGAAAAGGAATTCGAAAGGTTAACTTTAAGTCAGGGTCAAACAGAGTCAAATCAGAACCTAAAAAGACTTCTAATGTTAATCTTTCACATGTTTCAAGTCAAAAACCAGTTAACCAAAAGGACAAAGATGATAAACATGTTAAAACAGTTAACTTTGTTAAACTAGAGAAAACATCAAAAGAACCAGAGTCAAAATCTAAATTGAGTGATGTTACTAGAGTGTCACACACATCTCCACAAAGAAAGTTTAATCATAAAGTTGATAGCAGGTCGTGCTACAACTGTGGAGAATGTGAACACATTGCTTCCTATTGTCCTTACTATCAGACACCTAGGAAGAAGATTGAACTTCAAGACTCAAAACCTAGGTCTTCTAAGAGGAGTTCTTTAACTCCACCTAGAAGAACTAGTGAACCTAAAGTTCAACCCGTTAGCCAGTCGACTGTTTATCACAAACAGGCGTTGCACAAATCTGGCTTATGGAAAGAGAAGTCATCCTGCGTGTCTGATAATGATGACAAGAAAGAACCTGAGCTACCCTCACCCTCTAAGGGTCAATGGGTTGAATTCATGATGTGTGATGCCTCTGGGAAACCCAAGCCAGTAAAGGCTTGGGTTCCTAACCTAACCTAAACCTTTACATTGTATGTGCAGGGTGTTCGCTACAGTGCTGAGACTAACACGTGGATTGTAGACAGCGGAGCATCCAGGCACATGACAGGAAACAGGGCTCTTTTATCAAACGTCAAGCAAATAAAAGGAGGGCATGTTTCGTTTGCTGGAAACAAGGGAGGCTATATCACAGCTCAGGGAGAAGTGGGGAATCAGAAAGTTAAGTTTGATAAGGTGAACTACGTTCAACAACTTCAAAATAACTTACTTTCTGTTTCCCAAATCTGTGATAAGGGGTTTAAAGTCATCTTCGACAACAAGAAGTGTTACGTGCTAAAGAAAGACTACGTGATCCCAGAGGACCAAGTTCTGATGACTGCTTCAAGATATAAAGACCTTTATGTTTTGGATCTGTCAACAGCTGCTACAACGGATCATGAGGTTCAGTGCTTTCTATCTAAAGCTACTGAGAAGGATTCCATCTCCTGGCATAGGAGAATGGGACACATTAGTCAAAGGAAGATGAATCACTTGATTCAGAAGGATCTTGTGAGAGGAGTTAATGTCAAGAATTTCCAGCTTCCTGACTTTTGTGTAGCTTGCAAGAAAGGCAAACAGACGAAGAAGTCTCATAAGGAAAAGAAAGTTCATTCAATAGAACTTCCTCTTGAACTTCTTCACATGGATCTGTTTGGTCCAGTCAGTACAAAGAGCATTGCAGGCGACTTGTACTGTTTTGTGGTTACTGATGACTACTCAAGGTTCTCTTGGGTAATGTTTCTGAAGTCCAAATCAGAAACATTTGAGTCATTCAAGGAGTTAGTAACCACACTGGAATCTCTCTACAAGCTGAAGGTTAGACAAGTACGCTCAGACAACGGGACGGAATTCAAGAACCAGTGGATGGAGGCTTACTGCAAGGAAAAGGGAATTGTGCATCAATTCACTTCTGCCTACACGCCTCAGATGAATGGCGTTGCTGAGAGAAAGAACAGAAGCTTGATAGAGACAGCACGGACTATGCTGGCAGACTCGAAACTGCCTATCCAATTCTGGAATGAGGCAGTGGCGAATGCATGTTATACACTGAATCGAGTTCTGATGTCAAGCGCCACGGAAAGACATGTTACGAGCTACTACAAAGACGCAAACCGAATTTGGAGTATCTCGAACCATTTGGCGCGCCGTGCACACTTCTGAAGAAGACACAAGAAGGTAAATTCAGCGAGAAGGCGGATGAAGGAATCTTTCTAGGATACAACATACCGAACAAGCGAGTTTACAACAACTCAACGGGTCTAGTAGAAGTGTGGTGTAATGTTGACGTTCAGAGATATACCACACCACCTACTGGCAAAGGACCCGCCTACTTTTTCGACTATGATGGATTCTTCAAGTCCTTCAACATCCCTCTCTCTCCCTCGGATGACGAGTTAGCTACTAGAATGATGTATGATATCTTGAATACACCATCTAGCTCACAGGGAGAATCATCTACTCAGTCAGGGGGAGTAGTCGACGACAGTGACTCCTCCTCTGAAGATGAAGCTGAAGAAGATGACCAGAACAGTCAGGAGGAACAGGTTCCAGTTCCTGAAAGTCCACAAGCATCTACCAGTGTGTTCGACTTCGGAACCTCAAACTCCAACTACCTCAGATGCAGAACCAAATGTTCATAATCTTGGCTCTGAGGTAGCTGTTCCTACTACTCCAGGATCACGACTAAACGTCTATCATCCCCTAGACAATGTCATTGGGGATGTCAGATCAGGAGTACAAACCCGAAATCAGCTATACTCAGCTGATTACGCCTCGGTTATGGAGAAGGGTTATTCATGATGGTGCTTATCGGTGTTTTGTCTCGCAGTTTGAGCCAAAATACGTCAGTGATGCACTAAATGATGAGGCGTGGGTGAGTGCCATGCAAGAAGAACTTCTTCAGTTCAAGAAGTTAGGTGTGTGGACTCTGGTTGATAGACCTAAAGGTGCTAAGTCATTGGCACCAAATGGGTCTTGAAATGCAAGAAGGATGACCAAGGGGTCATTATCAGGAACAAAGCTCGATTGGTGGTTCAGGGATTCGCCAAGTCGAGGGAATTGACTACAATGAAGTGTTTGCACCCGTGGCAAGGATGGAAGCCATTCGTATCTTCCTTGCCTATGCATCGTACATGAAGATTAAAGTCTACCAATTAGATGTGAAGAGTGCATTCCTTCATGGGGAAATCAGAGAAACAGTCTATGTCAGTCAACCCGAGGGATTTGAAGATCCTTATCATCGGGATAGAGTTTACAAACTCGACAAGGCTTTATACGGGCTTCATCAAGCTCCAAGAGCCTGGTATGAAAAACTCTCGACTCATCTTGTGAAACACGGCTTTCGCAGGGGAGTCATTGACTGCACGCTGTTCATCAAAGAAAAAGATGGCGACCTACTGCTCGTACAGATCTATGTCGATGACATAATCTTCGGTTCAAAGAACGAAGAGTTATGCAAAGAGTTTGAAGCAGTTATGAAGAAAGAGTTTGAGATGAGTGCTATGGGGGAGATGAAGTTCTTTCTCGGGTTACAGGTGGATCAGACACCAAATGGGATCTTTCTACATCAGACCAAGTATGTAGGAGACATTCTCAGTCGTTTTGACATGGAGAATGCTTCTGCTGCTGGGACTCCACTTGCTACGAATCATGATATAGCACCTGATGAAAATGGAGATCTAGTGGACGCCACAATGTACCGAGGAATGATTGGATCCCTCATGTATCTCACTGCCTCAAGACCTGATATCATGTATGCTACATGTTTATGTTCTAGATATCAGGCTAAGCCTAAGGTCAACCATCTGATCGGGGTCAAGAGGATTTTTCGTTATCTGAAGGGTACACCCACACTTGGGTTGTGGTATCCTCATGATGATGACTTTGAGCTCACAGCGTATAGTGACTCGGATTACGGGGGCTGCAAGATGAACTACAAGTCTACATCAGCAGGGTGTCAATTCTTTGGGAGAAGATTAGTTACCTGGCAGTGTAAGAAGCAGACATCGGTTGCATTGTCAACCTGTGAAGCCGAATATGTTGCTGCTGCAAGTTGCTGTTCACAAATCATCTGGATTCAACAGCAAATGCGGGATTACGGTTTAAAGTTCTCTTCTACTCCTATTTTTGTTGATAACTCTGCTGCAATTGCAGTAACTAAAAATCCGGTCCAACATCCAAAGACCAAACATATCGGTATTAAATACCATTTCATAAGAGACTGTTTTGAAAAGAACTTAATTGATGTGGTAAAAATTAATACTGATTTTCAACGCGCTGACCTCTATACTAAAGCCTTTGATAAACCACGTTTTCAATATTTGCTAGAGGTCAACGGCGTTAAAAAGAAAAGTGATGTTATTCCTGATGATGATCATGTGTAGTCCGATGTTGGTTTAGTTAATTTTCTTTTTATTTTATTTTATTTGTTTATTTTAGTCTGTTTAAATTAAACTCATGTTATTTTGCTGTTTATTAAAATCCTAAAATAATTAAACCAGTTATGATTTTAGTATTTTAGGGGGAGAATAAGTCAGCAAGTAACATTAAAAAAAATGAGGGAGAAGAGTGGATAGCTGATATAAGGTAGATCGTATCTGTGATACCGATTCAAACCCTTTGGAAAATGATAGTACACAGGAACAAATCAAGAGGGACTTTAAAAATTTAATTTAGAAAAGATGCAAAAATTCAAAGTATAAGTCTGTGTAGTCTAAGCAATATAAAAGGGAAGATGATAGAAAAACTGGTAACTACTAAGGTAACACAAAGAAAGTAGACCTAGAGGTTGCTAGACCACAAATGATATGTCGGTAGATTCAACACAATAGATGATTAGACCTGACTGGTGATTTCAAGATCAAACTAAGTTGTTCAACTAACTGTGGACTTCCATCTTATCACTGGTTAACACAATCAACAATATTCCAATAAGGGGTAATGAGCATGTAAACGCCACAAATGTGTGCAGATGACCATAAATAGAGCAAAGCAATAAAAAATTGAAAGACAAATGCTATAAAGCTAATGACTTATGTTGTTGGTGCATTGTGTGCAAAATAAAATTAAGCTGCTCTAACAAGAAGATAGGTTGTGTGCCTCTCTGCTGTGCGATGACACTGACCTGAGGATAAGCATAACCTAGATATTCTAGAATTCATTGTTGTTTGCCGCCTCTCTGCTGTGCGATGGCACTGACCTGAGGACTAGCTTCTCTTTGAAAGCTCAAAGAATAGTCTCTTCTTGTAAAAATACCCGTAGACCGCTCAAAAGCTCCTGAGGAATGTTGATTACCATATAAGTGTGGGATCCACAAATGTTAGTTGAGATAATTAAACCTAAAACAATCACAAGTTGTGTCAAAAATCTGTGTATGGATTTAAGAGGATAAACATATTGACAATCATTGTGGCTGCAATTCTTGAAAGTTCAAATCAATGTGGTAATCTAATAGTTCCAGTATGATTTCCTAAACTTGCTAACGACTCTGGATGAAAACCAAGAATTGAGCATCAAAAGGTTTTGATAACAAGTCCCAAATGATTTGACTTGCCTGTATGATTCCAAAATTGAATTGGTCCAGGTGTGGTCAATCCAAGTTGAAGCTGTCTATTCCGGAACAAAATCCCGTAGATTTCTATCTTAGGATTTATCTCTCACAAAAAGCCAAAAACAAGTTTAATTTTTGTATTTTATTTTAACTTTCTAGTTAGTTAGTCTTTCAGTTTGTTTTGTTTGTCGGACTACATCATGAAAATTAGTAAGGGATCAACTCACTAAAAAGGTCATGTCTGAGATGACCACATGTGTTTTCAAAGTTTAAAAGGGTCACGTATGAGGTGACAAAGTGTTTAAATGAGTCACGTCTGAGGTGACTAAATTGTTTCAAAGGATCACGTATGAGGTGATCAAAAGGTTTTCAAGTTAAAATGATCATGTCTGAGATGATCAAAAGCTCATAATGTTAATTTCAAAAGTTAAAAGGGTTTTAAAAATAAAGTGTTCAAAATGGCAGAAAATTCACTAAGTGTGACCCATTCGCACGATTGGACCATGAGTATGGACCAACCATGCGAATGGCTCCCATTCGCACGACTGGACATGAGATTGAGCCATTCACCCGAATGGCTTATCAGAATGATCCATTCGACCGAATGGAAGGGGGCGAATGAATCAGTCGACCGACTGAGACTCAGTCGGTTAACTGAAGGTGCAAATGAAAGGGCACGATTGAGACAGTCGACCGACTGAACCTCAGTCGGCCAACTACATGCGACTGACTGGGCCAATCGCACGATTGAGCCTCAGTCGTCCGAATGAACTGAGCGAATGAGGCCAGTCGGCCGATTGAGCTCAGATACAGTATTTAAAGGGGCACAGTCGATCGCATTTCACTCATCACACCCAATCGCTCCCAAATCGCACTTCTTCCCGTTACTTTGCCAAAATTTCATTAGACCTTGTTTTCACATTGCTGTTGATCTTCTGACGTTCGTTGACCTATATACAGGTAGATGGCATTGATATCGCACCGAAAACAGAAGGAATGGAACCCTAATTTGGTGATGTTCGAATGAACGCAAGAAACGGACTGAAAAGTGACCTAATAACCTACCTAAACTATGCAAAATGTTAAAATTAAGTTTAATAGGTTATTAGTAATGAGATGGCGAGTCTATTGAACCGGTAACCCATGTTAATTCACTTGTTATGATAAAGATTTGAACAGCAGGCGACTGAACTGTGGGACAGGCGACTGGTCGTCCGGATGAACTCCAATCGCACGATTGAAACTTGCGATTGGGTCAATCGGCCGAATGAACCATGCGAATTAGCTCAGTCGGCCGAACGAACCAATCGCAGTCTCAGTCAGCAGATTGAACTCCATCGCATGTCTCATTCACCCGAATGAGCTCAGTCGCATGAAAGGACAACCGATTGACTTCAGTCGCATGATTCATTCGCACGAATGAATCAGAATGAATTTAAACACTACACTTAGAACTGAATTTTGATGTATTATGTACTAATGGTTCTGTGTCTTGTGTTTCAGGCAAATGGCGGATAGATGGTCCATTAATCCAAAGCACAACATATGTGCTCACTTGGATCATACTACTCGGAACGGGGCCGAGTTCATAGAGATTATAGCTTTCCTTAGACGTTCCACGGATACATAAGGCTATATCTACACCGTGCACGCCCTACAGATCATTACACCAGGCATTCTGGGAGAATGCCTCCGTGGATCATTCTCGTGAAGCCCTACAGTATTCGGAGCTCCATTCTAGGTCATGATATCGAGGTTACTGCTGCAGACATCCAGAGAGTTCTTGAGTTTGGGGACGATGCCGATCACCCCACCAGATTACATCCACTGACTGTCCGAGGATGCTTCCTCAGGATCAAGTACGCTGGGGACATAAACTCAGGTGTGCTCAACAAGAGCAACCTGTGCCCCCAGTACAAGTACTTGGCGCATGTGATCCTTAAGTGCATTGCTTCGCGGAGGGGTGGGTTCGATGACCTATCAGACCAGATTCAGAATGCCTACGTGGCACTGGTGCTGAACCACCCTTTCAGCTTTTCTAGTATGATCTTTTCTTACCTGGTGGAGAACTTGGAGGCTAAGGGGAAGGAGGGGTTTTGTATGTACCCTAGGTTTCTACAGCTGATCTTCAACGAGAAGCTGCCACATCTTCCCAAGGAGAGTCATGATGCAGTTGCTTTGGAGATCATGGATGACACGACTTTAGGTCGGATGAGAGTGTATAGGGGCAAGCAGGTGAAGCCCCAGGTGAAGAGGTTGATTGGCCATTTGGCCAACGAGAGATATGTGGCACCGGGGAGACGCAAATGGCGTCATGAGGATAGTGATTCTGATGATGAGAGGCTACTGCTCCCAGAGCATGATTCAGATGATGACGATAGTGGAGACGCTGGGGATGATATGCCTACTCCACTGAGAGGCACAGCTTGTGATGTTATACCTCCAGTGTCTTCCCCAGCTGGAGACGTAGCCGAGTCAGCTGGATTCCATCAGGACTTTGTTCCTGGTGCGGAGGAGGAGGAGGAGTCGGATGAGGAGCCCCTAACGCGAACTGTGGGAAGCAAAGTTGTTCCCACAGAATATGGGCTAAGGGCGGTTGGTGAACGCCCGAGAGACTCAAGAGAGACAGTTACTGATCCGAGTTATGCACCGGAGTCAGCTAGCAGGGTTGTAGGGGGAGCATCCACCTCAACGGGGACGAGGAGGAAAAGGATGGCTCAGCCCCATGGTCAGAAGAAGAAGAAGCGACGCTTGACCTTCGTTACCACCACAGCCACTACCGCTACCACCACCACTACCACTTCCACAGCCACACCATCCACCACCACAACCACCACAGCCACCACAGCTACCACAGCCACCACCACACCTCCCACCATAGTATAGATTCCATCTACCACCATATCTTTCACTTCCACATCACCTCCACCATTTCACAGACCCATCTTCACTACAGCCACCACCACCACCACTACCCACCAAGCTGGACCCTCAGCCCATCTCTCTCATACTTATGGATCACCTCTACCTCCAATTGGGGTAGAGGAATAGCTGTCTGCGCTCAACCGGATGGTGATGCGCCTATTAGCAGCAGATAAGGAGAAGGCGGCTCAGATTCGCCAGCTTGCTGACCTGACTGCTGCACAATCTCACCAGATTGCAGAGCAGGCTCGAGTTATTAAGGAGCAGGCCCAACAGATGGCTGCTCAGAGCCATGAGATAGCCCAACTCCAGGAGCAAAGTGTCACATCCACTAAGAAGATAGAGCAGTTGGAGGAGGCGAAGAAGACGATTCTGTTAAAGCTAAAGGGATCTAAGGAGGAGCCCCTGAAGATAAAAGAGGGAGACGGGGATGATGAAGATGATGAAGATGAAGATGATGATGAGGATGATGAGGATGAGACGGAGGAGGATGAGGAAACTGAAGGAGAAAGGACAGAGGAGAAGGATGATGATGATGATGCAGAAGGAGGGGATGCTGCTGCATCGGCCTCTGCTTCAGGTCAAGAGAGGAGGTCCAAGAACAGACAAGACCAACCAGCTTCTTCCTCTGCTCCTCCAAGTGATGAGCCGATGATACAGGACAAAAGTAAAGATTAGATGTTTATGTATTTATTTACTTTTGTATTTGAATCATGTATTGAAAACTATGTAGTTAATGTTTATATTAAGTTAATGCATTTCTGTTTGATCAATTACTAATGGTTGATATGTTGAATGTGAAAATCAAACAGATCCAAGTTACCAAAGGGATGAGTTTGATGTTGCTCCCCTTCAGCAGGTCAAGACTCAGCTAAAAATGATTCTTGATCTGCAAGGGATCGTAAGGAGGTCAGTGAGTTATACCCCTGAAGAAGGGGAAATAATTCACGACCTATCAAATGAGCAACTCGCAGAGATCTTCAAGCTAAATCCAGATGAGATAGTGAAAGATGCTCCGACATGCGACTCGACCAGTGACGAAGAGCTCAACGATGTTGATGAAGTCGAGATTGAAGAT
The DNA here is from genome assembly GCA_025215565.1 of Flaveria ramosissima. Classification (NCBI taxonomy): domain Eukaryota; kingdom Viridiplantae; phylum Streptophyta; class Magnoliopsida; order Asterales; family Asteraceae; genus Flaveria; species Flaveria ramosissima. Next base: position 70,258,299 of record CM046045.1, on the reverse strand, counting down.
GTCACTGCCGAGCACTACCCTCAGTATGCTGACAATGAGGGAAATATGGTCCCCAATCTGGGTGAATCCCTCGTCAGCGATACTTTTAAGGTATTAGACAAGATGGAGCAAGAATCAGAGAAAGCAGAAGGAACGGCCCAAGCATCAAATAATGATGTCGACATCCGAAAGGCTGAGTGGGCTGCATGTTTTGAAGAAGTTAGAGCCCAACGCGCAGCACCGAAACAGGATGCCTACACCAAACTCTACCGAGTCAAGAAACATCATAAGGTGTCTGGCAGGATCATAGCGTGGGCGTATTTTGAGGATCTTAACGTATATGCAGTTAAGAGAGAAAAGGGCATAGAGTACTTTAGATTCCCACATGATCTGAAGACTCTACCAGGTTTTGAGCTCAACCAGCTGGCCAGACTAAAGCTTTTGTATGCTGACCCGAGGAAGATGTCAGGCTGGTTTTAGGTTGCCCTAAGGAAGGAGTACCACACCAGGTGGGTTAACTTCAGACCCCAACAGCCTACTAGGTATATCAGAAGGTCTGAGGTTGATGCCATTACTGGAAAGCCTAAGATAGTGTTGAAATGGAGTCCTCCGTGCACAATGTCAAGAATCCCACTCAGGGAAATGCCACAGGACTTCACTCCACACTTTAAGTGGTGGTACTACGATTGGAGAACAGCAGAAGCGGTCATAGTCCTAAGCAAAGAGGGCCAAATGGATACGATCAGGGTATTCGACCCGATGTGGCTTACAAACTTGTCAGCAAATGATGTCTACACGCTATACAAGTGGCCACTGTTCTATGATACGCAGGATATTGTACAAGCCCTCCAGTTCCAGAACGTTATACGACTCTGCTTCGCGTTTGAGATTCACGCGGGAGTCACAAAAGAGGAGAAGTACAAGAAATACAAGGAGGTAATGCAGAAAGCAAGACAATAGAGAGATCTAGGTCCAAGGGGGAGTTTGTTGATACATGTATGTCCCTAGATCAGGATATGAAATGTAATAGATATTATTTATCTGATTCTGATGTAATTTGAAATGATTAATGAAATGATATTGATTGTTTGTGATTTGTAATGTCTAATATTTCATTAATGAGTCGATATTGAATTGGTAATTAGGTTTGTGATTGTTTGAATGGTTACACATAATGTTATATTAATTAATACATTCAAACTTAACACAATGAAGTTCTCATGCGAATGGCCCATGCGAATGGACCACACGCATGAATAACTTCATACGATTGACTCAGTCGCACACTGAACCAGGAGACTGGATCAGTCGTATGATTGACACATAAGATTGGCTCAGTCGCACGACTGAACACTCAGTCGTGCGGATGAATCAACCGCATGGTTCAATTGCACGACTGAACCATACTTATGGTCCAGTCGCCCGAATGAACAATACTAACCTATAAATACAACCCAATTCGTGGAAAAACTTAAGCATTCATTCTATTTCGACTCCAGACGTACCCTAGCCGTCCAGAAGCCTCCCAATTCGTTCTCCAAGTTCACAGAACACATTAGATTGATCCCCAATCGATTTCTAACGTTAGTTTCAATTCTTGATTGATTCTTCGTGTGTTCTCACTGATTGGATCGCCAATCAAATAGGATTCCGCACTATTTGATCTGGTTTACACGCTAATCACTCGGTATTTCGTTCAAATACCAGGTCCTAACACGGTGGCTACAGTGCCACCGTACCAAAGGGGATGCACAGGGTACAACAATCAAAACAAGCACAAATCTGCGATGGTTACGTTGGTAGTGGTGTGATGGTTGCGGCATTGGTGGTGTGACGATGGTTGCAGCGGTGGTGGTGCTGCGATGGTTGCGGTGGTGGTTTCCGTGGTGCTACCACGGTTGCGGTGATGGTGTGGCAGCAACGATGGTTGTGGTGGTGGTGCTGTGATGGTCGCGTTGGTGGTGGTGCATGATTGGTGCGGTTCTATTGTTGCTGCTGCGATGAGTGCGGTGCTGGTGGTGTTGCGATACGATGCCTGCGGTGGTGGCGGTGCTAGTGGTTCTGCGATGCATGCCTGCGGTGGTGGTGGCTCTGCGATTGTTACGGTGGTGATGGTGGTGTTGAGGTGGTTGTTATGGTGATGGTGGTGTAAAGTGAGGAGAAAGAGAGTAGATTTTGACTTAAAAGAAAGAGAGTAGAAAGAGAGTTAATTGGATTCAACTATGTTATTAAAATTGATTAATTGTATAGTTGAAATCCATAAATATCTCACCATATATATGATTCTTATATATTTTTATTCTTATTTACATTTTATTACAAAAAAGGTTAAATATTCAACTTTTTTATTATATAATTATTAGAATAAGAAACATTTGTTTTTTAAGTATATAACTTTATTTGGTGGTTGATTATTATATTACTTACGAATAAATTTTCTTTAAACATTTTTGCATGCTTGTGTGGTGTAACTCCGGGATCGATTCGTAACGTGATACAGTTTTTAAATAGAAACCCGCGACAACGTGCAGTTTTCATTTCTAGTTATACATAAAGACTAAACACACAATCACTATATATAAACTAAACACACAAAAGTGCTCCTACGTACAAACACAAAATCCATTCACACACACACAAGTTGATACATACACACATGACATCTATATACAACCATACATGCACACACAACACACACTCTCATGTCACGACACACACACACAACACACAACGCGCGCATAAATACACGGCTGGACCACCGTGGAACCACTACCACGGCACCGCAACATACAAACGCTACCGAACGCATCACCGCGGCACCACCGAATCAACCCGAAAAGAAACGATAAGGGAACGTAACGAAAAGAAGATTATGACGATTGTTTACCTGCGAAACGTCGAAACGGAGAGACGATGGCGACGAAAACTGCTCGGACGGTGGCTAACGGCGACAATGGTAGTTTGGGTGGTGGTCGATGGTTACGGAATGGGCTGTAGGGTTTGTAGCCGAGAGAAGGTTTTATATATATATATAATCATTTTACACTTAGGACCCCAAACTATTTAAGAATTAATTCCTTTTATTTAAGACTTATTATTCTAAACCCTAGACTTTTCATTCCTATTTTTATTTAACCCAAAGTTTAAAACGTAACCTTTAACGAACCAATATAGGGAACATCTATACACGGGCTAAGATGTGACACAAAATAATATCAGCGTGCTCAAGATTTGTGGCGTTGCGAGCTCGTTTTGGTAGGCTTTTACGCGAATGATATTATATATACATATATATATAATAGTAATAATAATAATAATAATAATAATAATAATAATATAATAATAATAATAATAATAATAATAATAATAATAATAATAATAATAATAATAATAATACTCAGTCCATTATTTATAAATTAATCTTACACGACTAGCTAACGATAGCATTTAACGCAATTTCGAACGATTTAATTACACGTAAACATTTAATGCTTAAATGAATGATAACAAACAACGAGTTAATTAACGGACATGATAGGCACGGATGTCACAGAAGCCAACTATAGGCTTCTCTGGGGTAGAAACAACTCTTGTCCCCAAAATGTTAGAGCTCATTGCTCAAGGTGACAACCTAACAACACAAGCTAGTGTTGAACCCACACCTTCTACCTCTCAACCACCTAGACAGCCACAAATCATCCTCACCTACCAAGAAAATCCAAATGAACCCCTGCTCAAGCTATTGAGTTTGTGCAGGCCCCCATATCATCACCCATATAGGAGGAAGTGGACACTAGAGCTCCCACTTCTCCTGAGGAGCAAACCACTCCCATCTTTTCAAGAGTCAGTACAGAGGTTCCTGATGCTCAGCCTGTGAGCTCATTAGCCCACCCGCCTTAAGCCTTCATTCAAGTCTCAACACTCAAGTGAACAACTTCAGGGGAAAGTTACCATCCCCAGCCTCTAGATTTTAACCAACCCATTCCCACCTAGAATTCTATGATGATAAAGACATAGGATTTAGTGAGTACCATGAGTCTTTCTACTCATCCCTTACTCAAAGGGATATGAGTACTCCTGATTATCCTATGCTTAGCCCACATCATTCACCCATCACTGAGGTGGATCGACCTGAACCTGTTCAGGAGGTCCATATGGAAGAGGCTCTCACTTTTACAAGTGATTACATCATTCAGACCTCAACCATGGCAACTCAGCCCATTGATACTTCAACTAAAGTTGTCAGTGAGCAGGAGAAATCTAGCATCCAAGAACCTTATGCTGGTGGTGAGAGTGACGACCTTGATCCAATTCTCTCATCTCCCAATGATTCTTCTGATAAATATAAGGGGAATTTGAGACTAATGGTGCAAAAACTATCACAAACATGCACCTACCTAGTCTCTAAGGTGAGTCACTTGGAATATCATGTGACTACCTTACAAAATAGGGTCAATGATCAGCAAGTTAAGATATATTATCTTAAGAAAAAACTAGCTGGGAGACTTTTCAAGAGAGCTCATCCAGGAACACAAGAACCTATGGATGTGATTGACCTAACTCCTAGCTCACCTATGCAAGAGGGTGATGCTACCAAAAAGGGGGAGAAAGTCATCGCACTCACAGAACCTGGGAGTTCTTCACAGAGTATAGACATTGAGGACTCACCATCCTCACTTGCAATTGTTCATACTCAGCAACTTTCTCAAGTTCACAGTGATGTGGACTCTTTAGACTCTCTCATTCAGAGTCTCTTTGAGGAAGGTATTCCAAGGGCTATGCCATTCCACCCCAAGGAACTTCAAACTATATCATTGGGTGGAGGTATGATGTTGACAGAAGAGCCCTCATTCTTCAAAGAGTTCAAGGGCAGCAAGAAGTCTTCAATTTTCATACCTTGACTACTATGAAGGTCTTGACCTGATCAACATGCCACTTGTCAATCCAAGCCAATCTAGGCAAGCTGGCAGGCTGGTCAAAGGATTCAAGACAAGATTACTAAAAAGTTCAGCCTAAGAAGAAGATAAAAGCAATCAGGTAATGTCATTGGTCAACTGGTATTGAGGCAGACCCTGAGATTAGCTTCACAGGGAAAACAATGACTGAAGGCCCAGTAATAGAGCCTGAGAGCCCTGTCACACCTACAACTACTTCACCAATTCATTCCCTCAGTGACACACCTGCTGGTGAAGGTGTATAACAGTCTCTCTCTAGCCAGAGCTTGGATGCTACACTAGGCAATAAAGGCCAAAGCTCTATCCACCCTGTGTCATAAAGGTTAGTGTGTGGCAAAAGGAAAAGGATAATGACTCCTGAGGAGATTGAGAAGGAGGAGAGAGAGAGGAAGAGGAAGCAAGGGGAGAAAGTTCCTCTGGGCAGTCGGGATGATGAGTTAAGGGCAGTCAGGATTACTTACCTGCAGACTAGGAACTATGACATTGATGAGATTATATCTCTTCCTTTAGAGGAACTAAATGAACTGGCAGACATGGAAATGTCTAGGGAGAGGAAGGAAGCAGAGGATGGAAGGTTGCTCCTCCAAATCAAAGAAGAAAAGAGACAGAAAAGACTGTACAAACATGTTCCTACCTCTCCCCAGTTCAAGAAAGACCTGTGCAAGAGACTGTGATACCACAAGAACCTAAGGTAGACAAAGAAACTGACAGGCAAAACATGATCAACTACCTAAGTGCCACAGGTCTCTAGCAAGTCAAGCCCCTCCTGAAGTAGAAGTTAACGTTGAACAATTTGAGAAAACACAACCTGGACCTCCTGCTGAGTTTCAGCAAGCTTCATCTTTTGATCCACAGCAGGGTCAAACTCCCTCTCCTTCTGAACCTATGAGGGAGGTAGACCCAACTGAGAAAGACAAGACTCAACAACAGGGTGCTGAAGGCTAGTCTTCTCAGTTGAAACTTTCAAAGAGGAGGAAAAGGATGGCCTCTAAACCCAAGTCAAAGAAAAAGAATAAGTTAGAGTCATCTACCTCCAAGCCTCAGGATGAATCAGATCATCCTGAGAGAGTGCATGAAGATGCAGCCCAATCAACTCAAATTCAAGTGGCTCCTCTTGCATCAGAAAGACCCATCTTATCCTGGACCTTCACAACTAATCCAGAAAGATGGCATGTGATCAGAGATCAAGGTGGTGAAGATGTCTATACGTGGCAAGACCTATTCAACCTACCTCTGCATGATCTTTTCGAGGTGAGAAGATACTATCAAAGTCTGAGTTATCCTGACCATCTTATGAAGAAGGGTATGGTCATCATCATGATGAGGACTGTCAACATCTAATGTCTTCAAATGTTTTGGTAGCATCAGCCTAGCGGAAGTTTTTAAGGTTTCATATAAGACTGATGCACCCAAAACATTCATAGTCTTTTCTGCATGCATGCACTGAAGTACAGAGTAGAAATGCTTTGGAAGTTTTACACCATGCGCTAGAAAATGTTCTAAGTGTAAAATCTTTCGAAGCCAAGACCAACATCTTTCGAAGCCAAAAGTGAAGTCTTCCGAAGCTTCAAAGACAAAGTCTTCCAAAGCCAAGAAGTGAAGACAGATTTCTACCAAAGACTTTTGAACACATGCTTTATCTGATGTACTTTATCATAAAGTTGGACCACCTTTCCGCTGCAACTCTGTTTAGTCACCAACTTACATAAGTTGGTGAAAAGGTCCATGCTTTTGATAACTGTACATTGAAGTCTTGAGTCTGTGCTTTCTACTTTATGTACTTTTGTCCTTTTTGTATTATATTAGGATGTGAGTTATGGCATGTCATAGTCACTAGTCAAAAGGCAATCTGCCTTTTGACTCTACATTTGTCTAGTTCAAATGTTTCCAGTTGGCCTTCAAAGTATGGCCGGCTGTAGGATGTAGTATAAAGTATCTCAGGTCCTTGTAACTTTCACTCATGCTTTGTAATACTTGTAAAGAACTTGAGAGTAATATACAGCATTCTTGAAAACGAATACTTGTGTTGTTTGCTTCTTGTTCTGTCTCATATTTACTTTTGTTCTTAGTATCAATCTCATAAGTTACCAGTTCCCTATTTTATATGTTAAGTGTTCTAAAGCTCTCTCCTCATTATGTGTTGTGTTGTAAGTGACTAGCCCTTAACAGGTTCTGCAAGAACCATGTCAAGTTCATGTTTCCTTAATTTTAGGAGGGGATAAATTAGTTAGTCAGTCATGAGCGTAACTGGGAACAACACCGTCCCACCTACCTTCATGATGGCAGAGGTACTAGAAATGGGGTGTTGTGTTCATGTGTGATCACTAGAAATTATAGCCAATGAACAAGTATTTTAAAAAATTTAAAGTTTCTATCTTTTGACTATAAATGCATAAACAATTTATATATTTTTCACATCTTTTCACTATTGTAACATCCGTCCATTTTCAAATTATAAACCCAAACCCGAATCAATTTTGAACTTTCATACGATGAAAAATTCATTATTAAAATTATTTTATTTTGATGAATCAAATGCTTTAAATGTGTAGTTTAACCAATATTGTGAATTGTTCTATTCAAATATTTATTTATTAAATCATCTAAACAACTTATAATAATTTATTAATTTATAAAAAAATTATAAAGTTATAAAGCTTTATTTATTATTTTACAATATATAAATAAATGGAAAAGTCTTATTAAAATGTATTAAGTTTGATAAATATTTTATAAAATAAATGTGTTTATTATTTAAATTAAGCTTAGGGTGAAAAGTGTCATTTATAAAACTTAAATTAGATGCTTTTCAAATTATATGATAAACATTCAAACAACAGGGACCAAAGCTGTAATAATCTTAAAACCCAATTCCCACCCCCGTCGGCCCTCCCTGTTCTCCGGCCAATTTCCGGCGAGCTCCGGCGAGCCAAAACACCCGTTATCCATCGATTTAATCCCAATTAAACCCACTGAAACCATTTTCTAGACATTTTCGAACCTAGGTACTATTTCAATTGATCTTTTTGGGTTGTTATGAGTGTGCTTCAGAAACCGAACCCGTATTAAAAGCATTGAAATCGTTGACTCGAAACTGAACAATTCAAGCCCTTATAAGTGAGGGTAAATCCTCTACTCCAACTCTAACCCTTTAAACTCTCAATTCCATCTACAACACACCTACACACCACCATAGATAACTATCTACATCTCGAACCTGCAAGTTAGTTGATCATCACCATCCAATGGATTTTAATTGAAACCAATAAGGGGCTAGTACTTTCTATCATCTAAGGAAGCTACACACTCAAGGAATTAGATTATGATCAACTCAATCACCTCAAACTGATTTCCATCCATCGCGACTTGCTTCTATCTTGTTTATTATCCATCCGATCGAATCAGCAAATTCAAGACACACACACACTCGGTTTCATGTAATAACTAAAAGCCCTAAATTTATTTCAATTATCAACATCATTTAGGTGGTCAATTTGAGCCAAATCAAATCAGGGGTCATGTATGAATTGGGAGAATTTATTAATTATTGGCTTTATATTTATGACTTGGAAATACACCAAATATTGGGTTGTAGCCCACCGTTTAACTCCATGATCAGCACACAAGAGGTCTCGGGTTTGACCCCGGGCACCTTGCAACTAGTTTTAAAACTATATTTTAATAAATTTAATTACAAAAATATTATCATCATATTATTAATTAATATAAAATTATTTTGTTAACTAAAACATTCTAGAAATTATTAATTAGTTTTGAAGATTTTAAAAGATATAATTTCTATATTCAACTGTCTTTTAAAGAATAAAATATTATAAAATTTATTATCAAAGTTACCTTTAAGTCTTACAAATTGTATAAAAATTATTTCATCAATACAACTTATTCTAGAAATCTCTATTTAATTTCTTTAAATTTTAAACCATATAGATTTCTAATTTCTTTATTTTTTTCAAGGGTCTAATATTATAAAACCATTAAAAACAGTATTTAAAGGTTTATCTTTTTATTACTTTATAAAAGGGTGTAAATCAAATAAATTATTATATAAGTTATTTAAATAATTAATTATTCAATTAATTATTTTGACCAAGTTATTTCATAATTAATTATCAAATTAATTATTTCTTTTTGATACTTTAATACTCAACTATTACTTAATCGACTATTATAAATTAAATACTTAAGTGATATATATTGTTCAATTTCACTAATGATTCATTATCGTTTTCAATCTTAATTATTTAATCTTTATATGTTTATTTTATTTAACGTAATAATCAAAACCTCAAATTGCACTTGAAACCCTAATTAGTCTTTAATCATATCATTATTCTAATCCTAAGACACCAAACCTTAGGTTGAATCGTGAGGAATATTTGGTGTCAAGTCTAGTATTCTATCATTTTCAAATTGATTACAATTACCAAGTGAGTTTACATACCTCGTTTTCATTTTTATTTCACACCTTTTGGGGTGAAGTATGTTAACCGTATAAATGCACACTTGTAAAATATCTTAATACTTGTAATGCACGTGCAATTCATTTTATAAGTTTTGTCCTGGTTATTTGAGATAATGGTGAGCATTATATGATAGTCATCTTGTAAAAGCAATTATTAACTATTGCTAGCCTAGCGACGTCATAGATCAATGGGCTTGACAAGCTATTTGGTGATAAAGCCGAGGTTATTACCGGCTCCTGATGACGTATTGTTGTTCGTCATGGGAACCAAGTACACTTAGCTAATCGTATATCTTATTGTGGCCATCCTTTTGTCATGTTTTGATTGTATCATTATGCTATCTATATATTCTTAATTTATTTCTTAACCTATGACTTGAACTACCTCTTATAAGTTGTTTATTTATGTATGTAAAAATTAATGGGAACTCACCAACATCATATGTTGATAGTATTTTTAACATGTTTCAGAATGCAGATTAGAGAACTTCTTTATGCTCATATAGGACTTGGACCTAGATTAATAAAAGACTTTATTATGTTGTTTGAATCTTTATTGTATTGTAATGAAATATTTGATTTGACTTGTTCAATGAAAATGGCATTTAATAATATTTCAACGTATTTATTTCCATGAGCTATGAACAATCGATTCACATTCGTCCGCCCTAATAATTCCGCCGTCAGTCGGGGTGTGACAACTATCAACCTACATACATCCAAACCCCAAATTTATTCTAGTATTTTTTTCCTTTGGATTCATAATCATCTTTGAGTTCCAGGATTCTTCCAATGGCTCCTTTGACGAACGTAACAATCTTATTTTATCTAAGATGGTTCAAGTTGTGGTTCTTCTGTTTGATGCCCCAAACTTCAAGTGATGCACAAATGCTAGAAGAAATATAGGTAGAAATCATGTTGATACTCATGATCATTATATACACGATTACTTCTCCCCATATACTTTATATCTGAAAATAGGTATTCCTTAAATGATTTCGCATCCAATAGGAGTTACTTTAAGATTAAACATGAAAGAGAATACTCTTATTTTAGATCTGGATAGCCTAGCAGAGGTCATAAATAATTTACTATTACAAAAATGTATTTTAGTCATACATTAGTTAGAAGTAAATAAGAACATATCTTGGGAATTGCATAGCCAAGAGATTCATTTCTTTCTATGATGACATATTGTAGAACATATAACAACAACCCACGCACCAATAGTTGACCACTTGTTTTTATTATTTGTATTGAGTAAAGTATTATAAGCATTGCAATCTTGAAATTTTTGAATGAAAATTACTTTATTTATTTTAGTTATTTTGTTATTAACTATTTTTATTTGCTTTAATTTAATTTTCATTGTATTTTAATTCTTTGTTATTTTTCAATTATAAATTTAAAATATCGAGCGGTGAACGAGTGAACTCATTTGAATAATAAACATTTGCACATGCAATCAATTCATAATTCATAATACGATTTCACCCCACAATATTTCATGTAATTAACTCTTTTCTAAATATAGACATATTTGCCTAGCTTTTGTTAAAAAGTAAACATAACTTTTTGACTTGAAATTTTAAAAATGAAATTGGGATTAAAGTTTAGTAAGATTTGAATGAGTGTGATTTGAAGCTAATATAAAGGAAAGAAGTGGTTAGGAGGTGTGGTCCTTCAGTGACCACTCCACCCCTTCTTTAAAATAAATGGGTGTTTATGATGTCCTTGAATTTCAATTTTTTAGTTTTTGTAAAAACATTTATTATTTTAATTGGAGAAAAATTTATTTCAAAAAGTTATAACATATATTTTCCCAGTGAACTTTTAACATATAAATTGATGCTTTCGTACTTCCCTTTCTTCATTCCTTGAGGTGGTGAAACTCTTCTCATGAAGAAAATCCTAGTCCTCCTATTTAATATAATGAAACTCTTACGTACTACCATTGCTAATAATCATCCAACTAAGGCTATAAATGAACTGAACAAATGCTTTTTTCCTATTTGTTTATTAACAAATTGATATTGTTCATAATTTGTTCACAAACACTTAGTAAAATAGATATATTTCTTGTGTTTGTTCATTAAGCAAATGAACATGTTTATGAAATATACACAAACATTTATAAAACACAAACAAAGACAAAAAATACAAAAGAACACAAACAAATGTTGATGAACCTAAACGAAAGTTTATAAAAAATACAAATGATCACCCTAGGAAATCCCACATCGGTCATGGATAGGAGAAATTCTTGGTTCATAGGTAATGTCTCGCCTCTATTATCACCAATGCGTTTTGATGCATTGACTTTGTATGAGAGGAGAACTTCATTGTAATGCATGCTTAGGTGGTAACAATCTCGGGATAGATGACCTTCTTTGGAAGTTTTCACCCCAAGTAACCAAAAGCAAATCTGTAAGCTCCTCATGGACCAAGCAAACAATATTGGTTGTATGAGGGACCAAATGTTACAAATGGTATCAGAGTTACTCATGTGTCGTTCGGGATGGCGGGGCAAACCTTATCAAGATTGTGAGTCCATAGGGGTGTTTAGACGGAAACCTTATACAAATCCCACATTCATGAATGGGATGGTGGGGCAAACTTCATCGAGGATGATGAGTCTAGGAGGGGGTGGGGGTAATTGTAAAACCCTAGGAAAATCCCACATCAGCCTTAGAGATGAGATATTCTTGGTTCATACGGAATGTCATGCCTCTAATATCACTAATGCGTTTTGGGTGCATTGGTTGTGGATGAGATAACAACTCCATAGTTAAGCGTGTTCAAGTTGCAGCAATTTAGGGATGGGTGACCTCGCTGTGAGTTTTCACTCGGGCAACCAAAAGTAAATCCGTGAGCTACTCGTTAGTAAAACGGATAATATTGGTGATATGAGAGTCCGGTTGATCATTTTAGAATAAAATAAATTCATCAACACTAACATTACGTAGACTACACCAAAGTATATAAATACATAATATAATTATTCGAACGTACTTGTATAATTGTTATAAACATAACTAACCCAAAAGTTAAGAAGTTTCTTAATATTTTAAACCAAACAGAAAATTTAAATAGTTAAATAGTGAATGTTGATGGAGGAGTGTAGTATAACTAAAGTCTCGTACTTTTAAACATTTAAACCAATAACATAAAGATGTAGAATATAAACAACTTTAAATGAACACATTATCACACGTTTGCAAATATAAATGAACAAACGTGCATCTATTCATGTACCTTCATATAACTAAACGAAAACAAATTTTGTTCCTGTCCGTTCATTTATTAAACAAGCAAACATAATTGAGCTTCCCATCGAATGATTCACGAACTGTTTGTTGAACGTTTAGTTTGTTTATAGCCTATTATCAACCGCTCAAGAACCATCAAATGGAGATAGTTGCCAACTTAGTGGCCATCATTACAAAACTTAACAAGTCCACTTCTCATGGTTGTAGTTTTGGCTCACCTTACCACATTTGTCGGCCCCTCCACCAAAATCAACCTCCCCCACCCCACCATATATATGTATATATATGTATGTATATATGTATATATATGTATGTATAAGTATGACTTGGTTGTTATACAAAGCCTAAAAACGTATGGATGAAAAGTCAATAGTAAGTGACACGTGGATATTAGGAGAGAGTGGTAATTTCATTCGCGTCATTATTATACAATATAACTACGTAAGTTATTTTTATTAGGGTTATTAGATTTTTATAATCCCAAGTTTCATTTATTGGCCGGGATTAATCCCAACTTAGTAAATGTTTACAGATACTTTTAACTTTGAGTTTATTTTCCTCTAACGATCATTACTAACTGAGAGTTAACCCCGTTAGTTTTTAATGATGTGGACTATTTTTGTGGCCAAAACACTAAACAAAAAAGTTGAAATCTATCGTCGGGTCCATCAATTTGAAACTTCCGCACCCAAAAACCCTTCTTCACCTTTTAATTTGAACCACCGAACTCGTTGGAGGTAGATTTCAGGTGATGATGGAGGTTAGACAATGGAAAACAGACCTACTTAAGACTAGGCGGTGCTGGAGTTGAAAAATAGCTCAAAGTTGGCCTCATTTCATCAAAAAACTAACGATGGTTAACTCTTAATTAGTAAAGGATCACTGGAGGAAAATAAGTTCAAAGTTAGGAGTGTCTGTATACATTTCTTGAGTTTGGATTAATCCCGGCCAATATATGAAAGTTGGGATTATTAAAATCCAATAACCCTTTTTATTATTACGCAAGTTTGTTTATGATTACACACAAATAATAATTACTCAAGTTTTAGAAATATTTGCTCAAGTTATATTATAATCACACAAGTTATAAAATAATTACCCAAGTTATATTTATTATTATACACACTAAAAGTTACTCAAGTTATAAAAAAATAGTTGTTGGAGTTATATGTAATTACACAACTTATGTTTATAATTATGCAGTTAATAATCACACAAGTAATACAAGTTATAAAAAATAACAATTGTATGTTCGTTCCAAATTTAGCCCTCTAAACTTATTTCATGTGTGATAATTCAATTACTTAGTTTGAACCGTTCATCTGTTAGATCAACGGTGGATTTTACATCTTACACATCTTAGAAACCATCACTTTGTATTTTAAACCTTCCTTATATATATATGAATATACCTACCGGTTGGGTTCATTTGAGAACTAGTAAATATCTTAAGAACTATAAGAACTAATATCAGTAGGTCAATTGTATACTTTTTACATAATGTTGTGTATGTTTAGAAACATCAAAAGCCATAAAAACCCATCAAACTAATGTTTGCATATGTTTTTGAAGATCATTAAAAACTTTAGACCATTTTTCAACAATGCCCTTATCAAGTCTTTATTGATGTTTTGACTATATAATCTTAAGCAGTGTAGAAAAGTAGAGTAGTTAAGGGGTAATAGGTTTTCTTTCAAAAATTATTAACTGAAAAATTGTTAAGTATAAACTAAAACTTGTTAAGAACTTTGCAGAACATAAGAGATAAGGGCAGGAGTGACAATAGTTATTTATAGAGCTTCAAACTAATCCATATTATGTCCTATCCCGTATTTTTAATCGAGAGTTTGATCCGCTATTTGTTTCCATACAATGGTAGGAATCCCCAATACATTGACATTTCACTAAACAAAGGTAGTGATCACCTTGTACAATCATCTCAATAATCCAAGGTAGTGATTACCTTTTACTTCCTACCAATGTAAGTTAGTAATCATCTTATACATCTCACTAATCAAGGTTCTAATAAACAACAATTATGATCACAATAATCTTACATGAGAAGTATGAGTAGAAATATGTAAGTGTTAGCACTCTGTTTTGTTTGTTGATCTCACTTAATGTTAATATGATGTTTAAATCAGAGAGTAATGCAATAAATATGTGTAAGTCCAATTTGATAGTACTATCTAGTTCTTCTTTCTATCAAAGTTTTGACCATTACTATTTGTTTAAATTTGATCATATTACTCTTACAGGCCTGTATTGACAAAATTAATGTTTTGAAAATTAGACCGGACAATCACTCCCATTCACTAAGTTAATTGATCCGATTAGTTTAATATTGGACGGGTTTTTTTATTCCCTTACACAACATTTTTTTTTTTTTCCTATAATTGTCAAAATATGATTATGTATACTTATTCTACGATGATACATACTAATATATTAGACGTGTATGTATAAATTGCATCTAAGATACACATGTTGTTACGATACACGTAAAACTATTTAAGACTAGTAGCTTGTTTACTATCCAAATGCAAATATTAAACACACGATAAGGCATAACAAGACTTTTGTATTTGATCAGTAGTTAACAAATGCATAATTTAAGTTAACTACTTACTAACAAACACAAATACTTGAGTAAATATAATTTCACATGTTGTTCTTTCAAAATATTCACTTGATTAATCAAAACTGAGTACAAAGAATTACAATCAGCATATAAACAAGTGGATTAACAAGCTTACCTCTACTATACAAGTATGAGGGTTTTATACTATGAAATCTAAACAATAAGAATAAACTATTCTATGTTCAGAATGTATAGCAAGACAGACTATCGGCACATCAGAGTTAGGCAGCTTCAGTACTATGTTTTCTCAAAAAGGCAAAACACAACAGTTATTGGTACAGACAGTCTTGTCTTGTGTAAAAGTTGATCAGCAGGTCATGGAGTTTACTGTTGATCAGCAACTTATTAATTAAGTGCTGATTAGCAGTGGTTTAGCATATATTGATTGTTAGTGGATTAGCAGTAGGTAATTGAGGGCCAAGTACTGAATCTTGAGTTTTCAGTAGCTTCATCCTTTTCATAGATCAATAGATGGTAATTTTCCCTAATTAATGATTTGTAGTTTTTATTTTAATAGATGATTCAACATTTAACTTTTCAATTCTCTATGATTTAGTTATGATCGTTTCTAACTTCTTTCCTAACTTATAAAACTTAACATGTGGAATTAGACGAAAGTAAAAAAATGGTTTCAAAACTGTTAGGGACCGTGTACGTATGGAGTACTAACTGATTATGCGTTTAAACCGGATCAAATAGTGCGAAATCCTATTTGATTGGCGATCCAATCAGTGAGAACGATAACCCGATCGATATAAGATTGAACTGTTGGAGCTGGAAAAGATAGTCTATATTATCAACACAATGAAAGTCAACAAAAGTCAACGTCATGGTCAAAGTCAACAAAAGTCAAACCCGATACGCTCGAGACGAGGAACCGAGACAAGATGTTGAAGATTTAAATGACTAGGAGTTTTATTGTAATAAATATATTTTATGTGAACAAAATATATTTTATCTTGTTTTCAGTCATTTTTATGCTTAATATGTAATTTTGTATTAATTAGCCTAAGTCTAGGGGGTTAAGTGCAATTAGTGAATCTTAGTCTAGACTATAAATAGGTTAATTGTCATTAGGTTAATGGGTTGGTTAATGGTTGCATGACTAATAGATTGAGGGATTATTTGTAAACACATATTTTGCAATCTAATTGAAGATCAAAGGGGATTTATTGTGATTATCATTATTTTGATCTAATTCTTCATGATTTTATTCAAGTTTGTGTATCCTGGATTTACAATTAATTGGTATCAGAGCCTTAGTGCTCTTGATTTGTTGAGTTTTTGTGGTTTTGGTCAATATCTAGTTTCAATCAATTTTCATTGGATTATCAGCTGTTTTTGGACTGGATGGAAATTGATTGAATTATGCTCGTTTTTGATTGAGGAAGATTCTACAATCATCAGATCTCAAATTCATTGAGTTTTGGATGATTTCAGATTGATTTTGAGGTGAAAAAGGGTTTGAGATCGATCAGCGAAATTGATGTTCTTACAGCGAAACTGTCATCATCTTTCAGCGAAATTATGAGTTATCTTGGATCAGAAGTTGTTTTCTAGAGTTTCTGCGAAACTAATTCCTTGAACGAAAGTTCATTAGTGCTTGTGAACAATCAACAAGCGAAATTGCTGCCGAATTTATTTTTGAACGAAAGTTCAAGCTTGTTTCGTGCGAAGTTAGCAGCGAAACTAAGCAAGTGGTGTCTCTGTTCAGGCGAAAGTGCTGCTGAAATTGCTAGCGAAAGTGTCAGCTTCAGCGAAATTGTCAGCGAAAGTACTTCTTCAGCGAAATTGTCATCCAAGTCATTTTTTTCTGCGAATTTGTCAGCGAAATTATAAACATTTCTGCCGAAACTATAATGTCGAAATTAACTACTCTCACACTTGCTGATCTTGAAAGTGTTGCTCCTAATAGACCTCCAAGACTCATTAATGGAGATAATTTTGAAGATTGGAAGAGATGTCTCAAAGCTTTCTTCTTCTACACTGATCATAATCAATGGGAATCGATTATTTCTGGTCCTCACATACCAACGGTTACTGTTGGTGATGTTGTTTCTCAGAACAAGGACCCATCTTCCTATACTGAAAGAGATCTGAAATTGATTGATCGTGATCAAAAGGCTTTTGGTGCTCTAACTCTCTGTTTGGCTCCAGACATCTACAACCGTTTTGCAGAGCATAAAAATGCTAAATCCCTTTACGATGCTCTCTGTGAATTCTATGATGGTAATGCAGATTTGGTAAAAGACAAGAGTATTCAGGCTGAAAAGGAGTTCAATTCATTTGTGGGATACAAGAATGAAAGTCTGACAGATCTTACAAACCGTTTCTTAACCGTCTCAAGCACTCTAAAGAAGTATGATGAAAGGCTCTCCAACAGTGAACAAGTTAATAGGCTTCTCGATTCTCTTCCACCACAGTGGAGTCTTCAAGTGAGAATGCTTAAACAAGAAAGAGGTTTTACAGATTACAAGCTGATGGATATCATTAACAAGTTGAAATCTTTTGAGTTGGATATGAAAAGAAGAGAATTTAACCAGACTATGATGCCCACATCTGGTTTTTCTCAAAATGTGCTTTGTTGTCATCCGCTGCAAACTCTCACATTCAAAATCCAATTCAAGGAGGGAGCAATACAAGTAATTTCTCGAGTGGTAATAGTCATGTTGGAAAAGATTTGGGAAATTCTAAGGTCAATGCTGAAACTTCAATTCCATCTGAAACAATGGCTCTTTTTGGAATGTTTGTTCAGAGCTATGAAGCTCTTGTTGCTGGAGAACTGAAAGGTAAAGGAATGACTATGGAGGACATGTATCAGGTTGATCCTGATGATTAGAAGAAAACTGACATTCAATGGCAAATGGCGATGTTAACTTTAAGAGCTCGGAGATTCATGGAAAGAACAGGACGAAAGAACTTTGGTGGTCAATCATCTACTTCAAAACTGGGATTTGATAAGTCAAAATTGAGGTGCTTTAATTGTAAACAATTGGGACATTTTAAACGTGAATGTCCATTACCAATTGTCACAGATCCTAGTAACACTGGAGTACCAAGATTGACAGCAGAGAAAGAAAAGGAAGAAGTGAATCTAAAAAAGGAGTCGGCTTTGATTTCGAACTTTGATTGGAGTGCAGAGGTGGAAGAAACAAGAACTGAGATTAATCACGCGTTAGTTGCTGAGTTTGTGGAAGGTAATGAAGTGGAAGTTGGTGAAGATGGATTTGTGCTGTTCAAGGAATTCAAAAGAGAAAACGAGTCTTTAGTAAATGAGAAAGAAGAAAAGGCAGATGGAAATGGGAAAGAGGAAACTGCAGGTTCAAGTGAGAAAAGAAATTCAAGAGATGAGATAGGAAAAGAGAAGGATGATGTTGCTGCTACTGTTGAGGAAAGGAAATCAAGTACTCCAGTATGCATGTGTGATAAAGCTTTAGCTGCTGAAAGGATGGTAATGGGACTTCCATATGAGGTAATACAGGATATGTGCTCATCTGCTTGCAAAATTAGGCTATTTGGGATTTATAAGGCTAACCGTTTGTTAATTGATAATGAAAAGGATTTAAAGCGAATTAATGATGAACTTAAAATGAATGAATCAAAATATTTTGTGAAATTAAATGAGGCTTTAAAAGAAACTGATCATTTAAAAAGAATCGTTTTGGAAAGAAATGTCGAGATTAATACTTTGACTGAAAGGGTTGCTCTTGCTGAATTTGAAGCAAGCAAACTTCAGTCAAAGTTAGATAAATGGACTATTTCTGGAATGAAACATGATGATCTTTGTAAATCTCAACGGGGAGCAAGAATTAAAACAGGTTTGGGTTATGAAAATGTACAGGTTTATCCTCCACCTAGTACATACTGTTATTCTCCTATGCCTGTTCCTCATCCTTCTAATGATTTAATCAAAACAGATACTGACAGTATGTCTGCAGGTTTAGTCGGGAATAACTCTAAGTACATTCGTGAAGACTACGACTATGGACCAACTAGTGGGCTTGGATGCACTAGTTCTAGTACACCTGAAAATCAGCAGTCTGTTTTAGATCATAAGTCTAGTTTAAATTCAGTTTTTGTTTCTAGTTCAAATGTAACAGACTTGAATGTCTCATGTTCTCTTGATAGTTTTATTCCATCTTGTAATTCAAATCATGGTAGTGTGATGATTTTTGTTCTCATAATGAATGTAATGCATCTGATCTTTCTCCAAAAACAACTGAGCAACTTAAAATTAATTGTTTCGAAAAGTTCTTTTCTCAACCTATTCCATCTTTCACACCATTAAATATGACATCATCAGAAAAATGTAGTTCTTCTTCATCTGACACCAGTACCAATGGTACAAGTTTTACTGATTTGTCAGATGAATCTTGTTCTAATTTTGTAAAGAAAAATTCTTGTTCAAATAAACAACAACCTCATGAGTTGTATGAGACATTCAGTGATGTTGATTCTAGTTTGTCTGAATGTGATGAGGAGATTATTATTGATCCTATTTTTACCTCATCACATCATAGACCTAGATTCAAACCTCATTGTTTCAGGTGTGGTCAAGAGGATCATCTTGTCAAAAATTGTCCTTTGATTCAAGGATCCTCTAATAGGAATTGTTTTGGGAATAAATTGACAAAATTGGTTAATAATTTCTTCTGTAAAAAATCTGCTTCTTTAAAAAGCAAAGTTGTTCAATCTTGGGTCCCTATTACTCCTGGCTAAGTGATTTGTTAATTCATTTCAGGAATCCTCATCAAAGATTGTAAACAGTTTATGGCATGTTGATAGCGGGTGTTCCAAGCATATGACGGGATTAAAGGATTTGTTGACCAATTATCGGATTATAGATGGAGGATATGTGGCTTTTGCTGGAAATAAGAAGGGTGGAAAAATGATTGGACAAGGAGAAGTTACCAATGGTTCTCTTACTCTGGAAAAAGTCAACCATGTTCCTGAATTGGCTTTTAATCTTCTGAGTGTTTCTCAAATTTGCGATAAAGACATTCCTGTTCTATTTAAATCTGATGAATGTTATTTTTAAAATCAGAGATTGCCATTCCAGATGATTTAATTCTCATGCGTGCTCCAAGGAAACATGATACATATCTTCTTGATATGAATTCAAACGAGTCAAAGGCTACTGCAACTTGTCTTCTCTCAAAAGCATCAACCTCTGAGTCTCTCTTATGGCATCGTCGTTTAGGCCATGTCAATTTTAAGATAATTAATAAATTAGTAAAGAACAATCTTGTTAGAGGACTTCCTTTAAAAGATTTTTCTGTTAATGAAAAATGCATGGCATGTGCCAAAGGGAAACAACATAAGAAACCTCATAAGCCCAAACTTCTAAATAGCATATCTTGTCCTCTTGAGTTGTTACATACTGATTTATTTGGGCCAATTAGTGTTAAATCAATTGCTAAAAAATCTTTTTGTCTTGTTGTTACAGATGATTTCTCAAGATATTCATGGGTGAGGTTTCTTGCACACAAAGGCGAAGTTGCAGAGGAATTGCAGAAATTAATTCTTTCTATCGAATCAATCAGTAAGAGAAGAGTTATGGGACTAAGAAGTGACAACGGCACTGAATTCAAAAATCAGATTCTCGATTCATTTTGTGCTCAAAAAGGGATTGTGAGACAATTTAGTGCTGCAAGAACACCCCAGCAGAATG